>CM035170.1:118068206-118450389 GCA_020205615.1 Panax quinquefolius
AGATCACGATACATTTTAGTACTTCGAGGATGGATTGCGAATGGTGTATTATGTGCCTCCCCTCGTAATCTTGTAGCTTCGAATCAGTGGGTTAGGAACCGCGAAAGTCTGCAAGTGGACTCGAAGTATTCCTTCTTACATCGATTCTACAAGCTTAGGAATAGCTCCTTGCTACTTTCCTCTTATTACAACGCATCGATTTCAAAGATTGGGGTGGCTTGAAAGCGACTTTAACTAAAAGTCGATTATACTCGTATATCATCCGTGGGTACTAGGTTTTCATCTCCGTCTCTATTATTTGTAAATTATCTGAAATTAGTCTTTGTGATATCATTTTCGTGCTTGTATATCGATCTTTCTACTCAACACGTCAATTTACCACGTTAAGCTTTTCCGGATGGCATGGTCGGAACATGTCTTTGAAATGAGTCTCTCTTGAGTTCTTGAGCTCTTCCCACATTCCTTGCTCATTCGAATTTTGTATCTCTACGGTCAATTTGCGATAATGGAATAGCGATTGAGAATATCCTTGACGAATCTCCATAATAACCCACTAAGCACTGAAAGCTACGTATTTAGATTCTGCGACTTAGGTTGCTCTCAACTGTGACTCGTATCCCGATCTTGGATAAGACGTCACAATGACACCTATCGATTTATTATCGCCGAATATAGCGCCCCCTACTGAGTGCGGCTTGGGTGAATTCCACAAAGGAAGTCCGCAAGATAAAGGCTCGGTACCAAATTACATAGTTGAATTTTAACTCACGAAGTTGATAGGAGCCATTCGATATGAGATTTTAGAAATGAGTTTTGTCTTAGGGTTCAAAGTCGATACAAAATTTAATATCGAACTTCAGGAGTAAGCGAGAAATTCTTGAGTGAAATCGTCGGGAAAATCAATATGACAGAATATTATTCAAATCGGCGTGTCTTTATTCAAATCCATAACGCGTGGACTAAGAAAACTTGACATCAAGTAATAAGCGAATGACTTCATAAAGCGATATGAAAATGTTTGACTCTGATGGTTTGATTGCTTGAATTGAATAACAGGTTGCTTAGGAATATGAAAACTATGACTTACAAAAGCAATCAATTTGGCATGATGAGTAGTTAACCTTAAAATCACATCAAAAGAAAATATCTCTATAGAAATAAGGTTAACGGGTAATGTGATAGTGCTTGACTTTGAATCAAACAAGATTTCTAAACAACAGGATGTAATGAAAGTTTCTCTAACGGATTCTCCTGAAATAGATTGAAAGTCTAATTTCTCCGTGAGTCGAGTTGACGTTGAGCGCCAAGCAAAGAGATAAAAGAATGGGTAGGCACGTAGGTATCTAGTAAAGGTATAAACTTACATGAATTTATAATTAACTAACGTGCTAATTTCGTTCGGGTTCCTTGCATTTTATTGAAGTCGCGACAAACGCTTCTTCAAGAACCGTTGACTTTGACTTTTACGGGACATCCTTTTGAAGTTACCATTCACGCTGGGTGAGTTCGATATCGTACAATCTCGGCGATATGTCCTTCTTTTCCACAATTATAGCATACCTTAAAGCTGATTGTTGGCGATTTCATTTGATATGTCCCTCTTCCGCATTTGTAACATCGACCGATCGATGGTCTTTTCTCTCCTTGGAACGATTTACTTTGGCTGTTGGCGTCTTCGCGTCATCGTTAAATCTTCTCTTTTTAGATTGGACATCTCTTTCCATAATATCCACTTAGCGTCGTGCGGCTTTTACCCATGCATCACTCATTCTCACTTTCGTTCGGTTATTTCTTCTTTCGGCTTTCGATTCCGGCTTTATCATCTTATACTACGCGAAGAAGGTGCTTACATTCAAACATCACATATCGGGTAACGTAAGCTTGAATCGTTGCATCCTTTTGCTCCCTGTTGCTGCAATTCTTGACTGCTCTTTAACTCATGAATCTGATTTTTGCAATTCTACATTTTGATCATAAAATACCTCTAATAAACTCTCTTGGTACCTCTTCTTCCTCTTCTTCCTCACTCTCGGTTGTTACCTCTGTGACTATCTAAGATTGCGACTATCAATTCTTCACTCACCACATGGATATCTCTAATTCCTTCTGCCGCTTTGACATCACATTATCACGGTTGGCGATTAGAGAGTGTCTCCACGATCTCATTCACTCCATTGTTAACGTTTCAATGACCATTCTTAAAAACTATCATAAAACAAGGGTTAATTAAATAAATTAACAAATCACGTAATACCCACTATGTTATGACCCGACCAACAAATAAGCTTAGGTAGGACACCTTTAGCGAAGGTTTTACAAATCTCTCCCCTCTAGTTACATTCCCAGATCTCATGGAGAGATCATATCCTAAGCTCGATACCATTGTGGCGCCCCAAAATAGGTATACACCACACCCATTCCGAAGTGCAAATCATGAATGCGAAAATATTCTACAACTTCGATAATACAAATGTCGTGTGAAATCACGACAATATATCTTGTGAGTTTAAATACAATATTATCTTCAGAGCAATATCTATACTCAAATAAATCCTCATCACATTTATTGATACATTATTTTACAAAATGGTGAGGACACTTTAAACAACTCTCTCTGAGAAACCTTCATTCCATACACATTCACTCGTACTCGCATTATATTACCGCCTCCACGAGGAAGAAAAATGGAACAACGAGGAAAAGGGTGAGCTCACTAGCCGGTAAAGAATATTATGACTAAGATAATATCTGACAAATTATCGTTAGTCTCCGGCGAGGAAAAATCGATAGAATCTGATAAATGACAAGTTTGGATCAATATTCGCTTTGTGAAATAATAATTCATAGAAGAGTTACGTAGAGAATGAAATCTACTATAATCTATGAATTTAACGGTCCATCATCAATCTTTTATCCTGTAACATCAATCGATATTCATCTCGAATCAAATATTCATCTTTTTGCTTTCTGAGCCAAAGATATTCATCAATCAGTCGTATTCATCTCAACACTGTTCATCTTTGCACTAAAGACCAAAGATATTCATCGAGTTGGTCGTATTCATTTTAAACACCTTTCATCTTTGCACTGAGCCAAAGATATTATTCAGAAATCATTCATCTTTTTGCCTTCTGGCCAAAGATATTCAATAATATCATCATTTAAGACCGAGGATGATGAAAAATATTTTTAAAGAAGCGAATCCGGTGAAACAAAATGACAAGGATTAAGGATTAAGGATTAAGTAGTTTGTTTTTATCCACGTCAACAATACCTCAAAAATAATCGTAGTGGTGTAAAATTCGAGAATGATCAAAACATGGATCTGATCAAATTTAGTATCAAAATAGATATATTAGACGAAAGAAGAAATTTTATTTTTTTTTAGGTGAATAATCACCGTATCGTGTATAGTCTTAGTATCGTGAATAGTCTTAGATATCGTGAATAGTAACTCAGACACCAAAAGATAGAAATTCCAAAAAACATCTTCACGCTTAATGAATAGTACTAAGTGAATAGTAACTCGTGAATAGTAACTTCGTGAATAGTAACTCATGAATAGTAACTCATGAATAGTAACCCCAGAAGCATGAAAAGTTCTAAATTTGATAAAAACTTCAGATCGGCGTTTAAGCATAATGATATTGAAGAAATAATATCATTCTGAAAAAAAATAATATCCACTTACCTCAAAGAATCGATGCCGGAAGGAAAGGTCGGGAAGTGATCTTTGAATGAAACTTGTCTTTGACAGTGACTCTCAAAGTATCTAAATACTCACAAAATACGCTCGATAATATAGAGAGAGAAGAGAAAACTTTGTTTACGGTGTGATTTTCAATTCTAACCCAGCCCTCTATTTATAGGAAAATGTTAGCCTTAAAGCGAGACTTGACTTCTTACCGATGGCTTTACCTCGCTTCTTGCCACCACCACATTTGAAATAAAATTCAGCACATTTCTTCACCAACCACAAGTGGGGCCCACTCAATACTAGAATTTTCCACCAAAATCAATTATAAACCTAATTTCCGAATCAAACACCTCTTAAAATTCACAACAAATCATTCGTGCATTTTAGCGGTTCAAAATTTGTGGACATATACTCAACTTATGTATGTATAACATACCCAAAATTACCACAATCCAGCGGTCGGATTAAAAATTATAACCCATGATATATCTCAAACCACGATTTGATTTTTAACACCTCGATCAGATAAAATCGATGATAAAACACCTCAACATTAATTCCTTCATTAATAACCACATAAATAAATCCATCATTTATATTCATATAAAATAAATATTTCCTTATCATATGAATCGATAATTAATTATTCACAAATAATATTATGAGAATCACATTTATAATGACGAGAAATTTCCTGGGAAGAGGGCTTTCGATAAGGATCTCTCCTTCTTGGCGGCAATTAGGTGACCAAACCTCTCCTTAGATGAGAACTTTCTAGACATTGCCAATAATGTTATCTAATAATATTATTCAAATAATATGAATTATTGATGCGATAATGGGAAATCTTGTGCGGTGACAATTATTGAAACAATAATAATATAAAATATCAATATGACAATTATTGAATCAATAAAATAAAATATTGACAAGTAACTCTTTTGTGAAAATTATTGAGTAGTGCTTCTTACGTAAGGATCAATAATTCAACAATCTTTGTAATACTGAGTGTCTTCTTTGTGCAACCACAGCGTATTCTCGTATTTTAACATGGGGTATTATCTTACAAGCAATATTTATACTCGAATAAATCCTCATCACATTTATTGATACATTATTTTACAATAATGGTGAGGACTACTAAACAACTCTCTCTAGAACCTTCATTCCATTACCCATTTAGTAGTAAGCATTACATTACCGCCTCACGAGAAGAAAAATGGAACAACGAGGAAAGGGTGAGCTCAACTAGCCCGATAAAGAATGTTATGACTAAGATAATATACAACAAATTATCGTTAGTCTCCAACGGGAAAAATCGATAGAATCTGATAGGCTGACAAGTTTAGGATCAATATTCGCTTGTTGAAATAATAATTCATAGAAGAGTTCGTGAAGAATGAAATCTACTATAATCTATGAATTTAACGGTCCATCATCGATATTTTATCCTGTAACATCAATCGATATTCATCTGAATCAAATATTCATCTTTGCCACTTCTACGGGCAAAGATATTCATCGATCGGTCGTATTCATCTCAACACTATTCATTCATCTTTGCACTAAAGGCCAAAGATATTAATGATCGGTCGTGTTATTCATCTCGACACTGTTCATCTTTGCCTAAAGGCCAAAGATATTCATCGATCGGTCGTGTTCATTTAAACACTGCTCATCTTTTTGCTTCTGGGCCAAAGATATTCTTCAGAAATCATTCAACTACGGGCCAAAGATATTCAATAATATCATCATTTAAGGCGAGGATGATGAAAATATTTTTAAAGCGAATCCGATTGAAACAAAATGATGAGGATTAAGGATTAAGGATTAGATACTTTATTTTATCCACGTCAAAAATACCTCAAAAATAATCATAGTGAAGTAAAATTCAAGAATGATCAAAACATGGATCTGATCGAAAAGCTAGTATCGAATAGATATTTTAGGCGAAAAGAAAAATTTTCATTTTTAAATTGAATTAGTCTTAAATGATCGTGAATAGTCTTAGTATCGTGAATAGTCTTAGTATCGTGAATAGTAATTCTCAAACACCAAAGATAGAAATTTCACAAAAAAACATCTTCACGCTTCATGAATAGTACTCGTGAATAGTAACTCGTGAATAGTAACTTCGTGAATAGTAACTTCGTGAATAGTAACTCATGAATAGTAACCTTGACATGAAAAAGTTCCAAATTTGATAAAACTTGGATCAACATTTGATAATGATATTGAAGAAATAATATCATTCTGAAAAAAATAATATCCCTTACCTCAAAGAATCGATTACTTGGAAGGAAAGGTCGGAAGTGATCTTGAATGAAACTTATCTTGACAGCAACTCTCAAAGTATCTAAATACTCACAAAATATACTTTCGATAATATAGAGAGAGAGAGAAAACTTTGTTTACGGTGTGATTTTCAATTCTAACAGCCCTCTATTTATAGGAAAATGTTAGCCGTAAAGGCGGACTTGACTGCTGCTACACGATGGCTTTACACTACTATTGCCACCCACCACATTTGAAATAAAATTCACACATTTCTTCACCAACCACAAGTGGGGCCCCTCAATACTAGAATTTTCCACAAAATCAATTATAACCTAACTTTCAAGAATCAAACACCTCTTAAAATTTATAACAAATCATTCGTTCATTTTAACGGTTCAAAATTTGTGGACATATACTCAACTTATATATGTATAACATATCCAAAAATTACAACAATCCAACGGTCGGATTAAATATTATAACTCACCTGATAAAAAGTAATAACCTTAGATTTGATCTTTTAATACCTCAATCCAATAAAATACTGATAAAACATCTCAAACATTAATTCCTTCATTAATAACCACATAAATAAATCCATCATTTATATTCATATAAAATAAATATTTCCTTATCATATGAATTAATAATTAATTATTCACAAATAATATTCTACGAATCACATTTATAATGACGGTATTTCCCGGGAAGAGGGGCTTTCGATAAGGATCTCTCACTTCTTGGTAGCTTGATTAGGTGACAAACCTCTCCTTGAGGCAGAACTTTCTAGACATTGCCAATAATATTATCTAATAATATTATTCAAATAATATGAATTATTGATCGATAATGGGAAATCAAATGCGATGACAATTATTGAAACAATGATAATAAAAATACCAACTTGACAATTATTGAATCGATAAAATAAACTATTGAGCGGTAACTCTTGTAATAATTATTGAGTAGTGCCTTCTTACGTAAGGATCGATAATTCAACAATCTTTATGCAATCTGGTGTATCTCTTTATTGACAACGCGTATTCACGTATTTTAACCATAGGGTATTCAATGTCTTAGCGGTAACAACTACGGTCTTACTTGGTAACAACTACATCGATTATTTATAACCACCCAAACTTTGTCGTTTTCCTCGTCCAATCGCTTTTCAGTTATGGGGCCCACACATGGATTTGCGGCAGGTAAATGCGAATATTCCAAGCGATCTGAATATTCCCACGATGACGAATATTCCCAAACAATAATGAATATTTTATAACCACTTGCTTATTTTGAAATATTTGCGTATTTTACCCCTAACTATCCACATTAATCAAATCAACCCTTACTATTTTAAAATAATAAATAAAGAAAATTCCTTTTTATTTAAAAAAATTTGGGGTCTTCAAACTTCATAATCTATGAATTTAACGATTCCATCATTAATATTTTATCCACTGTAACATCAATCGATATTCATCTCAAATCAAATATTCATCTTGCGCATCTACGGGCCCGAAGATATCAATCGGTCGTATTAAATCTCAACACTGTTCATCTTTGCTTAAGGGCGAAGATATTCATCGATCGAGGCGTGTTCATCTCGACTTTTGTTCATCTTTACTAAAGGCCAAAGATATTCATCGATCGGTCGTATTCATTTAAACACCTTTCGTCTTTGCTACTCTGGGCCAAAGATATTCTTGAAAATCATTCATCTTTGCACTTCTGGGCGAAGATATTCAATAATATCATCATTTAAGGCGAGGAAGATGAAAAATATTTTTAAAAAAGCGAATCCGGTGAAACAAAATGACAAGGATTAAGGATTAAGGATTCGTACTTTGTTTTATCCGTGTCGTGATACCTCAAAAATAATCGTAGTGGTGTAAAATTCAAGAATGATCAAAACATGGATACAATCAAATTTAGTATCCAAAATAGAGATATATTGACGAAAAGAAGAAATTTTATTTTTTAAATTGAATAATTGCAAGTATCGTGAATAGTCTAAAGTATCGTGAATAAATGTAAAATATCGTGAATAGTAACTCAAAGCACAAAAGATAGAAATTTCACAAAAAAAACATTTTCACGCTTCATGAATAGTACTGAACTCGTGAATAGTAACTTCGTGAATAATTAACTCATGAATAGTAACTTCGTGAATAAGTAACTTCATGAATAGTAACCCAAACATGAAAAATTCCAAATTTGATAAAACTTGGATCGACATTTCGGCGTAATGATATTGAAGAAATAATATCATTCTGAAAAAATAATATCCACTTACCTCGAAAAGAATCGATCTTGGAAGAAAAGATCGGGAAGTGATCTTTGAATGAAACTTATCTTTGACGACAACTCTCAAAAGTATCTAAATACTCACAAAATACACTCGATAATATAGAGAGAAGAGAAAACTTTGTTTACGGTGTGATTTTCAATTCTAATATACCCTATTTATAGGAAAATGTTAGCCGTAGAAGAGACTTGACTTTTCCTATTCTGCCACCCTTCATTAAAACACATTTAAACAAAATTTAATCATTCCTTATTTGTAAGACCAAAATTTTTAAATAAAAAGGAATTTCCTTTATTTTTATTTTGAAATAGTAAGGGTTGATTTGATTAATGTGGATAGTTAAGGGTTAAATCTGTGAAATATTTCAAAATAAGCAAGTGGTTATAAAATATTATTCATTGTTGTTCGGGAATATTCGTTTGGTAAGTGGAATATTACGTCTTTGTGGGGAATATTAAATGCATTAAATGTAGCGACGATGTGTGGGCCCATGTGAGCGATTGGATGAAAAAGCGACAAATATAAGTTGTTTTTAAATAGCGGCGTAGTTATTGAAGATTATCTTGTTGGAATACCGGTGGTTAAAAAACACACTAATCTGGCGTTGTTGAGCGATAGCTTTGCGGTATTGCACCAATTATTGATTCTTACGTGAAGGCCTTTACTCGATAATGGTTACGATAATTCTTTATTCGATATTTTATTGAGTTAATAATTCTTTGCGTTGATATTTTATATTCTTTGTTGTTTGATAATTGTCATTACGGTATCTTTCATTATCGAAGCAATAATTCATATTATCTGAATAATATTATTAGATAACATTATTGGCAATGTCTAGAAAGTTACATCAAGGAGAGGTTTGGTCAATTAATTGCGGCGATGATGAAGAAATTCTTATTGGAAAGAAGCCCCTCTTTCTGAGGAGCGCACGGTTGTCGATATTGTGATTACGTAATATTATTTGTGAATAATTAATTATTGATTTATATGATGAGGAAAATATTGATTTTATGTGGATATAGATGGAGAAAATTTTTAAAATGACAATTGTTGAAAATTAATATTTTATCTTTTACGATAAAATAATTCATTTAAATATATTATTTTAATAATATATTAGCGGTGATATTTTACAATGAATGTGGGATATATGAGTATATATGAGGAGGAAGAGTATTTTTGTGGCATTAAATGTTTAACACATGTTTTGTGTGTTGGTGGACACAATTATTATTAGAAATTTGATTATAGCTTTTTGTAAAATCGCTTGGTTTGTGGATTTGATTCGATTTTTGTTTGGAATTTGGAAAAACTTTCTTCTGCAAAGTTGTAGAGAATTGAATTTCCTATAAAAACTCGCATGATTCGAATTTTCTGATGAAAGGGCTATTTATTATGAATTATTGAAGTTAGAAGCTCAAAATAATTGATTTTTGGGAGTTTAAATTATTTTGTTAAGAAAAAACGTTTTTTGTTTTTTTTTGGACATCATTAACATGTGTGGCTGGTGTTTTGACCAAAAGGTGGGCTAAGGAAAATTTGTATAATTATATTAATATTATATTAAATTTTACGCTTTGGTGTTCTAAGCATTTTCTATAAATAGGGTCTTGGGTTAGAATTGAAAATCACACGAAGCTGAAGTTTTTCTCTATTTCTCTCTCGATATTTTGGCGTATTCTTGTGAGTATTTTGAGTATACTTTGAGTATTGCTAGGCGGTGCAAGTTCCTTCTTGACTTTATACGGTATTTACAATTAGAAATCTTGATCTTTCGAGGTAAGGGATATTATTTTTTTTTTGTAATGATATTATTTCTTCAATATCATTATCTTTGAAATATTGATCTGAAGTTTTATCAAATTTGGAACTTTTTTCATGTGGGGTTACTATTCATGGGTTCTTATTCATGAGTTCTTATTCACGAGTTCTTATTAATGAGTTCTTATTCACGATTCTTATTCACAAGTCTATTAATGAAGCGTGAAGATGTTTTTGTGGAATTTCTATCTTTTGGTGTAGAGTTACTATTCACGTATCGGCCTTTATTCACGTATCTGACCTTTATTCATGTATCTCGGCCTTATTCATAGAAAAATAAAATTTCTTCTTTTTGTCAAAATATCTAATACGGATACTAGCTACGATTGTATCCATGTTTTGATCATTCTTGAATTTTACACCACTATGATTATTTTTGAGGTATTTTTGGGCGTGGATAAAACCAAGTCTGAATCCTTAATCCTTAATCCTTGTCATTTTGTTTCCTTTGGATTCGTTTCTTTAAAAATATTTTTCATCATCCTCGGTCTTAAATGATGATATTATTGAATATCTTTGGCTTTGTAGTGCGAAGATGAATGATTCTGAAGAATATCTTTGGCACTGTAGTGCAAAGATGAGCAGGTGTTTGAGATGAACATATGTGGAATTGATTAATATCTTTGGCTGTAGTGCAAAGATGAGCAGTGTTTAAATAAATGAACATGACCCAGTGATGAATATCTTTGGCTTTGGCTGTAGTGCAAAGATGAATATTTGATTCAGATGTATATTGATTGATGTTCTGAGGATAAAATATTGATGATGAATTTATTAAATTCATAGATTATAGTAGATTTCATTCTCTACGTAACTCTTACATGAATTATTATTTCCATTGCGAATATTGATCTGAAACTTGTTGTCTATTGTATTACATCAGATTTTTCCTGTTGAAGACTAACGATAATTTGTTGTATATTATCTTAGTCGTAATATTCTTCTTGGGCTAGTTGAGCTCACCCTTTTCCTTGTTGTTCCATTTTTCTTCTCGGGAGGCGAGAATGTAGCGAGTCTTAGTCGGGGGTATGGAATGAAGGTTTAGAGAGAGAGTTGTTTAGTAGTCCTCACCATTTTTGTAAAATAATGAATCGATAAATGTGATGAGGATTTATTTGAGTATAGATATTATCTAGAAGATAATATTATATTTAAACTCACATTTATATTGTTGTTATTTGTTGTATTAATAAAGTTGTAGTTGTTTTTTGTACCATGTATTTGGCGACATTTCGAGAATGGGTGTTGTGTATACTATTTTGGGGCGTCACGAGTTAATATCGAGCTTAGGGATATGATCTCTGGCGGAGATCGGGGAATAAAACTAGGAGGGAGGCGAGTAAATCGCCCGCTAGTGTGTCTACTAAGCTTATTTGTTAGTTAGTCGGTATATAGGGATATTATGTGATATATTGATTTCCTTAATTAACCCTTATTTTATGGCGATATTTGAGAATGTCATTTGAGAATATTATGATGGAGTAAATGAGGCGTAGTGGAGATGCTGTCTTTCACCTGCGAGGAGAAGCGATACAGCAAGTGGCAATGTTCTCCTGTGAACAACACCTTTGGCGAGATGATGAGCGAGGGGATGTTTAGAAGCTTTTGCGGTTCATGCAAAATCGAGGCGAGGAGACTTCGTGTTCAAAATCTGAGGAGAAATGATAGCGATTCACGGGTGGTCACGTGGCAAGCGATTCGAAGAGTTGGGACCACGAGTGCAGGGGAAGCGGATCCGATTAAAGGCGGAGGCGTGGGTCAAACAAATTACAAGATATTCGATGTCTTGGGATGCGGAGAAGCGAAAGTTCCATTCGCCACCTTTATGTTAAAGTGGCGGCGATTCTTGGTGGGAATCGTGAAGCGTACCCATCGGTTTCTTTTCGGCGTATGTCGTGGGAGCGTTTGAAGCAGTTCAATGACAAGTACTTCCACGAAAGTATTCGTCGTATGAAGGAAGTGGAGTTTATTAGACTAGGCGAGAATAACATGGCGGTGTCGATGCGGCGAAGTTAGCGGAGTTATCGAGTTGCACCTCATTTGGTGGAGAATGAGGAGCGTATTATGTGCGGATGTTTACGAGAGGTTTGAAACCCGACATCGTCGATTATCTCATTTCTCATAAATTTTCTCTCTGACCGGATGTTGTCAGCGAGGGCTCGATTGTTAGGCGAGATACTTGAAATACGTTCAATGGGGACCATAACGAGGATCATCTAGAAGATAGCGATCATCGAATAGCGATAACGGCGGAGAAAGAAGAATACTGGACAAAGCGGTAACCACTACGGTGGTAATCGTGGCCATGAAAATAGAAGAAGCGAGTCGGGAGGAGATTTTAAAAAGGAGATTCAACAACGACCATGTGAAGGCGTCGGCGCTTGATGCAACTAGTTTTAAGGGAGGAGAAGCGACCACCATAAATATATGTATCTACAAATCACGGAAAGAGGACATATCGGTCAAGCGCCCCTGCAGTTTAAGGTATGCTATAATTGTGGAAAGGAAGGACATATCGCTCGAGATTATGCGATGGCGAAACCTAGTTCAGTGAGGAACGGTGACTCGAAAAGGATGTCCGAGAAAAGTCGAAAGTCAGCGATTTTAGGAAGGCGTTTGTTGTGGTGGTCAAAATCGAGAACGACGAAGTTAGCAGGTTAGTTAATTATAAATTCTTCTTGAAGTATATACCTTACTAGATATCGGTTCTACCCATTCTTTTATCTCTCTTACTTGCGCTCAGCGTTTAAACTTGACTACGGAGAAATTAGACTTTGACTATCTGTGGAAACTCCATTAGGAGAAACTTTCATTACATCCAGTTGTTTATAAATCTTGCTTGATTGAGTTGGCACTATCACATTACACTGTTAACCTTATTTCTATAGAGATATTTGCTTTTGATGTGATTTTAAGGTTAACTACTCATCATCTTAGAAATTGATTATTTTAGTAAGGTTGTTAGTTTTCATATTCTAAGCAACTTTGTTATTGAATTCAAGCAATCAAACCATTGTAGTCAAACATTTTCATATCAAGCCATGAAGTCGTTCGTTTATTACGGATGTCAAATTTTCTTAGTCCGTGTTATGGATTTGAATAAAGACACGTCGATTTGAATAATATTCTGTTGTTATTGATTTTTCTGGCGTATTTTCTGAAGAATTTCTTGGCTTACTCCCAAAGCTTTGATATTAAATTTTGTATCGACTTTGAACGGTACAAAACTCATTTCTAAAATCTCATATCGAATGGCTCTATTGAACTTGAGGAGTTAAAAATTCAACTATAAATTTGGTACTGAGCCTTTATCTTGTGACTTCCTTTGTGGAATTCACTAAGCAGAACTCTCTGTGGGGGCGTCGTATTAGATGCGATAGTAAAGCGATAGGTGTCATTGTGACGTCTTATCAAGATTGGGATATGAGTCGCGGTTGAGAAGCAACCTAAGTCGATTATCGAAGGCGTAGCTTTACAGGCTTAGTTGGTTATTATCGGAGATTCGTTGAAGGATATTCTCGAATCGCTATTCCATTCTTATGGTGACTCGTAGAGATACAAAATTGAATGGAAGCGAGGAATGTGGGAAGAGCTTGAAGAACTTCGAGAGAGACTCATTTGGTACGTATTACGATCATGCCATCTTGGAAGCGAGCGTGGTAGGCGGCGCGTTGAGTAGAAGATCATATCTTGAGGAGCGAGTGCGATGATGTCAAGTATCGCATAGAGCCCGACTTTAATAGAAAAAGTTAAGGTTGCTCGAGCCAGGCTGGGCGGGTGATGTCGTATGAAGAAAAAGAAAAAGAAGGAGCTATTAGGGCGAGAATTGATGAAGAAGGAATACTTGAGTCCTCTCTAGACTTTGTGTTTCTAACGACTACGATTTGAAGTACAAGATTATGATGGAGGCACACAATCGCCATTTGCAATCCATCACTGGAAGTACTAAAATGTATCGTGATCTTGACATACATTTTGGTGGAGCAATATGATATGAGAGAGAGATTGCAAAGTTTATCTCGATGTGTTTAACTTACCCAGCGTGTAAAAAGCGGAGCATCTTGTACCTAAAGGGTAAGTTGCAACCACTTGAGATTTTGAAATGGAAGTGGGAACACATTACTATGGATTTCATTACTAATCTTCCTGCGGTTTCTCAAGGCATAGATCTTATTTGGGTTATTGTTGATAGATTAACCAAGTCTGCTCATTTCTTACAAATCTGAGAGACTTATTCCTTGAGCGTCTTTCTCGTATATGCGTAAATGAGATTGTGAGATTGCATGGCATGCCGGTATCCATAGTTTTAGATCGTGACCCAAGATTCACTTCATGATTTTGGGTTAGTTTGTGAAAAGCTATGGAGCGCAATTCTGATTTAGTTTGGCATACCATCCTCAAGCGGATGGGCAATCGAGAAAGGACTACTCAAACTCTTGAAGATATATTAAAACTACTGTGTCCTAGATTTCAAAGGAAGTTGGGATAAGTACTTGCCATTGGTGGAATTCTCATACAACAATAGTTATTAAACAAATATAGGCATGGTTCCATTGAAGCATTATATGGACGAAAATGTCGTTCTCGATATGTTGGGATGAGGTGGGTGAAGCAACATTGTTGGGACAGGAGTTAATGCGTATATGAGAAAAGATCAAATGATTAAACAAGCGTATACAAAGCGGCACAAGATCGACAAAAGAGTTATGCGGATCTTCATCGAAAGGGCGTGGAATTTAATGTAGGGGATCGTGTATTGTTGCGAGTTGCTCCGTGGAAGGGAGTTCAAGATTTGGGGAGAGAGAGAAAGCTCGATCCACGATTTATTGGTCCATTTCAAATTCTTGGCCAAGAAGTAGGAAATGTAGCCTATAGACTTGCGTTACCTCAAAGTATGTCTCGTGTTCATAATGTGTTTCACATATCGTACTGCCGTAAATATGTGAAAGACCGAACCACGTTATTGAGTTAGAAGCAGGACGAGATAATAGAAGACTTAGCGTATGAGGAGGTACTGTCAAGATTTTGGATAGGAAGGAGCATGTCCTACTGTATGAAAGGTTATACCACAAGTTAAAGTTTTGTGGAGGAATCATCATCTTTATAGAAGAAATGACACAGGAATTGGAAGCGAAAATGAAAGCGAGGTATCCTCACCTTTTCAAAAACACAGTGCGTCGTCGTCGTCGATTTCGAGGGCGAAATTTCATAAGGAGGGAGGTTGTAAGACAGAATTTTTTAAATAAAAGGAATTTCCTTTATTTATTATTTTGAAATAGTAAGGTTGATTTGATTAATGTGGATAGTTAAGGGTTAAATCATGCAAATATTTCAAAATAAGCAGTGGTTATAAAATATTCATTGTTTGTCGGGGAATATTAGTTTGGTCGTGGAATATTAAATCTTTGTCGGGGAATATTAAATGCAATGGTAGACCGATGATGTGGAGCCCATATGGAAAGCGATTGGATGAAGAAAGCGACAAATATAAGTTGTTTTTAAACTTGGCGTAGTTATTTTAGATTATCTTTGTTGGAATACCGGTGGTTAAAACACACTAATCTGGCGTTGTTGAGCGGTAGCTGCGGTATTGCACCAATTATTGATGATTCTTACGTGAAGGCACTACTCGATAATGGTTACGATAATTCTTATTCGATTATTTTATTGAGTTAATAATTCTTTGCGTTGATATTTTATATTCTTTGTTGTTTGATAATTGTCATTTTACGAGTATCTTTCATTATCGAAGCAATAATTCATATTATCTGAATAATATTATTAGATAACATTATTGGCGATGTCTAGAAAGTTACATCTAAGGAGAGGTTTGGTCATCTAATTGCTTGGCATGGTAAGAAGAAATTCTTATTGGAAGCCCCTCTTTCAGGAGGCTGCTGGTTGTCGATATTGTGATTACGTAATATTATTTGTGAATAATTAATTATTGATTTATATGATGAGAAAATATTGATTTTATGTGGATATAGATGGAAAATTTTTAAAATGACAATTGTTGAAAATTAATATTTTATCTTTTACGATAAAATAATTCATTTAAATATATTATTTTAATAATATACTTGGTGATATTTTACAATGAATGTGGGATATATGAGTATATGAGGAGGAAGAGTATTTTGTGGCATTAAATGTTTAACACATGTTTTGTGTGTTGGTGGACCAATTATTGGTAGAAATTTGATTATAGCACTTTGTAAAAAATCGCCCGTTTGTGGATTTCGGTCGATTTTTGTTTGGAATTTGGAAAAACTTTCTTCTGCAAAGTTGTAGAGAATTGAATTTCCTATAAAAACTCGCGAGATTCGAATTTTCTGATGAAAGGGCTATTTATTATGAATTATTGAAGTTCCGAAGCTCCGAAATAATTGATTTTTGGGAGTTTAAATTATTTTTGTTAAGAAAAACGTTTTTTGTATTTTTTTTTGGACATCATTAACATGTGTGGCTGGTGTTTTGACCAAAAGGTGGGCTAAGGAAAATTTGTATAATTATATTAATATTATATTAAATTTTACGCTTTGGTATTCTAGCATTTTCTATAAATAGGGTCTTGGGTTAGAATTGAAAATCACTTTTGAAGCTGAAGTTTTCTCTCTATTTCTCTCTCGATATTTTGGCGTATTCTTGTGAGTATTTTGAGTATACTTTGAGTATTGCTAGGCGGTCTGCAAGTTCCTTGACCTTATACATTATTACAAATTTAGAAATCTTGATCTTTCGAGGTAAGGGATATTATTTTTTTTGTAATGATATTATTTCTTGATATCATTATCTTTGAAATATTGATCTGAAAGTTTTATCAAATTTGGAACTTTTTCATATCGGGGTTTTATTCATGGGTTCTTATTCATGAGTTCTTATTCACGAGTTCTTATTAAATGAGATTCTTATTCACGAGATTCTTATTCACGAGTACTATTAATGAAGCGTGAAGATGTTTTTTGTGGAATTTCTATCTTTTGGTGTCGAGAGTTACTATTCACGTATCGGCCTTTATTCACGTATCTGACCTTTATTCACGTATATCTGATCTTATTCATAGAAAAATAAAATTTCTTCTTTTTGTCAAAATATCTAATACGGATCTAGCTACGATTGTATCCGTGTTTTGATCATTCTTGAATTTTACACCACTATGATTATTTTTGAGGTATTTTTGGGCGTGGATAAAACCAAATACGAATCCTTAATCCTTAATCCTTGTCATTTTGTTTCCTTTGGATTCGTTTCTTAAAAAAATATTTTTCATCATCCTCGGTCTTAAATGATGATATTATTGAATATCTTTGGCTTTGTAGTGCAAAGATGAATGATTTCTGAAGAATATCTTTGGCTTTGTAGTGCAAAGATGAGCAGTGTTTAAATGAAGATGAGGTGATGTCTTTGGAGATGTAGTGCAAAAGATGAGCAGTGTTTAAATGAACATTGATTAATATCTTTGGCTTTAGTGCGAAGATGAGCAGTGTTTAAATGAACATGACCCGGTGATGAATATCTTTGGCACTGTAGTGCAAAGATGAATATTTGATTCGAGATGTATATTGATTGATGTTACGGGGATAAAATATTGATGATGAATTTATTAAATTCATAGATTATAGTAGATTTCATTCTCTACGTAACTCTTACATGAATTATTATTTCATTGCGAATATTGATACGAAACTTGTTGTCTATTGTATTATCAGATTTTTCCTGTTGAAGACTAACGATAATTTGTTGTATATTATCTTAGTCGTAATATTCTTCTTGGGCTAGTTGAGCTCACCCTTTTCCTTGTTGTTCCATTTTTCTTCTCGGGGAGGCGAGAATGTAGCGAAGTCTTAGTCGGGGTATGGAATGAAGGTTTAGAGAGAGTTGTTTAGTAGTCCTCACCATTTTGTAAAATAATGAATCAATAATTATGATGAGGATTTATTTGCGTATGGATATTATCTAGAAGATAATATTTATATTTAAACTCACAGTATATATTGTTATTTCACACGACATTTGTATTATTGAAGTTGTAGTTTGTTTTTGTACCATGTATTTGGCGACTCGGAATGGGTGTTGTGTATACTATTTTGGGGCGTCTTTAACCATACGGGTATTCCAACGATCTTAATTGGTAATAACTACTGAAGTTATTTTTAACCACCCAAACTTTTATGCGTTTTCCTCATCCAATCGCTTTCCGTTATGGGGCCCACACATGGTTGCTTTAGTCGCATCGAATATTCCCCGACGGTAAGAATATTCCACGACAAACGAATATTCCACAATGATGAATATTCCACGACCAAGCGAATATTCCCGAGCAAAAATGAATATTTTATAACCACTTGCTTATTTTGAAATATTTGCGTATTTAACCCTTAACTATCCACATTAATCAAATCAACCCTTACTATTTCAAAATAATAAATAAAGGAAATTCCTTTTATTTAAAAAATTTTGAGGTCTTCTGACCTCCCTCCTTATGAAATTTCGTCCTCAAAATTGACGTCACGTTACACGGTGTTTGAAAAGGTGAGGATACCTCGCTTTCATTTCCGTTTCCAATTCGGTCATTTCCTCTATAGCATGATTCCTCCACAAAACTTTAACTTGTGGTATGACTTTGCGTGTAGGACATGCTCCTTCTATCCAAAATCTTGATAGGTACCTCCTCATACGTTAAGTCTCATTTATCTCGTCGGTTCTAACTCTATAACGTGGTTCGGGTCTTTCACATATTTCTGAAATACTAGATATGTGAAACACATTATGAACACGAGACATACTTGGAAATGTATGAGTCTATATAAGCTACATTTCTACTCGGTCGAGAATTTGGAATGGACCGATAAATCGTGGATTGAGCTTTCTCTCTTCCCAAATCTTGTAACTCCCTTCCATGGAGCAACTCATGACAATACATGATCCCCTACATTAAATTCCACGTCCTTTCGATGAAGATCCGCATAACTCTTTTGTCGATCTTTGTCTTGGTTTGTATCGTTGTCAAATCATTTGGATCTTTTCGGTGAGTAAATACGTCTTAACTTTCGGGTCCCAACAATGTTGCTTCACCCACCTCATCCCAACATATTGGAGAAGCGACATTTTTGTCCATATAATGCTTGAATGGAACCATGCCTATATTTGTTTAATAACTATTGTTGTATGAGAATTCCACCAATGGCAAGTACTTATCCCAACTTCCTTTGAAATCTAGGACCACGAGTTTTAATATATCTTGAGAGTTTGAGTAGTCCTTTCGATTGCCCATCCGGTTTGAGGATGGTATGCCAAATGAATAAATAAATTAGTGCCCGTAGCTTTCAACCCAAAATCATGAAGTGAATCTTGGGTCACTATCCAAAACTATGGATCTGAGGCATGCCACGCAACCTCACAATCTCATTCACATACATCTAGCAAGGCGTTCGAGGAATAAGTCTCCGTGTCGGAAGAAATGAAGCGATTTGGTTAATCTATCAACAATAACCCAAATAGCATTGATGCTTGAGAAACCGTAGGAAGACCCGTAATGAAATCTATGGTAATGTGTTCCCACTTCCATTAGGAATCTCAAGTGGTTCTGCGGACCCTTAGGTACTAGATGCTCGCCTTTACCGTTAGCAAGTTAAACACATCGAGATAAACTTTGCAATCTCTCTCTTCATATTATTCCACCAAAATGTATGTCGAAGATCACGATACATTTTAGTACTTCAGGATGGATTGCAAATGGTGTATTGTGTGCCTCCATCATAATCTTGTAGCTCAAATCAGTCGTTAGGAAACTGAAAGTCTAGAGTGGACTCAAGTATTCCTTCTTCATCAATTCTCGCTTAGGAATAGCTCCTTCTTGTACTTTCCTCTTCATACGCATCATTTCGGGTTGGTGGCTTGGCGACTTTTAACTAAAGTCGATTATATACTCGCATATCATCACGTGGGTACCTAGAGTTTTCATCTCCATCTCTATTATTTGTAAATTATACGAAATTAGTCTTTGACAATATCGTACTCAGACTTATATCGATCTTCTACTCAACACGTCATTTACCACGTTCGCTTTTCCGAGGATGGCGTGGTCGAACATGTCTTTGAAATGAGTCTCCTCTTGAGTTCTTGAAGCTCTTCCCACATTCCTTGCTCCATTCGAATTTTGTATCTCTCTGAGTCAATTTGCGATAATGGAATAGCGATTCGAGAATATCCTTCAACGAATCTCCGATAATAACCCACTAAGCCTGAAAGCTACGTATTTAGATTCTTGACTTAGGTTGCTCTCAAGCTGTGACTCATATCCCAATCTTGGATAAGACGTCACAATGACACCTATCGATTTATTATCGCATACGAATATGGCGTCCCCTACGAGAGAGCGGCTTGGGTGAATTCCATAAAGGAAGTCACAAGATAAAGGCTCGGTACCAAATTCTATAGTTGAATTTTAACTCACGAAGTTCAATAGGAGCCATTCGATATGAGATTTTAGAAATGAGTTTTGTCTGCGGGTTCAAAGTCGATACAAAATTTAATATCGATCTTTGGGAGTAAGCGATAAATTCTTGAAATACGTCGGGAAAAATCAATAACAACAAGAATATTATTCAAATCGGCGTGTCTTTATTCAAATCCATAACATGGACTAAGAAAACTTGACATCCGTAATAAGCGAATGACTTCATGGCTTGATATGAAAATGTTTGACTACAATGGTTTGATTGCTTGAATTGAATAATGAGTTGCTTAGGAATATGAAAACTAACAACCTTATAAAAGCAATCAATTTGGCATGATGAGTAGTTAACCAATCAATCCCAAAAGCAAGTATCTTTAAAGAGATAAGGTCAACGGGTAAGGTAATGGTGCCAACTTGAATCAAACAAGATTTCTAAACAACGAATGTAATGAAAGTTTCTCTAACGGAGTCTCTATAAATAAGGTCAAAGTCTAATTTCTCTCGTAGTCGAGTTCAAGCGTTGGCCTAAAGCAAAAGAGATAAAAGAATGGGTAAGCAGGATATCTAGTAAGGTATAAACATCGCAAGAATTTATAATTAACTAACCCGTGCTAACCGTTCGGGTTCCTCGTATTTTGACCGATCACGATAAACGCTCTTCCAAGAACCGTTGACTTTGACTTTTACGGGACATCCTTTTGAGTCACCATTGCACATTTGACTAGGTTTCGATATCGTACAATCTCGGCGATATGTCCTTCTTTTCCACAATTATAGCATACCTTAAACTGTTGTGGGGCGGTTTGGTACGATATATCCTCTTTCCGCATTTGTAACATGTACGACCGATGGTCTTTCTCCTCCCTTGGAACCCGGTTGCCACTTTGGCGGTGGCGTCTTCACACGGTCGTTGTTGAATCTCCTATTTTTAAAATCTCCTCCCAACTCGCTTCTTCTATTTTCATGGCCGTGATTACCACGGAGTGGTTTCCGCTTTGTCCGTATTCTTCTTTCTCCTTTGGTTATCGTTATTACGATGATTTGTTATCTTTGGTATGATCTTGGTTATGGTCCTCGGTTGAGCGTATTTCATTATCTCATTTCTAACAATCGAGCCATTTACAACATCCGAATAGAGAAAATTTATGAGAAATGAGATCTTGGCGTATCGCGGGTTTCAAACCTCTCGAAACATCCGCGTCATCGTTCCTCATTCTCCACCAAATGAGGTCTGCAAACACGGATAACTCCGCAAACTTCGCCTCGTCTTTGGGACACCGTCATATTATTCGCTCCGATCTAATAAACTCCACTTCCTCCATACGTATAGCCGAATACTTTCGGGGAAGTACTTGTCATTGAATGATTTCAAAGCGTCTCCGTGACATCTTTGAGTGCGGTGAATGGGTACGCTTCACTGATTCCCACCGATGAATCCTCGCCACGGAACATAAAAGTAGCGAATGGAACTTTACGTTCTTCGTGCATCCCAAGACATCGAATATCTTGGTAATTTACTTGACCCATGTTTCCGCCGTGATCGGATCGGCTTTCCCTGCATTGCGGTGGTCCCGACTCTTTGAAGCTGCTTGCATTGTGACCACCGTGAATTGCTATCATCTCCTCCCGTATTTTGAACACAAGTCTCCTCAAATGCGATTTTGCATGAGCTGCAAAAACTTCTAAACATCCCCTCGTTCATCATCCGCTTTCGGTGGTGTTATTCACGGAGGTACATTGCCGACTTGTTGCACATTCTCTTCGTTGTTAAATCTGAGGCATCTCCACGGTCTCATTTACACCACTATTAATATTCTCGATTCGACATTCTCAATTCTTGTCATAAAACAAGGGTTAATTAAGGAAATCAATCACATAATATCCCTATATCTTGACCAACTAACAAATAAGCTTAGGTAGGACACTTTATGAAAGGATTTACTCGTCTCTCCTCCTAGTTCTATTCCCGATCTCCGCCATGGAGATCATATCCTAAGCTCGATACCATTGTGGCGACCCCAAAATAGGTCCATTCCATCCAACCCATTCCGAGTCGCCAAATACACGGTGATACGAAACAACTACAACTTTATAATCACAACAATAAAGCGTGAGTTTAAATACAAATATTATCTTCAGACAATATTTATACTCAAATAAATCCTCATCACATTTATTGATACATTATTTTACAATAATGGTGAGGACTACTAAACAACTCTCTCTAGAACCTTCATTCCATACCCGACTAGTTTCGCATTTACATTCTCGCCTCCCGAGAAGAAAAATGGAACAACAAGGAAAAGGGTGAGCTCAACTAGCCGAGTAAAGAAGAATGTTATGACTAAGATAATATACAACAAATTATCGTTAGTCTCCAATGAGAAAAAATCGATAGAATACAATAGACAACAAGTTTGAGATCAATATTCGCAATGGAAATAATAATTCATAGAAGAGTTACGTAGAGAATGAAATCTACTATAATCTATGAATTTAATGATCCATCATCAATATTTTATCCCCTGTAACATCAATCAATATTCATCTCAAATCAAATATTCATCTTTACACTACAGCCAAAGATATTCATCGATCGATTATGTTCATCTCAACACTGTTCATCTTTGCACTAAAGGCCAAAGATATTCATCGATCGGTCGTATTCATTTAAAACACCGCTCATCTTTGCACTACAGGCCAAAGATATTCATCGATAATCATTCATCTTTGCACTACTGGGCCAAAGATATTCAATAATATCATCATTTAAGGCGAGGATGATGAAAAATATTTTAAAAAAGCGAATCCGGATTGAAACAAAATGACAAGGATTAAGGATTCGTACTTGGTTTTATCCACGTCCAAAAATACCTCAAAATTAATCATAGTGGTGTAAAATTCAAGAATGATCAAAACATGGATACAATCAAAGCTAGTATCCGAATAGATATTTTAGATTTAAAAGAAAAATTTTCATTTTTTATGATTGAATAGTCTCGTAATATGAATGAATAGTCAGAGATATCGTGAATAGTCTTAAGTATATCGTGAATAAGTAACTCAGACACCAAAAGATAGAAATTCCACCAAAACATCTTCACGACTTCATGAATAGTACTCGTGAATAGTAACTTCGTGAATAGTAACTCATGAATAAGTAACTCGTGAATAGTAACTCATGAATAGTGAAAGACATGAAAAAGTTCCAAATTTGATAAAACTTGAGATCAACATTTCAAAGATAATGATATTGAAGAAATAATATCATTCTGAAAAAAATAATATCCCTTACCTCAAAGAATCAAGATTGCCGGAAGGAAAGGTCGGAAGTGATCTTTGAATGAAACTTATCTTTGACAAGAACTCTCAAAGTATCTAAATACTCACAAAATACGCTCAATAATATAGAGAGAGAGAGAGAAAACTTTGTTTACGGTGTGATTTTCAATTCTAACTTAGCCCTCTATTTATAGGAAAATGTTAAGACGTCAAAGCGGACTTAACACCGCAACTCGATGGCTTTACTCGCTACTATTCCCACCCACCACATTTGAAATAAAATTCAGCACATTTTTCTTCACCAACCACAAGTGGGGTCCACTCAATTCTAGAATTTTCCACCAAAATCAATTATAACCCTACTTTCAGAATCAAACACCTCTTAAAATTCACAACAAATCATTCGTTCATTTTTAACGGTTCAAAATTTGTGGACATATACTCAACTTATATATGTATAACATATCCAAAAATTACAACAATCAACAGTCGGATTAAATATTATAACTCACACAATAAAGTCAGTAATAACACCGATTTGATCTTTTAATACCTCCAATCCGGCAAAATACTGATAAAACATCTCAAACATTAATTCCTTCATTAATAACCACATAAATAAATCCATCATTTATATTCATATAAAATAAATATTTCCTTATCATATGAATTAATAATTAATTATTCACAAATAATATTACGTAATCACATTTATAATGACCAGTTGTTCCCAGGAAGAGGGGCTTTCAATAAGGATCTCCACATCTTGTAGCAATTAGGTGACCAAACCTCTCCTAAGATGTAACTTTCTAGACATTGCCAATAATGTTATCTAATAATATTATTCAAATAATATGAATTATTGATCGATAATGGGAAATCTTGTGCGGTGACAATTATTGAAACAAATGATAATATAAAATACCAACGCAAAGAATTATTGAATCAATAAAATAAAATCTCAAGCAGTAATTCATCGTAACAATTATTGAGTAGCCATCCACGCTACGTGCGAATCAATAATTCAACAATATTGTGTAATACTGCTGGTGTCTGCTTTCAGCAACCACGCGTATTCAGTATTTTAACCACCGGGTATTCCAGCGGTCTTTAGCAGTAATAACTACTGGTCTTACTTCAGAATAACTACGGCAGTTATTTATAACCACCCAAACTTTGTCGTTTTCCTCATCCAATCGCTTTCAGTTATGGGCCCACACATGTTGGCGCCACATACGAATATTCCCGAAGCGATCTGAATATTCTACGACCAAACGAATATTCCTGACGATCACGAATATTCCACGACCAAATGAATATTCCCAGATAAAATGAATATTTTATAACCACTTGCTTATTTTGAAATATTTGCGTATTTAACCCTTTACTATCCACATTAATCAAATCAACCCTTACTATTTCAAAATAATAAATAAAGGAAATTCCTTTTTATTTAAAAAAAAATTTCGGGTCTTACAACCTCCTTTCTTATGAAATTTAAGTCCTCGAAATTGACATATACGATACACAGTGTTTGAAAAGGTAAAGATACCTCGCTTTCATTTTCGTTTCCAACTCCCCCAGTCATTTCCTCTATAGCATGATTCCTCCACAAAACTTTAACTTGTGGTATGACCTTTCTTGGCGTGGGACATGCTCCTTCCTATCCAAAATTTTGACAGTACCTCCTCATACGTTAAGTCTTGGCTATCTCGTCCGGTTCTAACTCAATGGCGTAGTTTGGTCAGTCCACATATTTACGTAACATCGATCGTGAAAAGCGTTATGAACACGCGTCATACTTGGCGGTAAAAGCGAAGTACATAGGCCGCAGTTCCTATTCGATCGAGAATTTCAATTTGGATTAATAAATCGAAGGTTTGAGCTTTCCTCACCTCACCGATTCTCGCTTTTAAAATAACAACTTCTTGCACCTCCTTCTTCAAATTCATCGGCTCGGTGTGTAATAAACAACTTTAACTTTATCGATTAAAAGTCGATTATACTCAGTATATCATCACGTACTCGTATATCATCACGTGGGTACCTAGAGTTTTCATCTCCATCTCTATTATTTGTATATTATACTGAAATGAGTCTTTTGACAATATTGTACTCGTACTTGTATACGATCTTCTACTCAACACGTCACTACCACGTTCGCTTTTCGAGGATGGCATGGTCGAACATGTCTTTGAAATGAGTCTCCTCTTGAGTTCTTGAAGCTCTTCCCACATTCCTTGCTCCATTCGAATTTTGTATCTCTACGAGTTAGCTACGTTAATGGAATAGCGATTCGAGAATATCCTTCAACGTATCTCGATAATAACCAACTAAGCCTAGAAAACTACGCATTTCGATTCCGACTTAGGTTGTTCTCAATCATGACTCATATCCCAACCTTGGATAAGACGTCACAATGACACCTATCGATTTCTTATCGCATACGAATACGGCGTCCCCTTACAGAGAGTTCGGCAGGTGAATTCCACAAAGGAAGTCACAAGATAAAGGCTCATGTACCAAATTCTATAGTTGAATTTTTAACTCTCGAAGTTCAATAGGAGCCATTCGATATGAGATTTTAGAAATGAGTTTTGTCTAGGGTTCAAAGTCGATACAAAATTTAATATCGGTCTTTGGGAGTAAACCAAGAAATTCTTCGAAAATACGTCGGGAAAAATCAATAACAACAAGAATATTATTCAAATCGGCGTGTCTTTATTCAAATCCATAACATGGACTAAGAAAACTTGACATCCGTAATAAGCGAATGACTTCATGGCTTGATATGAAAATGTTTGATTACAATGGTTTGATTGCTTGAATTGAGTAACGAGTTGCTTAGGAATATGAAAACTAACAACCTTACAAAAGCAATCAATTTTGGCAATGATGAGTAGTTAACCAATCAATCCCCAAAAAGCAAGTATCTTTAAAGAGATAAGGTCAATGGGTAATGTGATAGTGCCAACTTGAATCAAGCAAGATTTTTAAACAACGGATGTAATGAAAGTTTCTCTAACTGAGTCTCCATAAATAGGTCAAAGTCTAATTTCTCCGTAGTCAAGTTCAAACGTTGAGTAAAGCAAAAGAGATAAAAGAATGGGTAGAATCCCAGATATCTAGTAAGGTATAAACTTCGCAAGAATTTATAATTAACTAACCCGTGCTAACTTCGTTCGGGTTCTCGTATTTTGACCGGAAGTCACGACAAACGCTTCTTCCGAGAATCGTTGACTTTGACTTTTTACGGGACATCCTTTTGAGTTACCATTCCTACCGACTAGTTTTCGATATCGCATAATCTCGAAAGCGATATGTCCTTCTTTTCCACAATTATAACATACCTTAAACATTGTGGGCGGTTTGAATGATATGTCCCTCTTTCCGCATTTTGTAACATACGACCGATGGTCTTTCTCCTCCTTGGAACCGGTTGCCCTTTGGCCGACGCGTCTTCACATGGTCGTTGTTGAATCTCCTCTTTTAAAATCTCCTCCCAACTCGCTTCTTCTATTTTCATGGCCACGATTACCACCAGAGTGGTTTAGCCTTTGTCCGTATTCTTCTTTCTCCCTTTGGTTATCGTTATTCGATGATCGCTATCTTTGGTATGATCTCGGTTATGGTCCTCGGTTGAAGCGTATTTCGTTATCTCGCTCTAACAATGAGCCACATTTACAACATCCGAATAGAGAGAAAATTTATGAGAAATGAGATCTCGACGTATCGGGTTTCAAATCTCTCGAAACATCCGCGTCATACGTTCCTCATTCTCCACCAAATGAGGTGCTGAACACGGATAACTCCATGAACTTCGCCTCGTCTTCGGGACACCGTCATGTTATTCGCTTCTAATCTAATAAACTCCACTTCCTTCATATTATAGCGAATACTTTCGGGGAAGTACTTGTCATTGAACTGCTTTTTCAAACGTCTCCCATGACATACGCCGAGTGCAAATTTGAATGGAGTACGCTTCATGATTCCCACCGAAGAATCGCCTCACCACGGAACATAAAAGTAGCGAATGGAACTTTTCGTTTCTTCGATGCATCCCAAGACATCGAATATCTTGGTAATTTGCTTGACCCATGTTTCCACCGTGATCGGATCGGCTTTCCCTGACTCGTGGTCCGACTCTTTGAACTGCGTTTGTGACCACCCGTGAATCGCTATCATCTCCTCCCTGTATTTTGAACACAAGTCTCCTCGTCTCGATTTTGCATGAGCTGCAAAAAACTTCTAAACATCCCCTCGTTCATCATCTACGCTTTCAATTGGTGTTATTCACGGGAGGTACATTGCCAATTTGCTGTTACGTTCTCTTCGTTGTTAAGTATAGCATCTCCACGGTCTCATTTACACCACTATTAATATTCTCGATTCGACATTCTCGATTCATCGTCATAAAACAAGGGTTAATTAAGGAAATCAATCACATAATATCCCTATATATCTTGACCAACTAACAAATAAGCTTAGGTAGGACACACTAGCAAAGGATTTACTCGTCTCTCCCTCCTAGTTCTATTCCCGATCTCATGGAGATCATATCCCTAAGCTCGATATTAAATGTGGCGACCCCAAAATAGGTCCATTCCATCCAACCCATTTCGAGTCGCCAAATACATGGATGCGTGAGAAACAACTACAACTTTATTATCACAACAATAAAGCTGTGAGTTTAAATACAAATATTATCTTCAGACAATATTTATACTCAAATAAATCCTCATCACATTTATTGATACATTATTTTACAATAATGGTGAGGACTACTAAACAACTCTCTCTAGAACCTTCATTCCATACCCCACTAAGACTTTTACATTCTCGCCTCCCGAGAAGAAAAATGGAACAACAAGGAAAAGGGTGAGCTCAACTAGCCCGGTAAAGAATGTTATGACTAAGATAATATACAACAAATTATCGTTAGTCTCCAACGAGGAAAAATCGATAGAATACAATAGACAACAAGTTTGGATCAATATTCGCAGCGGTGAAATAATAATTCATAGAAAAGAGTTACGTAGAGAATGAAATCTACTATAATCTATGAATTTAACAGATCCATCATCAATATTTTATCCTGTAACATCAATCAATATTCATCTCAAATCAAATATTCATCTTTGCACTACGTGCCAAAGATATTCATCGATCGGTCATGTTCATCTCAACACTGCTCATCTTTGCACTAAAGGCCAAAGATATTCATCGATCGGTCGTGTTCATTTAACACACCGCTCATCTTTGCACCTGGGCCAAAGATATTCATCGATAATCATTCATCTTTGCACTACTGAGTGCCAAAGATATTCAATAATATCATCATTTAAGACCGAGGATGATGAAAATATTTTTAAAGAAACGAATCCAAATTGAAACAAAATGACAAGGATTAAGGATTAGTACTTGGTTTTATCCACGTCCAAAAATACCTCAAAATTAATCATAGTGGTGTAAAATTCAAGAATGATCAAAACATGGATACAATCAAAGCTAGTATCCGAATAGATATTTTAGGCGAAAAGAAAAATTTTCATTTTTCTATTGAATAGTCTTAAGTGATTCGTGAATAGTGTCAGATATCGTGAATAAGTCTTAGTATCACGTGAATAAGTAACTCGACACCAAAAGATAGAAATTCCACAAAAACATCTTTACGCTTCATGAATAGTACTCGTGAATAGTAAGAATCGTGAATAGTAACTCATGAATAGTAACTTCGTGAATAGTAACTCATGAATAAGTAACCCAGAGCATGAAAAAGTTCCAAATTTGATAAAAACTTCAGATCAACATTTCAAAGATAATGATATTGAAGAAATAATATCATTACGAAAAAATAATATCCCTTACCTCAAAGAATCAACTTGCCGGAAGGAAAGGTCGGAAGTGATCTTTGAATGAAACTTATCTTTGAAAGAACTCTCAAAGTATCTAAATACTCACAAAATACGCATTTCAATAATATAGAGAGAAGAGAGAAAACATTGTTTACGGTGTGATTTTCAATTCTAACTTAGCCCCTCTATTTATAGGAAAATGTTAGACGCAAGAAAAGCGGACTTAACCTGCAAACGATGGCTTTACCGCTACTATTCCCACCCACCACATTTGAAATAAAATTCAGCACATTTCTTCACCAACCACAAGTGGGGTCCACTCAATTCTAGAATTTTCCACCAAAATCAATTATAACCCTACTTTCCGAATCAAACACCTCTTAAAATTCACAACAAATCATTCGTTCATTTTTAACAGTTCAAAATTTGTGGACATATACTCAACTTATATATGTATAACATATCCAAAAATTACAACGATCCAACGGTCGGATTAAATATTATAACTCACACAATAAAGCTGTAATAACACCGATTTGATCTTTTAATACCTCCAATCCGACAAAATACAATAAAACATCTCAGCATTAATTCCTTCATTAATAACCACATAAATAAATCCATCATTTATATTCATATAAAATAAATATTTCCTTATCATATGAATTAATAATTAATTATTCACAAATAATATTACGAGAATCACATTTATGACAACCGAAATTTGTTCCCAGAGAAGGGGCTTTCAATAAGGATCTCTCTTCTTGGCGTAGCAATTAGGTGACCAAACCTCTCCTTAGGCGAACTTTCTAGACATTGCCAATAATGTTATCTAATAATATTATTCAAATAATATGAATTATTGATCCGATAATGGGAAATCTTTGTGCAAATGACAATTATTGAAGCAAATGAATAATATAAAATACCAACGCAAAGAATTATTGAATCAATAAAATAAAATATTGAGCGATAATTCTCGTAACAATTATTGAGTAGTGCCATCTTACATGCGAATCAATAATTCAACAACATGTGCAATACTGGTGCCATCTTTGTGCAACCACGCCAGACATCGTATTTTAACCAATAGGGTATTCCAGCGGTCTTAGCAGTAATAACTACAGTCTTAATTGTGAATAACTACGCAATTATTTATAACCACCCAAACTTTGTCGTTTTCCTCATCCAATCGCTTTCAGTTATGGGGCCCACACATTGGTCATTTGTCATTGCATTTAATATTCCCGATAAGATTTAATATTCTACGACCAAACGAATATTCACAAGCATTTAATATTCCAACACCAAACGAATATTCCCGACAAAATGAATATTTTATAACAACTTGCTTATTTTGAAATATTTGCGTGATTTAACCCTTTACTATCCACATTAATCAAATCAACCCTTACTATTTCAAAATAATAAATAAAGGAAATTCTTTTTTATTTAAAAAAAATTTTGGGGTCTTACATTTGTAACATACGACCGATGGTCTTTCTCCTCCCTTGGAACCAGTTGCTACTGGCGCTGACGTCTTCACGTCATCGTTAAATCTTCTCTTTTTAGATTGGACATCTCTTTCCATAATATCCACGCGTCGTGCGGCTTTTACCCATGCATCACTCATTCTCACTCGTTCAGTTATTTCTTCTTTTTCATTTCGATTCAAACTTTATCATCTTATACTACGCCAAAGAGTGCTTACATTCAAGCATCACATATCGGGTAACATAAGCTTGAATCGTCAGATCCTTTTGCTCCACGACCGCTGCAATTCTTCACCGCTTCTTCTAACTCATGAATACGATTTTGTAATTCTACATTTTGATCATAAAATACCTCTAATAAACTCTCTTGGTACCTCTTCTTCCTCTTCTTCCTCACACTCGGTTATTTACCTCTGCGACTATCTCTAAGGTGCAACTATCAATTCTTCACTCACCACATGGATATCTCTAATTCCTTCTTCACCTGACATTACATTATCCCGGTTGGCGATTAGAGGTGTCTCCAAACGATCTCATTCACTCCATTGTTAACGTTACCGTGACCATTCTTAAAACTATCATAAAACAAGGTTAATTAAAAAAATTAACAAATCACATAATACCACATGTTATGACCAACCAACAAATAAGCTTAGGTAGGACACACTAGCGAAGGTTTTTCGTCTCTCTCCCTAGTTCTATTCCCGATCTCCGCTTGGAGATCATATCCCTAAGCTCGATACGATAACCATTTGTGACTACGGACACCAACTTATGTCAAGACCTCACAATGGTACTATCGGTTTGCCACTGCAGAAGCAGCGTCCCCTACGGAGAGAGTCCGGTGCATCCCCATCAATGTGAAGTCACCAATGAGAGGCTGGGGCTCTTTACTTATAGCTCACGATACCAATCTGTGGCCCCCAAAATAGGTATACACAACACCCATTACGAGTCGCCAAATACATGGTACAAGAAACAAACTACAACTTCGATAATACAAATGTCGTGTGAAATACGACAATATATCTTAATGAGTTTAAATATAATATTGTCTTTCAAGACAATATCCACACATAAATAAATCCCCATCATAATTATTGATACATTATTTTACAAAATGGTGAGGACTACTAAACAACTCTCTCAGAACCTTCATTCCATATTCCACTAAGACTTCATTACATTCTCGCCTCCCCGAGAAGAAAAATGGAACAACAAGGAAAAGGGTGAGCTCAACTAGCCCGATAAAAGAATATTATGACTAAGATAATATACAACAAATTATCGTTAGTCTCCAACAGGAAAAATCGATAGAATACAATAATATACAACAAGTTTCGGATCAATATTCGCAGTGAAATAATAATTCATGTAAGAGTTACGTAGAGAATGAAATCTACTATAATCTATGAATTTAACGATCCATCATCAATATTTTATCCTCGTAACATCAATCAATATTCATCTCAAATCAAATATTCATCTTTGCACTACTGGTGCCAAAGATATTCATCAATCGGTCATGTTCATCTCAACACATTCATCTTTGCACTAAAGGCCAAAGATATTCATCGATCGGTCGTGTTCATTTAAACACTGTTCATCTTTGCACTACTGGCCAAAGATATTCTTCAGAAATCATTCATCTTTTACTACTGTGGCCAAAGATATTCAATAATATCATCATTTAAGACCGAGGATGATGAAAAATATTTTAAAGAAGCGAATCCGGTGAAACAAAATGACAAGGATTAAGGATTAAGGATTCGTACTTGGTTTTATCCACGCCCAAAAATACCTCAAAAATAATCATAGTGGTGTAAAATTCAAGAATGATCAAAACATGGATACAATCAAAGCTAGTATCCGGAATAGATGTTTTAGACGAAAAGAAGAAATTTTATTTTTAAATTGAATAGTCACAGATATCGTGAATAGGCCAGATATCGTGAATAGTAACTCAGACACCAAAAGATAGAAATTCCACAAAAAAACATTTTCACGCCTTTCATGAATAGTACTCGTGAATAGTAACTTCGTGAATGAAAGTAACTCATGAATAGTAACTCGTGAATAGTAACTCATGAATAGTAAGAAGAGCATGAAAAAGTTCCAAATTTGATAAAACTTCAGATCAACATTTCAAAGATAATGATATTAAAGAAATAATATCATTACGAAAAAAATAATAATATCCCTTACCTCAAAGAATCGATTGCCGGAAGGAAAGGTCGGAAGTGATCTTGAATGAAACTTATCTTGAACAAAGAACTCTCAAAGTATCTAAATACTCACAAAATACACTCAATAATATAGAGAGAGAAAGAGATAAAACTTTGTTTACGGTGTGATTTTCAATTCTAACTTAGCCCTCTATTTATAGGAAAATGTTAGCCCACCAAGCATACTTAACTCAAACTGATGGCTTTACTCGCTACTTATTCCCACCCACCACATTTGAAATAAAATTCAGCACATTTCTTCACCAACCACAAGTGGGGCCCACTCAATTCTAGAATTTTCCACCAAAATCAATTATAAACCTAATTTAGAATCCGACACCTCTTAAAATTCACAACAAATCCTTTCGTGCATTTTAACGGTTCAAAATTTGTGGACATATACTCAACTTATATATGTATAACATATCCAAAAATTACAACGATCCAACGGTCGGATTAAAAATTATAACCCCATAATATATCTCAAAACCCCGATTTGATTTTTTTAACACCTCCAATCCGATAAAATACCGATAAAACACCTCAACATTAATTCCTTCATTAATAACCACATAAATAAATTCATCATTTATATTCATATAAAATAAATATTTCCTTATCATATGAATTAATAATTAATTATTCACAAATAATATTACAGAATCACATTTATGACAACCAAAGTCATTCCTGGAAAGAGGGGCTTTCAATAAGGATCTCTCCTTACTGGCTGCCGCAATTAGGTGACCAAACCTCTCCTCAGATGTAACTTTACAGACATTGCCAATAATGTTATCTAATAATATTATTCAAATAATATGAATTATTGATCCGATAATGGGAAATCTTTGTGTGCGGTGACAATTATTGAAACAATAATAATATAAAATATCAACGCAACAATTATTGAATCGATAAAATAAAATATTGAGCGAAGAACTCACTGTGAAAATTATTGAGTATTGCCTTCTTACGTAAGGATCAATAATTCAACAATCTTCGTCTGCAATCTGGTAAGCTCTTTGTGCAACCACGCCAGACATTCTTGTATTTTAACCACCGGGTATTCCAACGGTCATAACTTGAATAACTACGCCGATTATTTATAACCACCCAAACTTTGTGCGTTTTCCTCATCCAATCGCTTTTCAGTTATGGGCATACTTACATTGTGGTTATACGAATATTAAACAAGCACGAATATTCCACGACCAAACGAATATTCACAAAGCGATGCATTTAATATTCCACGACCAAACAAATATTAAACAAAAATGAATATTTTATAACCACTGCTTATTTTGAAATATTTGCGTATTTAACCCTTTAACTATCCACATTAATCAAATCAACCCTTCTTATTTCAAAATAATAAATAAAGGAAATTCCTTTTTATTTAAAAATTTTTTAGTCTTACATCAATGTCTTTCATTTTCATATACCTGACTTTTATTTTGATATTTATAATTTTAATCGTTCTACAATTTGATTATTTGTCTGTCCATTTGATATGATAAAATCCTTAATTGAATGATGGCAATATTTTGCTATATTTTTATTATGTAAGTTTTAAAAAAATACTGTAATGTGAATTTAGTTTATTTTAAAAAAAATTATAGTACTTATTAATATTTTAAATAATTTATAATATTAACTATTATATCGATTAAAATTAAATAAATATATGTCAAATATTCGAAATCTTAAGAAAATATAAAATTAAACTTTTAAAAAAAATTGAAGAGAAGGCACAGTGTTTAGAGATCGAAAAATTGAAGAGAAGGCATAATGTTTAGAGATGGACAAATTTTTATTCGAAGTGTGAAGTTGATAAATTTGTGTCGAATTAAAATGACGAAAGATATGAAATTGAATATAATTATAAAAGAGTCCCACTTATTACAAATATTTTTTTATCTTTAATATTTATGTATATAACTGATAATGAAAAAATTAAGACATAAACATTTGCGATAAATTTCATTTTTCAGTTGATATTTTCGCAATTAATACCAATTACTAATAAAGAAAGTTTGTTTCTCCATACGGATGCGGGCATGGGTAAAACCCGGCATCGTCTATCGCGTGACATTAATTAAAAGAGCAGGGCAGCAGTGAATAGAAATTTGAGTCGAGTTAATGGCGGCCTCCAACGAAACAAGGAGATGGCTTACAATCTGCATCACTCTCACCCTAGCAACTATTTCTGCTTCCACAGCCATCTCCGGTTACTAAACACTGTCTCTGCAAAAACACTGTAGATTTAGTAGTATATAAAGAGCCATGTTTGATTAGTTTTTTTGTTTTACATAATTGTTTTTCAGTTTATTTCTGGAGAAAAAAGTCAAGAGTTTTGAATGTTAAACTTCGAGAACTTCAGATATCTCTCAAGGCATCCTTAAAAAACTGTGCTGCCGAGAGGCAAGGTCGTATTAGGGCTCAACAGGTACACCCCTTTACTCTCTCTTCTTTTATTTTCAATTTGTATAAGGATTTGTGCATGCACAAACATAGACGAGAGATAGAGAGAGAGCATAACTGAAGAATTTTATTAATTTGAAGCTAACCCATGTCAAAGGCTATGATATTATTGTTAGAATTTGAGCCTAAATTAATATGGGTATCATTAATTATTTGTAATGATTCCACATATCAATGTGCTCTAATGCTCTAATGCATGAGTAGATTAAATTAAGTCCTCCCTCCGTTCCTAAAAGATTTTCGTTTAAGGTTTTGGCACATGAATTAAAAAAGTATTATTTACGAAGTAAAATTTGTATGAAATTCCATCACTACCTCTTTATGGAAAGTTGAAAAGTTTTAGAGATGGGCACAAGAATTAAGATAATGATTGGAAAACATTAAATATAGTACTCAATTGTCTATAATACCCTTAAATCATTAATTTATCATAGCACAAGAGTTTAAAGTACCAAAAAAATAGATAGAGTAATGAGGGGTAATTTTGTAAAAATTATCATTAATTCTCCTAAATTTGAACAAACGTCAATTAATTAGGGACAAATAAAAAACTCTAAAACGTCATTTAAATAGGGACGGAGGGAGTAATACAAGAAAGAGAATTTCTTGGGACAATGAGAGAAGTTAGGGGTAATATAAGAAAATAAATAATTTATTCTCCTTAAAAGTTGTAAACGACAAATTTTTTGGAACAAATTTTTTCTTCTAAAACGACAATCTTTTAGGAATGGAGGGAGTATTTGAAAGCTCAAATCCATATAGTAATGAATGAGATATTAACTCCTAAAGATCACACTTGGAAATGATAAATGATACTCCCTCCGTCCCAGGATAAAAGTCCTGGTGGATATTAAGAAGATGTATGAAATGACAAAATTGCCTATAATAATGTCATTAAATATGGAGAGAGAATTAGAATAAGAAAAGTATGAGATATTTAATGCTACGGGTATAATAGGAAAATATGTGTAAAAGTTTAGTTATTAAAGGAAAATGGACATTTAACATGGGATTACCCAAAATAGTAATAAGAATTTTTATCATGGGACGGAGGGAGTAATAAATACACGTGGGAAAAGTCCCACATCGGTTAAGAACTAAATAATTATTAAGTTTATATAGTAGAAAGTTGCTCTAGGGTTTGGGCACCAAGGGGCACCCCACTTTTGTGAAAGGGAGATGATCTAGCCAAGGCTTGGTTCGAACCCACGCTTGCATACGCCATGCATTACTTGTATGCCATACAACTTTGGCTCGTGGTTCGAGGGTCCTTGTAGATAATTTTTTGGACAAAATTTATTTAAAATTTATTTTATTTAGTTCTATTATCAAAACTGTGTCGTTTTGATAGCTAAACAGACGTGTCTAAACTACGTCGTTTTTGTTCTGATCAAACTAAAACTACGTCGTTTTGTTGTCCGAATGGACGCACCCATTCTACAAAAGATCAAAACTACGTCGTTTTGACCAAAGGATACCATGTCATGCTTTTTCAGAAGCATCCCATGCCTTTTCAAGAGCTAGTATCCCATCCGAAGGGTCACCAACTCCTCTTATAAATAGATAGGGGGCAGCCCATTAAAATCACGAATTCACAAGCATTCAATTAGAAAGTCTTCATTTGTTCATCAGTTTCATAGTTATTTTGAGAGAGAGTTTTGAGCAATTATTTTGGTTCGTTGGATATACTATTTGTAGTGCTGCTATAGTATATGTAGTCATTGTTTCCTGGGAGACAAGTGCTATCAACTCTGAGTACCATATGGAGGGCATAATTGTCTTAAGGACATAGTACTAAATACTAGCCTTGACAAATTTATTTATGCATTTTTGAGATAAGTTAATATATATATATATATACACGGTAAGGATCAAGAACATTCTCCTTAAATAGCATTCCGCCTTAAATAACATTCTTTTATTAAAACTACGTCGTTTTGGAGAGACGCGGTGGCATTTTTGTAAATACGCGGTGGCATTGTATTTACAAAATGCCACGCGTCCCTCCAAAACGACGTAGTTTTAATAAAAGAATATTAGTTAAGGCGGAATGCTATTTAAGGAGAATGCTCTTGATCCTGACCGTGTATATATATATATATATATATATATATATATATATATATAGTGTCCATTTTATGTTTTTCCTAACAATTATATATTCTTTAATGGGACTCAACGAACGATTATGTGCTTATTAGTTATTTCAATTCAGTTAAATTCTTATATGGTAACACCTGCAAGTTTGTAATTACGTTACTATTATGAGGCCATCACAAGGGCTTGCAGCCCCCATGAAGGAGCCCCCTGCTCAAGACCAAAAGGGAAGAGGATATTCTGTTGTCTTGTGAAATATGCTCGTCATGGGTTTAATTATGCAACAATGTACAGTTAGTATGCCTCTATATATCATGAGTACTATTGTCTTCTAGTGCTCCAGTGATGTTTTGAATATCTTATTTTTCATAGTTAAACATTGTAGGATTTGAGGAAAGCACTGCTCCATCCCAAGTCTGACAACTTGGAGTTGACTTCGTATCCGATGGTACCCATTGCAGTCATCCATTCATGCTTCTCTACAAGGTAATTTGGAACGATTATTATCGTGTCTTTAATTAAATACCTATAAAAGGAAAAGAAGAATGAGTGGATATTGTATTTTTGGCTTGCATAAGATGTCATATCCTTCAGTTGGAATACCCAAGTCACTGGGTATGGGGCCAACAATCATACAAGTCATTGAGTCAGTATATAATGAAGATCAACAATGCATAGTATTGACAAGACCGGGCGAGGTGGTTGATGCCTGATGGTTGTGGATGACTTGCTTGAAAAATTCCTTTGTACAAACTTAACGAAATGAGGATGATAACATTGAGTCTTGCTAAACCAGGATCAGCCAAACAGGTCTACTCATTCACCTATCATTCTTCTGTCAGAAGTGGAATTTTATATTCACCCAGCACTGCTGCTCCTTGTGCACAGTGTCAAAACTATTTCTAGTAGGATAAACAAGTTAAAAACATGCAATTATTGAGATTGTTTAGTTTGACGCTAACGTAGAGGACCAAGCTGACTCAAGAGGGATATAGTTTGTGTTGACTTTCCTGTAGGTTGAGGCATGAGAATGTTTTCATTTGTAAAATTGAAGTTGATAGCAAGTCAATTATGAAATTGAATGTTGTTGAAGCATAATATGCTTAGTAATAGGTTCAACCATTGTGATCATAGTCGTCATTGAAGTTTTCTTCTGACTTTTCTATTGGTTTTTGTTGGTAGTCAAAATGTAGGGGTAACGTTTGGTTTTAGGATCCTAAGTAATTTCTGGCCAGTTCAGAAATAAGGCAGAACCAGTCCTAAAAGAATTCTGTCAGTGTGTTGGTAAAATTTGTATATTGGTTAATGTTAATTTCTAAGTTTCACAATTGAAATAGATATTTTCAACAAATGTACATTAGGTGCTAACTAGCTACCCAAGCCAAGTTGGTGACTTGGTGTTAGACCAAGTGTCATCTGTAGAAGGGATCTTGGTCAACCAATTTCACTGAGCTCAAGTAGGACATTACAGCTTGGTTTCTCAATGTATAGCTTTAATTGAACCTGTAAATGAGGGCAGCATAACTTCTTAGTTACAGTAATAAATCACACAGCTTCCTTACAAATGAAACCTTTATGTATGATTTACTCCCCGTTCCAGGATAAAAGTCCTTATTACTATTTTGAGTAGTCCCATGTTAAATGTCCACTTTCCTTTAATAACCAAATTTTTACACATTTTTTTCTATTATGCCCGTAGCATTAAATATCTCATACTTTTCTTATTCTAATTCTCTCTCCATATTTAATGACATTATTATGGGCAATTTTGCCATTTTATTCCTCTTCTTAATATGCGTGAAAAGTCTACCAGGATAAAGGACGGAGGGAGTATAAGTTTTTAACTTGTTAGTGTTATTGGTTGGGTAAGTTTGTTTTAGTGTGATATTACTTATTAAAATAAGAAAGTGTATAGTTTCTTGTAGAATTATGTTACCACAGCTGCAGCTTGGTATGTGCAAGGAATCGAAATTGGCCCCGAAACCGTACCAAAAACCGATCAAACAACACCAATTGAGTCGCACCAACGGTTTCGGCGTATTTGACAATTTTAGAATGGCTAAAAAATTGCATATGCAGTTTGGGTGCGGTTTTGGGAGTTTCCCGCACCGCTCATATATATATATATATATAAATTCCTAAAAATATAATAGACAATTTTAATTATGTTATGCACTTTTAAACTTTTTTTGTAACTAGACATATTTCTAATTGAATTGTAATGGTTTGAGCAATGTTAAAGCATTCACGAGTAACATATTTCAAACCTAAAACTTGTTGCTTGATGTTATTTCGTTAATGTCTTGTATGGTTTCTTATACATAAAGATTGATTTATTGGATATTATTGTTAACTATGTCAATTGATTTTAGAACCGAAATCGAACCAAATGAAATTGCACCGCACCAATCATAAGCAGTGTCATATGCGGTTTTAGAATTGTCAACCAATGCGGTTTGGGCTTCCAAAGTGCACCATGCTCTATGCTAGATGCAACAATACATACCTCAATCGTTTATGTGCCGAGGGTTGTTCATGAATCACGTACTAGTCAATTAGGCTCCAAAATTATACTTTCCCTTGACTTTCTTTAAGTCTTGATTTGCAAAAAAAACTTGGAATGATTTTTCTGCCAAACTGGCTTGGGGTACTCAAACCAGCATGGTTTTTTTCTCAGTAATAGATAAATGCTACACACTCTTCCCAATGTTTGCATGTGGATGCTTTATGCACACAAATATTGATACTGTACGGTTGTGTAATTTCTAATGGAAAAGCAGTACTCATATTTGCAGGAATGGGACACCGAGGCAACCTTTACTAGTTCCTCTTGCTAGGGCGTCCTTGATATTTGATCCATCTCGGGTTCCTCCAGCATCTCTTGAGGGTCTTGAAGAATATTCTCATTGTTGGATTATATATGTGTTTCATCTAAATACAGATCTTGATAAGTTGTGGAAGCATCCATCTGAGTCAAAGTTCAAGGCAAAGGTATGCGGTTCTCTGTATTAATTTTTACTGGCTACTATTTTTTAGCAAATTCCTAACTTTGTCAAATTGGCTGTTAATAGGTAAGAGTACCAAAACTGAAAGGTGGAAAGATGGGAGTCTTTGCTACAAGATCTCCACATCGCCTATGTCCCATTGGACTTACTGTGGCAAAGGTGACGGTTGAATCAAAATAAGTATATAGCTTCATTTGACTTTTTTTTGTTGTTTAGTTACCCGATATTGATGTCATCTCTTCACCCTCCCACCCCTCCCACCACCAAAAAAAAATGAAAAAAGAGACCAACAAAAACAAGGGAACTTTCTGAGGTGGAAGTATCTTTAAAAACTCTAGAACTGAGTAGATGCTGCAAATCCAAAACTTCCTTGTGAGTTTCTTTTTTTGAAAAATAAAATAAAATTATGAAGTAAAGCTTCATGTTTCCTAAAATAATGTGGAATATATTCTTTGAAAGAATATGCTTCCACGGACTTCCATAAGATTATAAACCTAATCTCATTCATTAGCATATTTTCTGCTTCAATATTGAATTAATGGCTTATTGAATGTGAATTCTGAATTCTCACCCACTGATATATGATAACACTGGAAAACACTTTGCCACCACTGCTACATGTCTAACAAATTGTAGGATATGGTTCGAAAAGTAAAATTTTTCTTAAATGTTGTCGTACAAATGCATCTCTAATTTTGGAATGGAGGGAATATTAAAAAAAGACATGCAATATATGAATATAACTGATATGGCTGTTGATAGGGCAGAGCGGAGGAAAAATATTCATCTAAGCGACCCCAACTAGTTTGGAGTTAAAGATTAGTTGAGTTGAGCTTGAGTTGTGTTGAACTCTTTAGCTAGGCATCTCTTTCGAACACCTGTGGTTGGTTTCTACCAGAAAGTTATATTTTTATAGGCATCCTTACTCTGTTTCTTTCTAGCAGCTTATAGCACTCCTTTCATGTCATAAGATGATTTCCATCTGCTACCACCTTTCACCTGTAGATAAAATCCTTTCATTAATTACCTGATATTTGACGACGATGCTCTGGCCATCTTAACCTGAGTTCTTCCTTTCTTTTGTCCCTCTGTGTGATCTTGCATCAATCGCACATTATACTTTAGCTTATTCATAAGCATGTCTTGTTGCAGTTCTACAATATTATGATTTCAAATGAACTTATATGCATTTGCACTTCATATGGTTACGACAAGGAAGAGTATATTGTGTTAAAATTCAGATGCACTTTTTGTAATATAGGTGGAGGCAGTAAAGGGAAATTTGGTTCTACTTTCTGGTGTGGACCTGGTTGATGGAACAGTATGTTTTCAGTAGCTTTATTCTTATCAACCTCAAGTGAAAAATCTGAAGTTTTTATTTCTTATTTGGTCATTAAACTGTAAAAAGAAATTTGCTTATATCATAATTTTTATCTATATGCATAGTGCACTTGTATGTGGTTTCTTTATTAAATGTAGCTTCTTGCTTTTATGTTTTCAATAGCCTGTCTTGGATGTCAAACCTTATCTACCGTACTGTGACAGCATCCACGGAGCAAAAGTGCCGAAGTGGGTAGAGGTACCATCTTCATTATTTATTAGCAACTTGAGTCATATTTTTTCCATGTTAGGCAGTAATGTATTAAATTGATGTTATAAGTTCTGTTCTTTAAATAAGAAAAAAATATTTTTTTTTGATATACAAGCTTGATTAGCATTTTAATTCAATGTTATAAACCCTTGTATAACACGTCTATTAATATCTGTGTTAATAAGCAGCACATTTTTGTAGTGCAGTAGTTGAGCATGTCTACTGATCATGTGGCAGGTTTAAGGTCATAAAAGCTTGTACGTTTATGATTTTTGGCTTTAAGTTATCTATTCTTCTATTATTATTTTTTTTGAAAAAAGCCCCTATTATTGTAATATGACATGAACTTCAAAGAAACTATCCTATTATCTACTGCGATTCAGGTTTTGATTTTTCGCATTGGTGTCAGTCAGCATGCTTTGATTGGAGGGAGTGGGGTGAGAATTGGATAGAGTAAGACTGACAGTCCATTGAAGTATTTAAAAGAACTTGTCAACCACATGTTTCAGGGGTAATTCATTCCAACCTCGACTGCAAAAGATCAAGAGTATCATTTGTTTTCATTGTCATTTAGACACCAAATTCCTTGTCTATCTCTCCCTATCTGTTGGTGATGGGGCCATGACATTGCAAACCAGTCATATGGGTTTATCCAAGGATGATGTCTCATGTCTCCACATCCTTTCTTAACATATTTCACATATTCTGCCTTATTCATAAAATATATTTTGTTCTTAGACACGTAAACAACACCTATTCAAATTCATTAGCTCTCTAGTGCTTTTTTCCACTGAATAAGTAATTTATGGCCATCCCCTCATATATGTTTAAAGGAGGTTGGGAAATTTTGAGGTTTTTTATCAGCTTGGTAACAACCATACTTTGTATTGAGGTGTCATGGATGTCCTGCTACAAATAAATTGTTGTTTACTTGTTTTTATTTTATTTTGTTTAAATGTTGTGAATATAGATTATTATCTCCCCTAACATTGGAGAATATGTTTGTACAGGCGGACAATCTATTAGCTGTAGCCTCTATTAACTTTGCTGAGGGATTTTCCGCCACTCTAGCATATTGTTGGACAACCATGGTAAGGGTTTTGATATGTACTTATTGAAAGTTTGAAACATTCATCAAGTAATATTTTTAGAAAGAAACAAATTAGTGGTGGCATCCGCAGCCACAAGGTAAACCCCCTGAACCCAAAGGGCTCCTTTGGAGTTTAGAACCTCGTGACTAGTACCTACTGAAGGCACTTGTCAAGAAGCCCACAACTACAGGAGCCTACCTCTAGGGGTTTCCATCAAGTTAATTTCTCTTTCAATTTATTATTAATATCTTTAGCAAATGTTTCTTTCATGCCTATTTCATTCTGGTAAGGAGTTGATCTGTGTAGTAATCAATGTATGAGGACATAGAAAACCATAACAGGGATTCAATAAACGGAAGTATGTATACTGTACGGGACAGAGCCAAGGATGAAAGGTTAGAAATTAAAGAACGCATTCAGGTCAAGACTATAATGAGCAATCAAGCGTTTTCAAGTTGTTTTCTTTTTTGGGTTTAGAATTTTATTTATGTTTAAAGGTAGTCATTATTATCTAAAAGGAGAAACAGACCATGAAAGTTCAAGGACAACATGCCTTCAATTAGAGGCATTGGGCATTCACCACTATAGGGGCTATGATTAACATCAAATTAAAGATTCAAACTCCAATCTGGAACATTTTTGGTGCTTTCAGTGCAACTAACATAAAATGACTGAAGATGATCTTGCAACATAGACAAGAATGAGCATTCCTTGAATGAAAAGGAAAAGTGATTAAGGAGTTCATAAATTATCCCAGCAGCAGGGGTGACAAGACTAGGTAAGTACTGACCAGAATATGACCGAAAAAGGGGGAAGAAAATGACCTTCAAATGGTTGCTAGGGAGTTTTTATCAAAAAAATCTGTTTGTTTGCAGATCACTTGCAGTAAACCTCAAGTCTAATCTAAAATGATAGAAATGGCTCAAATCTCTGAGTGGTGCTATATTTCTTTTTGTCTAAATGGCATGCTTAGAGTTCTCCTTGTAATCTTGTTATTCCTGCATCATGGGTAACTGTCAAACATCAATCTCAAGCACTCTTTACAGTTAGTATAAGATCATATGTTAGATGCAACTCCTCTGATAATTTAGCTTCCATTGGCCACAAATGAACTCTATCTATGCGGGGAGTATTTGTTGTTTTGTGCTATAAGTTGTTTAACTAAACTATCCCAAAATGAGGTCATTCATAATAAGATCACCCTGCATGTCATCATTTACTTATGTTACAACCTTCTATCCTTGGCTTTCTTTCAGGAAAAGAAGTCCCTCTATGAATCACCTGATGAATTTAAAAGCTTGATCAGGCAGGTCCTCTCATGGGATATACGATCACTATCACAACGATGCCAACCTCATGATTCTTTTGTAAATCAACAAGATGGTAAAACAATTAATAACAGTGATTTGGGCGATGACCAAGAAGTTGCTGACAAGAGTGTGGAACAGGATTCTCTACCCACCAGTAACGATATTATTTATCACCTGATTCTGGAAGGCCTGAATGTGGCATACAGAATCGACTCTGATAACAATGTTCATGTTTGCAAAGTTTCTGTCATCTCACATCCAAAATAGTAACAAAGCCGGTTCAGTTGGATAATAGGAAGCCTAGTGTTTTTTTGGCTAGTAAATTTGATTCAGACGAGATCTTGTTTTCTGCTCCAAGCCTTACTTGATATGCACGATTACTTTGCTTAATTCGGCGGGAGAATAGCATATATCATTCGTCCATTGACTATATATGATCTTTATTCTTTGACAAGTAAAAGTTTGGTTACCTGGTCCTTATTATTTGCTTTGTTTTAGCTGGATCGGGTTAGGATGAAGTTCATTTTTGGGTAAGTTGGTCAATTGATCAATAGAATATTAAAAATTTCGTCTGTGTGTTAACACTCTATTGGTCAATTGATTAACTTACCCAAAAATAAACGTTATGCTAATCACTTTCGTCCGTCCGTTTTAGCTAGCTACATCTATTCTTAATATTGTGGTCAAAGTATTTAGGTCGGTCGGTCTGTCGACCATGCAAAATGGAATGGAATGATAGTGAAGTCATCTCATCTAGAAGATGTCCAACCGTCGAAGCCAACTTTTGACAGTACGTATTCCATCAGCGAATAAATAAATAAAGAAATACATGCTGAATCAATTGATATTTTTACGTGTGAACAAACATTGAGAAAAAGAGTATGCTATCATTTAAATCATTATAGAGTAATATGGCATGTTCGTCTTTTTACCTTGTTGTGGCACATTATATATATGAGACAAAAATAAATAAAATTTAGACCCTACGCATTATCCTTAAATAAAAAGACAAAAATAAAAAATTTATATTTTTGGAAAGAAGGTGGAGTGTTATGTTCTTCTTTTCAGGATTGAAGCCATGAAAAGAAAGGAGGGTCTCGTGAGTGAAGCCATGAAACCATGTCCCTTTCCCTACCAAGATAAGATGCCTCTCATCTTTGGATATATTAGTTAATTTGAGAATAAATTCTATTACAACTACATGTAAATTGGTATTTTTACGGTAAGAATTTGTCAATTTGAGAGAATTATATTAATCAAGGAATTTTAATTATGTTAAAATTATTTAAAAAAAAATTACCATGATAAATAATAATATTACATAATCGGTCAAAAGAATCAAAACTCATAGATTTTCTCTAAAAATACAAAGTTGTGTGGAATGCTGTAAAAATTCTAATTTATAGGCAATCCGTATAAAATTAATTCTCTATTAGTTTATATAAGATGGCGAAACCAATTTTATTTATCTGTAATGATTTTAGTACCTTGAAGTTATATTTACACATCTTGAGTATAAGTTTCGTTCTTTTTTTTAAAAATAAATAAATTATTATTAGTATTAATTAAATGTGGTATTTTTAAGTAGTAATTAATTTATACTCTCGGTCTGAAAAGGAGTGTAAAATTTTTCCTCTTGGTTTTAAAAATATTAAAATTATATAAAAATGGTTTTTGAAAAGTAAATTTTGTTATTAAAGATCCTTTATTTAGATTGCGGATATAAATATTTTATAGTGCAATAAAAAAAAGGGAGGAAACAATCTTATTAGTTCCCCACTTCATGATATCAATTGAGTCGAATCGAACTTGTTCATATTTGGTTCATAAAATTTATCGAATATGAAATAAAATTTGATTGAAACTCATTTAGCTATCGAGTCGAGTACGATCTCGAATTAAATCTGAACAGTTTGAACGAGTTTTAATAGAAAATTATAATTTAAAAATGTTGAGTAATTTATCGAATTTTAAAATTTACTTATATTTCAAATTGAACTTTTCTGAATAGTTTGATTCACTTTACAACCTTATCATGGATACCCAAATACTCGGATCATTCCCTTCCTATAATATGGGGGCACTGTGGCTATATCAAAAGATATGTCGCTTTATTTACTTTTGTGCTACAACTTGAATAATATCCCTACATAGTTTGCTATATATATGGAAAGAAAAAATAGGTATATGCAAAAATGGTGTCTAATTTTCTAGGTTAAATTTCAATTATGTTAGTATTTACGCAATTTTGAAACAAAGTGAGTGTAGTAAATCATCTATAGCCACGGTCCGGACGATTATATAAATATATATTTATTTTACAGTGATTTGCAGGGAGGGAGGGAGGGAGGGAGGGAGGGCTTTCCGTAATAAAAGACAAGAAAGAGGGGCAACACTTGGGAGATGACAAACAGAAGTGTTTGTTTGACTATTACTAGACCAGTATTTACTATTTAAAACACAAAAACCTCGCAGGATGTCCCAATTGCCCTTTACTTTAATTTCTCAAACCCCAGCCCTCTCTCTCTCTCGCCAATCACTAGTATATGTATTAATGTATATATATATATGTATACGTATACTACCAGTTAATATTACTGTATTCACGATCAGTCGAATATATCTGACCTGAATTTACTGACTGATAGACTCCACGACACGCTTGTGTGAGGTGGTCGTCGTCCCGATCGTTTCTAACAAAGTTGTAAGATTGATTGCTTGCAACACCTTAACCCTCCTTTATATATGTGAGCGGTAATCTTGGTACAATTCTTCAGCGTTGAATTTCTGCGTTGAATGGACACCATGACGACACCTTGACCCCTCGCTTATATTGAAGCGGTAATCTCGATACAATCGACGATTGATCACGGTGAAGACGCCACACACTAACTATAAATTGTTGTATGATAAGTCAAATTGAATCTCAAAGAAATAACTAAGAAAATACTTAGGAATTCTTCAAAGAACCAAAAGTAGAGAATAACCTCACAAATATATTGAATAATGAATAATGTATAATGTGTTTGATTATATAACTTGGACCTCTATTTATACTATTCAAAACAATCCAAATCTTAATAGGAATTTATAAGCTATAACCCTAATTTCTATAAGAAAATAGAAATCAAATTGGAAAAGAAATTCTAATTGAAAAGAAATCCTAATTAGAATAGAATTTAAAACTAATCAAATAAAATAAAACATTTCTTTGCCGCGTAGGACTTCTTTAACGCGTGAGCGTGAGTGGCGTGACTAAAATCCTTTTCCTCCCATGAGTCGGATACCATGAGAAGCTTCTGGAATAATAATAAGAGAGCCACGTGACTAGTGCTGATGATATCAAATGAATGGTGGTAACTATGTTAATTAGCCCACTTGAATTCTTCATACTGCCCACGTGAATAATGCTGACAACTTGAAACAAAAATGTGCATGGCCTACGTGATGATCAAATAATCTTGCCAAGTAAATTGTGGTCCACATGAAATTAATTAAATCATCCCATTTGGTTGCATGTAATATATGTGGACTTTGTTAAAAAGATTGGGCTTTGTATTAAATTGACCCAAATTTGTGTCTCTTCGCTTCTTTTGCCTCCTCTTGGATTTTCTTGCGTTAAACTTATTTCAAACATCTTGGATCGATCCATTGAGACTTTGTTTGAACCTCTTTTTGTCTAGCCTTGCTGACCCCCGCGTCCCATTAGTCTTGTTTGAATCCACGCGTTACGTGTATCCTCATCATTCCTCTCCTCTTGAAAAGGATTTGTCCTCAAATCGTCACCTACATCAAAGCGGACTTAGATCGATGCGTTAAATGTAGCATTAACATTATACTCACTGGCAAATTCAATTTATAGGCATTGTCATTGATCACGCTCGAGAACTTGAAATGGACCATCTCCCTCGGAAGCAATTTGAGCGTCTTTGAACAGGGAATCTTTCTTTTTCGCGTATGTAACCACACCCAATCTCCGGGCTCAAAGATCACTTGATGTCGTCCCTTGTTCGCGTCTTAATGTATTGTTCCATCCTCAGATTCGATGTTTAGCTTTGGCTCTTTCGTGAATCGCTTAACAAGATCGACCTTTTTCGTTCCATCCATGTTAGTATATTGAGAAGCAGTAGCGGTGATAAATCCAGCGGTGTCGAAGGATTAAAACCATATACAATTTCAAATGGAGAAAAATTAGTAGCGAGAATGAAGCGAGCGGTTATATCTGAAACTCAACGTGTGGTAAACATTCTTCCCATTGCTTGATATTCTTTTTAATGATAGCAGTAATAATAATGCCAAAGTCCTATTTACCTCTTGGTTTGACCATCGGTTTGTGGATGACAAGTAGTAAAAATAACAATTTAGTACCCAATTTACCCCTGAGGTCTTCCAAAAATAACTTAAGAACTTTGTATCTCTATCGAAACAATAGTTTTAGGCATACCATGCAAACATACAATCTCCCTAAAAAACAAGTCGTGAACATGAGATCATCATCGGTTTTATGACATGGAATAAAATGTGCCATTTTGAAAATCTATCTACGACCACAAATATCGAATCATAACCATGCTTGAACTAGGTAAACCTAACACTGAAAGTCCATGAAAAGATCGATCAAGGTTCATTAGGAATAAGCGATGGTGTATATAATCCGTGGGGTTGAACACGAGATTTAGTTTGGCGACAAGTAATACATCTATCACATATTCTTTCTACATCTCTCGTTTCATATGAGGCTGATAAAATGTTCTTTTTAAAAAGCAAAGTTTTGTCGATACCAAAATGTCCCATTAAACCGCCCCACGTGATTCCTTAACCAACAACTCGCATGAAAGAACATGCGAGGAATCATGGTTTATTTTCTCGAAACAAGAATCCATCGATTCTAAAGTATTTACCCACAACATTCTTTTCACAAGTTTTAAACTCTTTCAAGAAATCAAGGTCATTATCATATAACTCTTTAATTCGTTCGAACCCAAGCAATTTCAGTATCAAGAGTATTTAACAAAACAAACATGCGAGACAAAACATCTGCAGCGACGTTCTCTTTACCTTGCTTATATCGAATAACATATGGAAATGTCTCGATAAATTCCATCCATCGTGCGTGTCTCTTTGTTGACTTGTGTTGACCCTTCAAATATTTCAACGATTCACGATCGGTGTGGATCACAAACTCCTTAGGCCACAAGTAATGTTACCATGTCTCCAAAGCTCTACAACCAAAGCGTCGTCTCTTTGTCTTATGTAGGATAGTTCAAAGTCACGCCCCACTCGACTTTTCGCTAAAATCGCCCTTTGGTTTCCCTTCTTGCATCAACCTGACTCGATCCCTAAACACAAGCATCACACTCGATCTCAAAAGTTTTAGCAAAGTTAAGCAAAATAAGTAAAGGAGGCATTTGTCAATTTATCCTTAATCAAATTAAATACTTTTTTCTGTTCATCACCCCACTTAAAGCCCACACTTTTCTTGATGACCTCGGTCGATGGTCTTTGTAATCTCTTTGAAATTTCGAACAAAAGCGTCGGTGAAACTTGCGAGTCCATGAAAGCTTCGTCTTGACTCACATTGGTTGGACTCGACCGATCCGGATCGCACGTATTTTCTCCTCATCAACTTGGACTCCTTGTGAACTCACAACAACGACAAGAAAAACAATTCTATCCAAGAAAAAAGCGGGCATTTCTCCGTGTTAGCAAATAACTTTTCTTTCTAGTACATCTAAAGCAGATTTTAAATCAATGCGTGATCTTGAAGTTTTGCTATAAATCAAGATATCATCAAAATAAACTACGACAAATTTTCCAATGAATGGGCCTTAAAACATGGTTCATTAATCTCATGAAAGTCTTTCGGTGCATTAGTTAAACCAAAAGGTAATACTAACCATTCATAAAGGCCAGTATTTAGTTTTTAAGCGTTGTTTTCCATTCATCACCCTCTTGCATTCTAATTTGATGATAACCACTTTTTAAATCAATTTTGAAAATATGCAAGACCCATATAATTCATCTAACATGTCATCTAAGCGAGGAATGGGATGTCGATATTTCTAGTAATGTTATTTTACTGCTCGACAATCGATGCACATCCTCCATTTTCCATCCTTTTCTAACCTTTAGGATCATAGGAAATGCATGGGCTCATACTTTCTCTCACGAATCCTTTCTCCATCAACTCGTCAACTTGCCTTTGTAACTCCTTCATCTCCTCGGGATTACTCCGATATGCTGGACGGTTTGGAATCGTCGCACTTTTAGGAAGAAAATCAATTTGATGCTCGATTCCCCGAATAGGTGGTAGTCCGTGAGGAAGCTCCTGGGAAATACATCTTTGAATTCTGTAAGAGATATGAAACAACACTTAAGCGAAAGAATCATTAGCGTTAGTATTCAAAAAAGCGCCTCTTTTATCTAGAAGTAAATCGTATAAATTTGTTTAGAAATCAAAGCTCTTCTCACATCACTCTTTTTTGCCGGTATATTTGTTTTTCTCTTCTTTCTTTTCTCTTTTTTCTTCTTGATTTTTCTTTTCTTCACTCTCTTTTCTTTGTACATAATTTTTACGCAAATGAATTTGATCTTCATGTACTTGTTGTGGTGACAAAGGGCCTTAAAGATATATCTTCTTGTAAGTGAGCGAATGAATATCGTTAGTAAACTCGTCGTATTGAACCCTCTATCAAATTTGCCATGGTCTACCCAACAATATATATCTACTGCATGGGCACCACATCACACAATACCTCATCAATATCTGACCAATAGCAAATGGAACTAACACTGTTTGGTTACTTTAATGTCTACATTATCATTGAGCCATTTTGCAAATGATACGGTTCTGCGGGTGTTTGGTAGTAGTTAACCCCAATTTCTCCACCATCGTAGTGCTTGCCACATTTATCAATTGCCTCCTCCATCTATAACTTCTGCAACAAATTTTCTCATTCACAAGACATCGCCAGTATGAAATAGATTTTTCCATTGTTCACGCATTCCTCCTTAACTTTTGTGTACTAAGTGCTCTTCTTGTAACGAATTTCACCGTGTATTGCATCCTCACCTATCTCCTCTAATGGTGGCATAGAATCGGTGTCATTATCTTCCCCCTCGGTCTCCACATCTCCATTGTCAAGTAGCAACATTTTCCTCACGATTTGGACATTGGCTAGAAATATCCCCCCTGCGCTTGACACTTAAAACATATAATATCTCGATTACGACCAAAAGAAGGTTGTTCGGTTTTACCTTGAGTTTCTCGGCTAGTTGATCCTTGCTTTGGGTTCCACCCTTGGCTTGAGCAGCATTTGTTTTTTCCTCTCGCTTTGCCAAATTGGGTCTCCATGATGAACTAGCATTAGATTGTCCTTGTTGTCCTCCTCGCCTCTTGAGTTGTTTCTCTATCTTAGTAGCCGTATGGACCGAGTTCCTCCGACTCTAAATAATGTTGTCGTTCGACCAAGTCTGCAATCTCCCGATTCGATCCTGCTTGAGAACCTAGCCATCGATGTTTCATTGTCCTCAATCAAGTTATCCAGATCCTTGACATCTCCATCTCCTGTAATATTCATCCACACTCAGACTTCCTGTTTAAGAGTTTGTAAATTACGAATGATCTCCGCATTGATAGTATCTTTGGTACAAACCTCTTTTCATTATAGCTTTCATCTCCGCCCAAGTTGTAATCATTAGTCGTCACACCTTCTCCGATTAGTTTGTCGGTTGATCCCACCGTATCAATGCATATCCGAGAAAATTCCGTAATGGCGGTTTGACTTTCTTGAGAGTGCGAATAGTTGTGATAGTCAAAGATTCGCTTCATCTTGGTTACCCAATCTAAATAAGCCTCGGGATCACCGTGCCTTGGAAAATTTGGAATCTTCATTTTTATCTTATCAAATTGCCATCTTCTACATCGACTCTTCTTTCTTTCCCCTAGCACTCTCAGTGTCTTTGATGTGAAAATTAGATTCACGATCTTCATTTTGCACTTCTTGTCCTCGTAGTAAAGGTCTTCCTTTCTTTGCGTCGGTTTGTTGTGTCCTCGTCTTGTTTTGCATCAAGAATGTTTTGGGATATCTCGACCATAGACACCCTCATCTCTTCTAATTGTTCTTGCATTTGCTCTATAGTCTTTCTCGATCTTGATCCCATTCTTTATGCATTGCTTCCATCCGAATTTCAATTCAATTTGTCGAAGGTTGTTCTCGTGAGTTCCTTTATCCTTTGAGCTAGACATATTTCACCTTGCAATAAGGGTTAGTAGAAAAGCAGTTTCTCACCACTCCCTTACGTGTTTCACTTTCCGAATCAATGGTTCACTCGTGTATACTCTCAATAAATTAGCTTTTACCCTCGATTAATCTCACCACTAAGCCTTTTACCTCAAATATTCTCTCTAATAGGTTCTTATTGAATTCCTAGCAAAATTCTTGATTTTACTAATCAATTCAAAATTACTTATCACGAAACAAAATTATAGATGGTGTAACTATCAAAATACCACAAAATCATAGATTGATTGTCTTGTACTCCTCTGGTATGCCTCGATTTGTAATTTGTAGCTCTCGTTTTAGAATTGATGATGATTGAAGCGGTATATGAAATCTTCGTTGGAATTTGATGGTTTAATGGTGTCTTTCTGAGTTTGGTTAGCCTGATGAAAATAGAATATGAATTTTTTTCTTTCTTTTTTTTTTTTTTTTCTTTTTTTTTGCTATATATATTTTGATGAGAAAATTAAAGATAAGTAACTTGCTAGAAAGGCTTAGCTTTGATACCAAATGATAGACTCACTAAGCTTGCGTGAGGTGGTCATGCACCCGATCGTTCTAGCAAAGTTGTAAGATGGATTCTTGCAACACCTTAACCCCTCGCTATATATGTAGGCGATAATCTTGGTACACAATTCTTCGCGTTCGAAATTTCTGCGTTGAATGGACACCAACGACACCTTGACCCCTCGCTTATATTGAAGCGGTAATCTCGGTCTGATCGACGATTGATGCGGTGAAGGCGCCACACACAACTATGAATTGTTGTATGATAAGTCAAATTGAATATCAAAGAAATAACTAAGAAAATACTTAGGAATTCTTCAAAGAACCAAAAGTAGAGAATAACCTCACAAATATTTGAATAATGAATAATGTATAATGTGTTTGATTACATAACTTGGACCTCTATTTATACTACTCAAAACAATCCAAATTTTAATAGAAATTTATAAGCTATAACCCTAATTTCTATAAGGAAATAGAAATCAAATTGAAAAAGAAATTCTAATTAGAATAGAATTTAAAACTAATTAAATAAAATAAAATATTTCTTTGCTGCGTAGGACTTCTTTAACGCGTGAGCGTGAGTGGCGTGACTAAAATCCTTTTCCTCCCATGAGTCGGATACCATGAGAAGCTTCTGGAATAATAATAAGAGAGCCACGTGACTAGTGCTGATGATATCAAATGAATGATGGTAACTATGTTAATTAGCCCACTTGAATTCTTCATACTGCCCACGTGAATAATGCTGACAACTTGAAACAAAAATATGCATGGCCATGTGCTGATCAAATAATCTTGCCAAGTAAATTGCGGTCCACATGAAATTAATTAAATTATCCCATTTGGTTGCATGTAATATATGTGGACTTTGTTAAAAAGATTGGGCTTGTATTAAATTGATCTAAATTTGTGTCTCTTATTATTTTGCCGATTTTCTTGCGTTAGGTTCAGCTTAAGCATCTTAGAACGATCTATTGAGATTTTGTTTGAACCTCTTTGTCCTAGCTTTGCTTGAACCCACGTCTAGTCTTGTTCGAATCCACTTATGCCATGTCTTCGTCACTGACCTGTCGGAAGGAGGTAGAAAGATATGGATTCGCCGGGATACGATTCGACCACCAACAGACTCGCTGTTCGGTCATCGGTGATCGATTCGATCAAGGCTTGCACCCTAGATGGGGCTCAAATTGCTAAAGAAGAACTCAAGAAGAGGATCAGTATGCCGCAATACCTCCGCTTCGCCATCCGCGACTCCATTCAGTCCAAAAACATTGACGCCGGTAGGTCCCACTACGACGCTGCCGGTGATGAACCGGTTGAACCGCCGGACTCTCCCCTTGTGGTGTTCATCAATTCCAAGAGCGGTGGACGTCACGGCCCCCAGCTTAAAGGCAGGCTTCAGGAGTTGATGACTGAAGAACAGGTTCCTCTTAGGCTCTTATCTCCCTCACTATATATATATATATATATATATATATATATATATATATCATATATGTAAAATTTTGTTGAACAGTTAACTCTGAATTATATTGTATTTTTTAATATTTCTTTTATGAATATTTGATATTTCCCCCCACTTTCTTTCGTTTTGGTTTTGCTATCGTGGTATAGTTGGCAACTAGTATTAGACGATGATGATTGATGGGTAGTATCATCATTTAAATGATTTTTTAGTAAGTCCATAATCTGTATTGATTTACATATATCAAAAGGAAATTGGGTTGAATGCACTCGGCTGAAAATGTTTCAAATTTCTGTCATATACTCTCTTGTTTTGGTATATTTGGGTACAAATGGTTGTGTGAAGACGCTTACATTGTGAACACTGAAAATCTTTGACACAGTTTATATGTGTTCAAGTTATGATTAATTGTTTGCCCTTCTTCCAATGTAGTTGAATGTATTCGAGAAATGGTTGAATTGTTTTTACTGTAGATTTTTGTTTTTGATGCTTTTAGAGTTTAGAGTTACACCAAAGGTATAGTGGGTAATGGGATTTGTTAGCAATTATTATCTTCCTGGTTGATTTCTGATGCTTAAACAGGCTTTAAATATTTTCTTGATGATGGAGGAAACAAAAATATTAGAAAGGTCCTTTAGTGTAGCATAACACAAAGGGAGAGTTGTAAATTGGAAATTTAGATGGTTGATTTCTTACAAAGGTCCTTTAGTGTAGCATAAAACAAAGGGAGAGTTGGAAATTTAGATGGTTGTTGTTTAAGAAATTATTTAATCATATTTAGGATGCTTTTTAATATTAGGATTACATGTCTTACCTGCTGTTTGATATTATAAAGAACGATTATCCTCCTGTAGATACTTTTAAGGGAACAACATTGAAGTATGTTTCTTAACTAGGAGTTACTTTCAGAATTGAAAGTTATCATAGATGTTGTTTAGCAGGCTTCTTAAAGGAGTAGAGTTTGGTCAACCTTTCAGTGAAAATAGCTTTTTCCATTTATAATTCCGTTGATTCTTATACTATACCTTTTATGTGCGAGTAGATTTATTATTCTTGAAACTTGTGATAATTTTTTTCGAATTTAAGAATTGTATGTGACAGTTCAATTGTATCAGGGGATTTGTTAAACCATTATATATGACAGGTCTATAGTACTGGATGATCAGCAAATACTCTTCGACAGTCATTTTAGCTTATTAGGTTACTTCTTGATTTTGCTGCATGGAGATAATTTAATGTTTGTTGAAGTTTCTTTCACCAAAAATATGTAGTTTGGATAATTATCATTTTGCATAACTTAGAGGTGTATCCGACCCACTTTTCCTTGCACCTTGTACTGGTATGTCAGCAAGCTAAATGACTGTTTGTATGCCACAAGTCGTAACTCATATGTGTTGCCTTAGTGTCTTCTTTGTGATGGTTATATAACTTATATGGTTCAGATATCAGCATCTTGCTGACATATACTTCTTTACATAAGAATTGGTATTCAGTTTCAAATTTAACTCTCTTTGGTAGGTATCAATTTTGTTTTTCTTGCGTTTCAGGTTTTTGATCTTTCAATTGTGAAGCCTCACGAATTTGTACAGTATGGATTGGGTTGCTTGGAGAAGTTTGCTGCTCTTGGGGACAGTTGCGCTAAAGAGACTCGTGAAAAGCTGAGGGTTGTGGTATGTACTTGGCTAATATAATTTTTAAATTTGTTATTGATGTCTCAGTTTGATTGTATTTTTTTACATATTGGGAGATGATTACTTTGAAGTTTATATAAGTTTTATGTGGACTATCTTTCTTTGAAAACCCAGGATATTTTACATGAGAATAAGGTACTACTTTTCTTGACAGGTTGCTGGGGGAGATGGCACAGTGGGTTGGGTCCTGGGGTGCCTTGGAGAGCTTCACAAACAGGGGCGAGAGCCAGTTCCATCAACAGGAATTATTCCTCTTGGTACAGGAAATGACTTGTCCAGGAGTTTTGGTTGGGTAAGCATTTCATACTTAAACTTTGTCAGTTTTTCTGATCCTGTCCGGGCTTGTTGAGATGTTACTTGACTTTTCTTCGTAGGGTGGTTCATTTCCTTTTAACTGGAAATCAGCCATCAAAAGAACTCTTGACAGGGTTACCAGTGGTCAAATTTGCCGTCTGGACAGGTGAGTTATTCCGTGTACTTGCTCGTCATTATTCATTTCTTAATGAGGTTGATTCTTTTCATACCTTTGCATTTGTCTGGAAAACAATGTAGTACTTTGTTATTATAGCATAGTAGCGTAGCTACTAAATTCTTTTCATCTGGAAAAAACTCAAAACATTTCTTGCAAGTGTGATATTTGAATGACTCTAGTTGACCACATCTATCTGCAGATGTTAAAATTGTTATTAACATTCAATTATTGAATCTGGTTTTTCCACCACCAATTTGATTTGAAGTTTTATTGATTTACTTTTAGGTTCATCAATACCTGGACTCATGATGTGCAACTTGGTGAGACAAAAGGGAAAACACTTTTGCCTTTCATGTTGTATCATTGGTGTATGTACCACGTTAAAGCATGATCTACATTGTTGGACTCATTCTCCAACAGATCAAGCTTTTAGAGTAATGGATAAATTGACGATCAACATAAGACTAATAGGTATCTACCTAATTGTTACAAGTTACTTATGACATATTTAAGCTATACTTGATCAGCTGATAAGATACCTTATACCATCACACCATGTTCCTAAGATTGACAAACAAATGAAGTTATAGTCATGGAATATGTTCAGAGTTTTGGAATTGAACACGTTAGGCAAAACAATGTTGCTAATTCCAATCCTTCCATGCTAAGTGATTCTGGAGGGTCCATTTTCCCCTTTGAAAACTCATTTTGGAAGGAAGTTTATATATATATATATATATATATATATATATAGAGAGAGAGAGAGAGAGAGAGAGAGAGTCCGGTTCTAGTCCGGATTCCCGGATTTTAGTACTGTCCGAACTTTTTTTTTTTATTTTAAAAACAACTAATTTTTTTTTAATATTTTATGGAACTGAAATTTTTTTATAATACAGTGTTTTGGGTGTGATTTGGATACATATAACAAAACATATCTATACAGACTGTACATACATATTTTGTTATATGTATCCAAATCACACCCAAAACACTGTATTATGAAAAAATTCTATTTCCATAAAATATTAAACTTTTGTTTAGTTGTTTTAAAAAAAAAAAGCAAATAAATAAAGACTAAAAGACAATGTGCACTCCAAACTTTACACCATTGTTGACTTTTGCACCCCAAACCGAAAAATGTGTTTAAGTACACCCAAAACTTCAATTAAACGTAACAAAAGGCACACTTTCGTCGATTAACCGGTCAAAAGTGACCGGCTAAAACTGTAATGTAGATTTGTAGAGGGTGTTTAAGTCTTTTCCTTTTTATCTTCACCAACATTTACATTAAATTTGGGTTGCACATTGTATTTTAGTCTAACTTTAAGTGACCAACTTTCTCTCTCTCCTCCATAATCAATTTTCTCTCTCTTAAACAAACACCCATTTCCTCTCCCATTTCCGTCGGCTCTTAGCAAGCTGCATGAGCATAATATCCTCTTTCTCTCTCATCCTTGTTCAAACTCTGGAACTCACCACACTCAATCCCTTCATGCCAAGGTACATTGCACTGCGCGCAGAATAATCTTCTGCAATTTGGGCACTCCGACTGCGTAATTATCTCGTCGGTATCATTAATCAATAGACCAGAGCAATCCTTATAGGGGCAAGGTAATTGAGAATCACATCCTCCGATAGAGCAGTACCCCACCTATCAAACACCTGAGGGGGAAAATGGGACGACAATCTTCAGGCTCTAAAAGGCCATTGCAGCCGGAATCAGGGCATCGAATTTGGGTAATGTTGTTTTCAAGCTTCGAGACGACGTAGTTTTGGATACAGTTGGAACAATAAGCGTGAGTACAGCCCTCTATAGGGAAAGAAGAACTGTATGGTTTAGAATCTGCATAAATTTCGCACACAAACAAATCAATTTAAGGATTGGACGATTGGGCGGGTTCGGAATTCGAAATGTTAAACGGCTTTTGATTTTTAACAGTGAACGAGTCCAGGAATTGAACATCATCAATTTCACGATCTGGGCATTCGATTTCATGAGAGAGATCGATGAAGCTTCTTTTTCTTGCTCTTTTGGAAGATTGGGGAAAAACAGAAGCCATAACTTTAAACAAATTTTTGATTGCTGGGCAGAAATTACTGCACACATTATCCCAAAACCCAGTAACAGAGCACTTTCTAAACCTAACTAAACTGAATCCTAGTGCATCACCAAAACATACAACCCTTCTCCTATAACTTTAAACACCAACCATAACTTTAAGTAAAGTTACAGGCATTCTCTTTCCTAAATGAGAGTGATACAAAAAATAAGTAAAGTTACAGGATAAACTACACCAAGAAGACGGAATCATGATCACCACATGATGAGAGTATGTAACACCAGATTATTTTCATTAATAAGATTGTTTTCATTAGATAACAGCTTAGCAATGACAGTGGCGGTGGTGAGGAGAGAGAAAAAAAGGAGAGAGGGAGAAATGGAAATCATTATGTGTTGGGAAAAGTATTGGGAGATGTGGACAAAAAAAGATATGTAAAATACTTAAATAGCCCTCCAAATCCATACGTATGTCTTAGCCGGTCACTTTTGACTGGTTAATCAAAGAAAGTGTGCCTTTTGTTATATATAATTGAATTTTGGGGTGTACTTAGACACCTTTTTCAATTTGGGTTGCAAAAGTCAACAAGAGTGTAAAGTTTGGGGTGCACATTGTCTTTTAGTCATAAATAAATAAAAAATTGGGTCCGTATTTTAATCAGGTCCGGGAGTCCGGATCTGATCCTTATTCTATATATATATATATATATATATATTTTTTTTTTTTTTTTTTTGTATGTGGGCCAAATTTTCAATTAAAATATCCTCTAAAGAATTGTGAACATTGTGGCCATCCTTCTGTTTACCAGCATCCCTGCGTTCTCTCTCTCTCTATGTCTATATCGTTGTCAAAGCCGGTAGTCCTTTTTATTTCCACTTGGTATCTGACCCCACTGCAAACAGCAAAATCCTTCTTAACCAGCTTTGTAGAAATATGTTTGAGCTGTCTTACATTAGAAAACATAATAAATTATTACTTTCAGCAACACTACATGATATTGGCTAGAGTGAACCTCAACACAAGACTTGACCAAAGAAGTAGATTATTTCAAATCAACATCAATATTTATTTCCTCTACCTGCATGATTATCATTTTGTTATATAATGTTTGTTATACTGGTTTGGTTTTATGGGATATCATTTGTCTTACACCTGAGGTATGAGTTTTATGACTAGAGATGGTTCATGTGCAGTAACATAGGTGGTCCGCTTAACATTGTTATATGATGTTTTCATTTCTAAATTATTGTCAAATGACTTGAGTTGATAATTAGATTTTTTTCATGTTGTCTCTATGTTTGGATTCAAGAAGTTGTAGTAATGTTTGTTTTATCCCCTATTTGTGAACGTGCACTACCCATGGCATGCTTTCTAGAAACACTGACACTTGTTTTAATTTTTAACAGTTTATGGACCCTAGAAACGAGTACTGTATGTTAGTAGTGACTACTTTGCGATTTGAAGTTGTTTGTATTAATGCCCATCTTTGATCAGAAAATCATAATTTTTGTCACTCATTCATATGCTCAACAATTTTGTGAAATGACATTTTCTTTTTTGTAGTTGGAATATTCGGATATTAATGCCAGTTGGGGTGGAGGTGGATGCTCCCCCTTGTTTGAAACGCCAGCCAGTGGAAGAGTTTTCTCTTGATCAGGTTGTGGTAGTCGGTTGCTACTTTTTCTGGACTTGTTTAGGGGGTGTTTAGGATTTACTTATAAGTAGTCAGACTTGTTTATAATTAGTTTTAAAAAGTTAGGTAACTTGCTTCTTGAAACTGCTTTTAAGCATTTTTTATGAAAATAATCAGAAGTACCACTTTGGTGCTTCTAATTATTTGTCAAAATCTAATAATCAAGTTTGACCAAGTATATTACTAATCTATCGCTTTTTATTTTAATAATTTAATCATTACCCCTTTGTACTTCTCAAAACCTTCCTTTTTAAGTGAATGAATTTCTTTAATACTAAGCACTTTTTACTAGTTTAAGTAGCTTTTTTATTAACAAACACAAACTGTTTTTTTTAAACCTGCTTATAATCAAAGCAGTAATTAGAATCAAGAAGCATATTGCTTAAGCAATTCCAAACATATTCTTAGTTATTACTCCCTATTTTATGTGAACATTAGAATTTTCAGAAGAGGTTCTCTGTCACTTCATTTGCAGTTCTTTTGCTTAGCAGCTCACCTTTTATGTTAGTGTGTTTGGTAGAAGTATATGGTGATGGGATATATTCTATAGGTTGTTTGGGGAAGAATATAGCCTTTTTTGGACTGCATTAGTCTTTGTTAGTCTTTCAGTTATCAGTGACTGGCCTGTTCCTATTAAACACTCATTGATTATTCTTCATTTTATCTATAACATATATTGTTTTTTCTTTTCCATGATTTCATTTCTTTTTGTAATTATGCTATACTTGTTGATCTCGACATTAAATTTTTACTAAGCTGTTACCTTGTCTGGTTATGTATATGAACTGAATATCAATTCCATTTTACCCTAATTTAAGGGATACCCCAATTAGTGTAGCTAATTGTTTTGGATGCCTTGAAATGGTGATATTTGACAAGATGGTAGAATTAACCACCTATACAATCTGTTTAATTTAAAATGGTAAAAGGAAACTTATCTAATTCCGTGTCTAGGAAAAATCATAGTAATTGGATAGCGTTAGAAAATTGTTTTCAGCCGTCGTCCAACTGCTGATTACCTCTTGGACGTGCCTCTTATGTTTTTTTTTATTCACTTGGACACTGCTAAATTCAAATTCAATTATAACTTATATTCAGTTATACGATCTCTTTCAAAACACACACACATATTTATGTATATGTATAAATATAATGTCCCCAGATTTAGATATTAATTTTTTGTCAAGCTCTAGTTTAAATGCTAAGAACTTATTTAGATAAGATCATGTTGACAAATATAATCTTTAGATTTTAAATGCCTTTAATTTGTGCTGACAATCAATTTGGTTTGATTTGCAAATTAGATTGAAAATGGGACAATCTTATTATTTTGTTACTGAATTAATTAACACAAGCGATGGTTTATTTGGGATTTGGTTAACCATAAAACTGCTAATTATGGGTATGTAGCAAAAGGCTGATATAGGTCAGCTATCAAATTGGATCAGCTATAGTAATGCTCTTGGCAATGTCTCACTTTTTGTCTTTGATTGATTAAATTAATTCTTTCGGTCCTTTAGTGAACCATCTCTCCAGGCCTGTGGATGATACTCTAATTAAATTATACAACTTACTTATTTTATTATAGTCACCAAAAAGCGGATCATGCTCTAATAGCTTGTGTCCAAGAGTGCACATCAGTTTCTTTTGAAATATTACTTTCTAAATTCTAACAGAGTAAATCTTTGATGCGAAATCTGACACAGGAAATATTTAATCAATTTTTTTTAGTGATTGTTCTCAGTGTACTATTAGAAGAGGAAGAGAGATTGAAGGTTAAGAGAAAAAATAATTAAATATCACTAGATTTTTTAAATCCTTCATTTCTCGCCAAAATTTCACAAAGAGTCCAGTCTTTTACTTTTTTAAGTTTGTTCATGGTGTAGTATATGTTTCTTTTTGAAATTTGAAGGTACTTCATTTTTTTAACTGAGGTTATTTTCAAAGAATTTTTGCTTCACTAAAAAGACTTTGGTTCAGATATGTATTTCGTAGATCAATTAAAAAACCTATGCTCTTATATGTAGTGCAAAACCTTTATTAAAATGTTATTCTGTGAATCGAAATTAGCAAGTGTGCACCGAGTTCTGTTGCTTGAAAATTTGTATGTTGTGTTTCCTGTCTGATGGTTCGATGACAGCATAAAGAGGCGGTTTGCAATTATTGAAATAAAGGAGGAAGACAATTTCTTGAATATATCAGATAGTAAAATAATATTTACTTGCATTCTCATCTTTAGGTGAAGATTAATCACATTCTAAATGTTGCATGATATAGTAACCGTCTGTTTTTTTATGGTTGAAATTTGATGGGGATTATACAGGGATTGGAAGTCGGAGAGGAGTTGCCTGAGAAATTTTCTTGTTATGAAGGAGTCTTCTACAACTATTTTAGTATAGGTATGCATTTTGACTTTTCATAAATTGGTCCACAACATCAGCCATTTTAGATTTTCTGTATTTCAGTACAGTAGGTTTAAGCATACCAATTTAATTTGCTCTCTTATTTTATGTTTTGAACAAGCAACATGTCAAGTGACTTAATTAGACTCGTAGCTGCGATTCATTGATTTCGCAAGTACTTATGCATGTGAAGTTGTGAACCCAATACCTACTGCTAGGTACAGGGAACTCACATTATTACTGAAATTTTGCCCTCTTGCTCTTTTATACACCTGTTAACCCAACACGACCCAAAAGCTTCAACTAGCTTAAGATATTAGATCTTTGACCTTTGTATTAAGATCTCAATTTCACACTTGAACATTAACTTGAGGCTATGTCAACTCACATGTTACCTTAACACTTACCACTCCTTTTCACCTGATAGTATTGACGAAAACATTGTAGAAACTCAGGCAATGCAAATGCGTCCTTCCATGCTCTACCTGCTAATCGAGATTTTATTGATTTCTCCCCTATTTTTATAACCTAACCTAACCTTCCTTTCCCTTCTCCTCCTGCAGTTAATTGAACCATGGAAACTTAATTCAATTGTGCATAGACGTTGTATTACTTGTTTTCTGGATTCATTTAGTTTGATGTAAACTGGTCGTGATTCAGTTCTGGCATATAGCAAACCAGTGAATAATTTTTGCTTAACCAGTAAATAATTTTACTTTAGAAATTATATACCTTCATTTTGCTTAACCAGTGAATGATTTTTGCTCTACAAAAGACACTGGCCTTAGAAAAAAGGAAAGGAAAAGAAGGGAAAGTAATTATCAGTATTAGAAAGTTGTTAGTCTTTAAGATTCTCTCAAATTATGCAGCGCAAAGGACTGACTTCTGATGATTTATTGCCTTTATTTTCTGCTTAATCGTGGTTGTTTATTTATTTAAATACAGGAATGGATGCTCAAGTTGCTTATGGATTTCATCATTTGCGTAATGAAAAACCTTATCTTGCACAAGGTCCTATTTCAAATAAGGTAAAAACTTCTCTTTTACTGAGTACAGATATCAATTGATACGTTGATGGTTTCTTATACATGTCGAGCTTTTATGTTTCAGGTTTAAAAAGACCATGTATATATGTGTGTTTGTGTGCATGTGTGTGTGTGTATATATATGTATATATATTCGTAATTAAGATTATATTATAAAAGGGAAAGCACACAAAGGAAGGAAAATATTTACCATAGGAAATCCCAATCAGGGAGCTAGAAGGGAAGTAGGATAAATCAATCTGAAAGGATGGGGCACATGAGTTCAGTGTATAATTCTTAATGAGGCACTATTAGGTTGTAGAAATGTACCACATCCCTCACTTGGCTAAAAGCCCAAGTCCTGCCTAGATTTTAATATTTTGAAGTTCATTGTCCGGTTGCTAAATCTTAGGGGTAGAAACTTATTTTAAAGAAATAGAACTAATTTATTCTACTTGACTACTTCAACTAGATACAAAACTTCCAAATGCATACTTCCTAAAAAGCCTAGACACTAGTCCTTACCTCTTTTACCATTCTTTTTCTTGTGGGTCTTTAAATTGTGAACTAGACACTAAAATCCACTAGGAGTTGTAACCGATAATTTTGAACCGCGGTGAGGAAGTCTTGCTTATTTTGTCGAATAGTGTGGGAATTTCACCTCCATGCGTACTGTAGTTAATCTTCCAAACAGCCAGAAATCAGAATTTGTGCTAGTGAGGAGTGTTTTGTCCTTGTTGCTTTAAGCCTCTGTGTCTATTGGAGAATGAGGTACATGTTGTCCATTGGAAATGCCCAACACTTATGTCTGTGAGGCATTCTTGGCTTGCAGACCTGACCTCATGCAAGAATGAAGTGTCTTCTTCTTCCTCCTTTCTCTCTATGCTGGTATGCACAATATGTACTTTTGTCCTGGTCCTGCATTTTTCAATGAAATAGGGGCAATTTTTTTATAAGTGCTAACTGGGTAGAAAAATCCGAGTGAATGTGAAGGACCATAGTTGTTAAGGCTCGTCTATGCCTGCGGCAACAATATGACTCACTTAGAGCACCTAGCCTAACTCAGTGCCTTCAACCAGGCACCTGCCTCATTCACTTTACTCTTTAGATCATGGCATGGCGAAATAAAATCACTTCTCTCCGTTTTTTATCGTAGCATATATATAATACACACATATATATGTCAATTTGTTTATATTTTTTATCTCCCTAAAATTGTTGAAATTTCTGACTTTTCTTATGAATTGCTTCAATAAGTGAGTAGCTGTATAATTAGCTGAAATTATAGGAGATAACATCACTCAATTATGGGTAATATTTTTCAGGATTTGTTTTTCCACATATTTGTACTATGCATGCTATGTCTGCCTGAATGGTTCAGGCTCATTCCTTGGCCTTAGGCTCTAGAAGACTTTGTTATCTTAGTGTGCCTTGATTCTTTATAAACTTTGTATGGGTCTTAATGAATTAGTGTTTAGTCTTTTTGGAATCCACATCCAAATTCTGAATAGTATTGGACTACTAACCATTACCTTATCTTGCTTGGCGTCACCTACTGACTAAAAAATCTCGAGCTACCTCATACTGGAGAAACTACCCGTTCACCATTTCGTCAACCTGATTATGATCCAAGCATAGTCTCATACTGAACGAGACATCATTGATAAATTTCCATTCTTAACTTCATCCTCCAATCCAGTTCTTTTAAGACACAGAGCTCCAATCATAGACTGAAACTGTTCGACTCCTAGGGACTCTAGGAATCAAGCTTTGGGAATACTCCATCTGTCCTCAAAAGGAACACATTAAGAAAAGTATAGTGGAGGAAAGAGAATAAAAAAATTCTAAATTTATTCTTAGTGACCCCACAAGATTACATAAACTGTTGAGTCCTTTTATTTTTTATACTAATGGACCCCACTAAATGACATACTTACCCTTTACTTTATGTACCTTAGTCGTCCTTTTGAGGCAAAAAAAATTTGTACTTTAAGTCGTACTTTTGCGGACGAAGGGGGAATATCTGACAATCTCCTAGGCTATGAGTGTGACGCCCCCAAAATTAAGTATACGTCACCCATCTTGGGTCGCCACTTACATGGTACATAAATTCAAATACAACTTACTAACCTAATCGCAGGTATGCATAATACGACATAAACCGTGAGTTTGAATACAAATATTGTCTACTAGATATTATACAAACTCAAAAGGAGTCCTCATTACAACTATTATCACACTTTTTCACGAATAGGAGGACTACTAATGCTATCCTCCGGACCATTACTTCGTTCCCCGACTCGCCCCAACCTATGTTCTCATTTCACAAGAGAACAAGTGAAAAAGAAAAGGTGAGCTCAATCTAGCCCAAGAAGAAATATTATGACTAAGATAATGCAGAATAAATTATCATTAGCCTTCAACAAAGGTTAAACCGATAAAATACAATAGACAACCGGTTTAATCTGCAGTGAATAAGCAACCCATTAAAAAAGTCAAGTAGAGAGAATAAAGTCTACTATCTTTTAGGTTTTAAAAGGTTTTCATCAATTTTTATCATTTGAGACTCGATTTTAATAAATAAACCACCACATCTAATCATTCTCGTACTACGGCCAAGGATTTTCATCAAATTATCAATGGTCACGACTATACCGAATCACCCCTAGTCATAATCATACCAAAAACTATCCATCATCGCATTATATGTGCCAATCGAGGACTTTTGTCACATCATTTATATCAAGTCGTGATTATACCCGAATGATCCTCGGTCATAATCATACTAAGTTCATCTATACGTAAGCCAAAGATAACATAATATAACATGAGGATGATGACAATGACATAGTAATTCAATAAAACAAGTTCAAGAATTATTTAATCCATGAATTATTAACGCCCAAATTGTCAACACGATCATTGTTTCAGTAGAGTAAAATTCAAGAATGATCGAGAAGAATATTTCCATGAAAGATTTGGATGAAACGCAAATATCAAGAATATTCTACTAATTTCATGGAGTATATAAGTCAAAGTTTTAACCAACTGGGTATAATAAAGAATGGAATAACAAAAGAAATCACCACGCATGCGCAGATGCAGACAGTATAAAGTTATTCCAATGTAATAATAATAACGGAAACGTGTCGTCGTGAAATTCACACCAAGCGGGATGTTCCAATGTAATAATAAAGATGGAACCAGATCCGGTGTAAAAACACATGATAGGATATTCCAACAGAATGATAAAGGCGGAACCAGTCCGGGTGTAAAACACACGTGCATGTGATGTTCCAATGTAATAATAAAAGCGGAACCAGTCGGTGTAAAACACATGCATGGGATGTTCCAATGAATAATAAAAGAATGTCACCAAGTATAGGGTAAACCACAGATACAAAAGTTATTCCAATGAGAATAATAAGCGAATGGAATAACATAAGGATTTCACCAAGTATAGGTACGCTGGCGTATCTGAGTTATGTATAGGGTATGCCACTTTTTTACAAAGTTATTCCAATGTAATAATAATGAATGGAATAATGAAGTTCTCTTCAAGAAGAAAGAATAACACCCACTTCACCGTATAAGAACCGAATATAGAAGTAGTGAAGTAAGAATACTCTCTTCTTCTTTCTATAATTTTCTCTATAAGCTTCTCTCTATAATTTTTCTCTCTAGAGTTTCAATGAATTCGTAAGAAAATAATGAAGGAATGAGCTTTATTTATAGAAAAATGGAATGCATAGTAACTAATCCATGAAACGGTCAGATTGATTTACTTTTAATCGACGGTCCATATTTAAAGAAAAATCTTTTAAATAAAATATAATATATTCTATTTATATAAAAACATTTTACTATGCAAAATACTATGCAAAACACTATGCAAAATACTATGCAACACTATGCATAATAAAATATAATATATTTTATTTATAGAATAACTTTAATAAAGTATTCTATTTTATATAAAAGATGTTTCATTTTATTACGTTAATAATACGAATAAAACAAAACGTCATTATCGCTATAATAATTCATATTATTAATCGACAATAATGGAATCAAACCGAGTGACTTCTCACATAGGCATCGATAATCAATCTGGTACTGCAGTTCTTATGCAACCACACGTGACATCGTATTTTTACTACAAAGTAGTTCAACAAGATTATCAGCGGTAAAACTTCCGCCGTTATTTTAATAAAATATTTTTGTCGCTTTTTCAATCCGACAATAATTTGCATTGTGGGGTCCACCAATGATTGAGCCGTTGTATTTAATATTCCCTCGCTAAACCTAATATTCCCCGACCAATCGAATATAATATAACCACTTGATACTTTGCAAAATTTATAAATACTACCCACAACTATAATATTATCTTAAATTCACACCATAATATTAAAAATTATTTCAACAAAATTTAAATCTTTATTGATAAAACTGGGGTCTCACAATCTCTCCTCCTTATGGAATTTCGCCCTCGAAATTAGGGTACGACTGTATGATAAAGAGGTGAGGATACCTTGAATACCTTTATTGTTGAAAATATTAAGTTCATCTTTGCAATCCGGCCAAAGATATTCATTAACAATTCATCTTTGCACTACAGTGCCAAAGATATTTATTAACAATTCATCTTTGCACCACAGCCAAAGATATATAACTCGTAAAACCAATAATCTCGAGACTCAAATTTTAATAAGATCACAACCATGAATTATCCATGCACCATCTTGGCTAAGGATATTCGTGTTTTTAATTACTACCATGATTATACCGAATAATCCGTGGTCATAATCATACCAAGTCTATCAATGCACTACTACCAAAGATGACTTTTACCACATCCATGAATTAATATTTCATTCTTTGAGACTCATTTCAATATTTAATCCTTATCATCGAATCATCCCCGCACTACGTGCCAAGGATATTCATTAGTATCACGACCATTAATTATCCCATACTACTACCAAAGATAATTGTGTATTCATTAAGATCACGACCACAAATTATCCATGCACTACTACCAAAGATAATTGTGTATTCATTAAGTATCACGACCACAAATTATCCATGCACTACTACTAAAAGATAATTGTGTATTCATTAAGTATCACGACCAATAAATTATCCACGACTACTACCAAGATAATCGTGTATTCATTAGTATCACGACCATAAATTATCCATGCACTACTGGCAAAAGATAATCGTGTATTCATTAGTATCACGCACCACAAATTATCCATGCACTACTACCAAAGATAATTGTGTATTCATTAGTATCACGACCACAAATTATCCATGCACTACTACCAAAGATAATTGTGTATTCATTAAGTATCGACCACAAACCACAAATTATCCATGCACTACTATTAAAAGATAATCGTGTATTCATTAGTATCACGACCACAAATTATCCAATACCTACTACTACCCCAAGATAATCGTGTATTCATTAGTATCACGACCACAAATTATCCACACTACGGCGAAAAGATAATCGTGTATTCATTAAGTATCACGACCACAAATTATCCATGCACTACGCCCAAGATAATCGTGTATTCATTAGTATCACGACCACAAATTATCCATGCACTACTACAAAAGATAATCGTGTATTCATTAGTATCACGCACCACAAATTATCCATGCATGCTACCAAAGATAATTGTGTATTCATTAGTATCACGACCACAAATTATCCATGCACTACTACCAAAGATAATTGTGTATTCATTAGTATCACGACCATAAATTATCCACGTACTACTACCAAAGATAATTGTGTATTCATTAAGTATCACGACCACAAATTATCCATGCACTACTACCAAAGATAATTGTGTATTCATTAGTATCACGACCACAAATTATCCATGTACTACTACTACCAAAGATAATTGTGTTTTCAATTACTGGTTATGATTATACCCAACAATCTCGGTCATAATCATACCAATTCCATCTACGCACCTACAAAGCCATGAGATGACTTTCAACATAATATAAACATGAGGATAATGATATAAAGAATCAATCAAATGAGATAAAGGATAAATATTAAACATTTATAATATAATTTATCCAGATTCAAGAATATCCCCATGTTATCAATCACTTAATAATCTCATAATCTAATAACATTAATATTATAACAATATTTTAATCACTTCTTAAATTTATAAACAATTTTTCTCAATTGTTTACGCTTTTACCATATAATGCATTTAATCATTCAAAATGCCATACTCATAAAATATCATCACCAATTATCAAATCCCTCATCAAAAATATGCATATACTCTATATAGGATTCTCTAGCCATAAAATCCTATTTTCAACTTTGTTACTTCACATAACATATTTAACTCATATGTTCAGAATTAAACTATTTTCATGAAAATACCAAATCAGTCCCCAAAATATTTCTTTTCGGGATTTAGCATAATATAGTCCCATGATGAAAATATATTTTTCTCGGAATTTTTAAAATTCATTTACTATTTTTCAAAAATCAATTTCTAATTAATTCCTTAAGAAATTAGCTACCTCAAGTTTAACTCCAAAATTCCCAAATCTTGGCAGGACCTTACACATGTTATCGTGAGCTTCAGTTTAAATTTCATGGTCATCTGAGTTATAGAACTCCGGTTATAGCGTTTTTCATCGAAAAAACCTAAATATTGAAATAGTCATAACTTGCTCATTTTAAGTCGTAATGAGCTCATTTTTGGACAGGAGGTACTTTATACCATATACTTTCATGTCCCAAAAACCCAGAATTTTTTCTCATAATTTAAGTGGCCAAAACAGCCCTCTAAAATCATGGCAAAAGACTTTTTCGGTTTTTTGCAGCTTTGCACTCCTTTGCTAAAATCAGTCCACACAAAAATCTACAACACCTTTTCCAAAGTAATTCCACTCAGTATTAGTTAGGTAACTCATAGATCTAACTCAGGACTTGACCACATTCAAAAAATTCAAAATATAATAGGAGATATGGTCAATTGAATTTCATGTTACGCTTTTCACCAAAATCGATTTTCAACTCTTTGTGATTTCTAAGAAACTTTCATGTTTTCACATAATAACCAACATAACTCATCATAACACTTACTAATACTTCATATACCCATGATTTTCATTAGTCCAATGCTTTTATTATGACTTTCATCATAATCCTCGTAAAAATGATCCTTTTAGTCAAGAAATATTTGAGGGTTTAAGAAATGGGTTTTTCAGATGGGGTCAATACAAAATTCGATTTCACGCCTAGAGTAGGCTAGGAAATCTTCAAGAATACGTCAAGAAATTTATTAATGATAGAAATATCATTCAAAACTACTACTCTTATCCAAGACTTGGATAAGACGTTACATTGATACCAACCTGTGACTTTCATCCCAACTTTGGATAAGACGTCACAATGACACCTTACATAAATGTATAGTCAAAACTGTTTTAGAAATTAGAATCTTTGGGAAGTGCTCAAGGAAACCTTCGTATATGGGAGGCCACGCTTCTAAGGTTATAATAGATATCATATGGCCACGTAATTATCCTCGTTTACCTAATAGAATTCGAAAGAAAAATGAGAAGATTACTATCATATTCTTCCCAATGGTGAGTCTTCTTGATTTATCACTATCTCCACCGCCTCAAATTGAGAATTATACTTCAAACAAACACCAAGATCATATAGGTAGTGCTCGTAAATATACTCGTAAAGTGGATGAGCACAACCTCGCCTTTATGATGACACGAGGTTGTATGTTATTAGACATCTTGTATGATAGTGGCAAAACACTCTTTCAACGCTGGGTTCGCTTTCACCCTAGTTGATTCACCAAATATAACTACTAAATGATGACCACCGCTCTATTCCATCGTTACCCCACTTTCGACCTAGCTACACTCTTATTACCCGAAAGGAATTGTGAAGCAAAAGGGTTAACTAATATATCAAATATTATCCCTATACTCGTGATTCGACCAATTAAATAACAAATAATCTTAGGTAGTCATACTAGCGGAAGGAATTCCCGCTCTCCTCCTAGTTCTTATCTCGATCTTAGCGTGGATCATATCCCTAAGCTCGATACTGTTGACGCTCTAAAATTAAGTATACGTCACCCATCTTGGGTCGCCACTTACATGGTACATAAATTCAAATACAACTTACTAACCTAACTGTCGTGGTACAATACGACATAAACCGTGAGTTTGAATACAAATATTGTCTACTAGATATTATACAAACTCAAAAGGAGTCCTCATTACAACTATTATCACACTTTTTCACGTGAATAGGAGGACTACTAATGCTATCCTCTCGGACCATTTCTTCGCTCCCGACTCGTCTCAAATTTATGTTCTCATTTCTCAAGAGAAACAGTGAAAGAAAGGGTGAGCTCAACTAGCCCAAGAAGAAATATTATGACTAAGATAATGCGTAATAAATTATCATTAGCCTTCAACAATGTGTTAAACCGATAAAATACAATGTATAAACCGGTTTAATCAGCAATGAATAAGCAACCCATTAAAAGAGTCAAGTAGAGAATAAAAGTCTACTATCTTTTAGGTTTTAAAAGGTTTTCATCAATTTTATCACCGAGACTCAAATTTTAATAAATAAACCACCACATCTAATCATCCCCGCACTACTGGCCAAGGATTTTCATCAAATTATCAATGGTCATGACTATACCGAATCACCTCGGTCATAATCATACCAAAAACTATCCATCATCGCATTACAGTGCCAATCGAGGACTTTTGTCACATCATTTATATCAAGTCATGATTATACCGAATGATCCCCGGTCATAATCATACTAAGTTCATCTACGCACGTAAGCCAAAGATAACATAATATAACATGAGGATGATGACAATGACATAGTAATTCAATAAAACAAGTTCAAGAATTATTTAATCCATGAATTATTAACGCCCAAATTGTCAACACGACATTCGTTTCGTAGAGTAAAATTCAAGAATGATCGTAAGAATATTTCCATGAAAAGATATCGGATGAAACGCAAATATCAAGAATATTCTACTAATTTCATGGAGTATAGAAGTCAAAGTTTTAACTAACTGGGTATAATAAAGAATGGAATAACAAAAGAAATCACCATGCATGCAGACTTGCAGATGTATTAAAGTTATTCCAATGTAATAATAATAACTAACCGTGTCGGTGAAATTCACACCGGCTGCGGGATGTTCCAATGAATAATAAAGATGGAACTGCATCCGGTGTAAAACACATGATAGGATATTCCAATGTAATGATAAAGGCGGAAACCAGTCCTGTAAAACACACGCATGTGATGTTCCAATGAATAATAAAATCGGAACCAGTCCTGTAAAACACACATGCATGGATGTTCCAATGTAATAATAAAAGAATGTCACCAAGTATAGGTAATAATGGCAGATACAAAGTTATTCCAATGAATAATAAAGAATGGAATAACATAAGGATTTCACCAAGTATAGGGTGCCGTATCACAAAGTTATGTATAGTAGGTATGCCACTTTTACAAAAGTTATTCCAATGTAATAATAATGAATGGAATAATGTAAGTTCTCTTCAAGAAGAAAGAATAACACCCTCACCGTATAAGAACCGAATATATAAGTAGTGAAGTAAGAATACTCTTCTTCTTTCTATAATTTTTCTCTATAGCTTCTCTCTATAATTTCTCTCTAGAGTTTCAATGAATTCGTAAGAAAATAATGAAGGAATGAGCTTTCTATTTATAGAAAAATGGAATGCATAAGAATTAATCCATGAACGGTCCAGTATTGATTTACTTTAATCTGACGGTCCATATTTAAAGAAAAATCTTTTAAATAAAATATAATATATTCTATTTATATAAAAACATTTTACTATGCAATACTATGCAAAACACTATGCAAAATACTATACAACACTACGCATAATAAAATATAATATATTTTATTTATAGAATAACTTTAATAAAGTATTCTATTTTATATAAAAGATGTTTCGCTTTTTTATTACGTTAATAATAATGAATAAAACAAAAACGTCATTATCGCATTATAATAATTCATATTATTAATCGACAATAATGGAATCAAACCGAGTGACTTCTCACATAGGCATCAATAATCAATACCGTAATGCTACTATGCAACCACACGACATCGTACTTTTTACTACCGAAAGTAGTTCAACAAGATCAACCAGTAAAACTTCCGCCGTTATTTTAATAAAATATTTTTGTCGTTTTCTCAATCCGACAATAATTTCATTAATGGGGTCCACCAATGATTGAGTAGTTGTATTTAATATTCCCCGCTAAACCGAATATTCCCGACCAATCGAATATAATATAACCACTTGCATACTTTGCAAAATTTATAAATACTACCCACAACTATAATATTATCTTAAATTCACACCATAATATTAAAAAATTATTTCAACAAAATTTAAATTTTTATTGATAAAATCTGGGGTCTCACAATGAGATCCTATTCCTTTACCATTCTTCAGCTAAATTTATATGCTTATATATTCAGTTTACAATGTGATTCCTCTGATCTTTGAAAGAATAACTGATGTGATAAAAAATATGTAACTGCAAGTGCACAGTGTCGAATTGAAGAACTGGCAAGTACAGGTCGAACCCACAGAGACTAGATTAATTCTTTAATATATCCTTAATTAATATTTTAGGCAAATTAGAAATAAATATGGTGGAGAGAATTTATTAACTAAATTATGCAAACTATTAATTAATAACGGAAACTATTAATGAGAAAAGATACCTAGGAATCAGAATCCACCAAATATTAAAATAATAAATAATTTCTTATTTCCTAAATCAATTCCCAAATTATTCTCCCTTCCTTTAAAAATAATGATTCATATAATTAATATGGGCAAGCATAAGTTATGAAAAATTCACAGATTAACTATAACTTATCAAAACCTCGCAATCAATATAAAAATCATATGCAATTTATGCAGAGGAAAATATGAAGGCGAAAATAATTAGGCATTAATTATGGAACGGAAAGAAAATATAATTATGAAATACTTAGTTTCATCATAATCCTAGGTATTAAAAATTTAGCTAGCCATGGAATTAAAAACAAAAACAAATAATATTAGTACTACTATTCGCACGAAATAAGAACAATAATTAAAAAGAGAATTTCTATTATATAAATAAAAGAAAGATACAAATACTCCATGACAGTATGTTCCACATGTGATTGGAATAAGAGAGACAAACTCTAAATATCTTCTCACTCCTACACTAGTGAAAAACTAAGAAAAATAAAATAACAAGTAATCCTTTCTCTCTAAAACAAGAGGCCTATTTATAGGGAAAATAACTTTGAACCCTAATTTAGATTCATTGAACTTGGACACTTTGGTTCCCTTTCCATGTAGGATTCAACTTCCTAGTGGCAATCAACTTCTCAAGAAAATCTTCTAGATAGACTTTCCTTTCTCTTGTTGGATTTGACTTCCACACCAATATTGTTCCACCTCTTTCCTTCTCCTTGTAGAATTCTTCTTGGATATTCCTTATATGAATAAAAGCATTAAATATCCCTTGATTACCAAGATTTTGACTTTATTGCAACAATTATTAAATCCTACAAAATAAAATAAAACATATTAATTTAATAAACTAATATAATTAAAAGGACAAAATTAGGGATAACAAAATATATGAATTACGTGTTTATCAAATACCCCCATACCAAGCTTTTGCTCGTCCTCGAGTAAAATAAATAAAAATAAAAATAAATTAAACAAAAATTACACTACCCCATTTTCGTAGGAAACACGATTGCACTTAGCATGTGCAACAAGTCTTTAAACCCCAAGGTTACCCCAAGTGGACGAGTTGTGTCTCGTGAGGGTTTGCAGTGAATATACCCACAAAATTCAAAAATAATTTTGGATTCAACAAATTATGAAATTGAAAGAAAGCTTCTAAATATCTATGGGCATTATACATAAGCAAGATTAAATTCAAAATCACACTTTCACTTTATCAAAAATACTCAATCTTCATTTTAGACACCATCCTTCATTAAATCAATTCCATATGATGTATGCATGTGTATATGATGTAACTCTTAAGTAGAATTTTACCATGAAAATCAAGCAAGCTCATTTTTTTTTTTTTTTTTTTTTTTTTTTCCATAATTTTTTTCAATTTTGATTCTTCGACATGCAATATCTCATTTTCTTAGGCTTTTCAGAGTTACCCATGTAGAGCGAGCGTTGGACCAATGACTCCCAAACCAGATGGCTTTAGGGCACTAGGTGTAGAGACACCCCTAAGGGCTTACTTACTCGAGTAACAAAGGCCACAAAACAAGACTAGTCAAGCTGTTTTTATCCATAACACTTTTCAGCGTGAATATCGATACTTCCCGAGGCTTAGATACCCAGTTATTTCGTTTAATGGACATTGAAGCAGTTATTTATTCTTTTTTCAACTTTTTTTTTTCAATTTTTTTTTCGTTCTTTTTTTTTTCTTTCTTTTTTCCTTTGTTGAAATTACTCGAATCATGGTTTATACTCCACAACTAAGAATTAGTGCAAACGTGAAGTGCAAAAATACTTGTGAAATCAATTTTAATTCGGATGGTATTTCAAACTAAGATTTTGTATCTTATCAAAAATTTAAGAGTTCTAAATCTTTCAATCTTACTCATGAGTTTTGCTCCACAAACACTTATTAGAATTAATTCAATCCATAAAAAGTCAAACAAAATTTTTATTTTATTTTTTCAATTTTATATATATATATATATATATATTTGGGTGTTTTTTTTTATATATTTTTTTTCCTAAAAAATAAAAAAAAATCTAATACAATAATACAAATAAACTCCCTCCATACCTAAATCATGCATTGTCCTCAATGTGCAAATGAAAAATAGAGAACAAAGATATGAAAGAATTATACCTCGTACGATGGACATTTGTTCTGCAAGAAGATGTGGTGAGAAAGAAAACAAATGTACATATCTACAAATTTTAAGCATCCTAAAAACTATGCGATTGTAAATGATCAGTGATACAAACAGACAACCTATAGTGGATTTCGTATGATTTTCAGGAGGTCTGGGTAATTGGAAATAGTTAGAATTTGCAACAGAAGAGCAATTGTGAGCATACCCGACTGATTCTTTTAAAATTGAGTCACAGAATGATAACGAAAAATGATAGTTCCTTTTGAAAAATTCTAACTTCATAAAATCTATCCAAACTTGCCATCCAAATTCGTTACTAAGGGGCACTAAAACATTTTCATCTTTTTGAATAATTGTTATATCAAGATGTTTAGATACCACTGGATTATCACATGCATTATCTGAAATGGGAGATATGATCTCATTATCTAAACATGGAAGATTATTATTGTCCACAACCTTTGGTTCATTTGTTAAATCACATTTAGTGTTTCTGGAAGACGCTTCGGATGGACCCATGGTAGACATAAAATGATCATAAGAGGATTTAAGGTCAATTTGATTATCTTGAAAATGCTCAAAATGTGTCAAAACTTGATTCAACTATAGGTTCCAATCTAGAGTAAGATTTTTTGAACATTGAGTCCAACATCTCATTGACCTCATTCAAGTATTCGGTTTCATCCCAATTTGACCAAAATGATTTAGACAAAAGTTAATAATTTCATCTTCCCCCGTAAGTTCATTTCCTGATATTTTCTGAATCATGTTCACTTCAACGGACTGGTCAAACAAATCACTAGGTTGCTCTCCCACATTAAACACATTTAAGTCAATTGTTATGTTTTCAAATGTCAATTTCATTAGCCCATTTTTACAATTAATTAACGCATTAGAGGTTGCTAGAAATGGTCTACCTAAAATGACGGTGAATTTGACCATTGGGATTGACAACAATAAAGTGAAGTTTCAAGAACAATAAAATCAACGAGGGAAGACAAAATCACCAACCTTAATGAGTACATCTTCAACTATTCTTTTTGGCACTTTAACTTTAATCTGGCCGAGTTAGTTGGAGTGTGACACTTGTCTTTTCAACTCCCCCTAAGCCTAAAGTTTGGTACACGAAAATGGTAATAGGTTCACACTAGCTCCTAAATCAAGTAAAGCCTTTTCAATTAAGGTGTCACCTATGATGCATGAAATAGTAGGACAACCGGGGTCCTTATATTTCACAGGGACTTGACATGACAAGATAGAACTAATATGGGCTGTTAGAAAAGCTTTCTTAGGAACATGAGTGGTTCTTTTGTGTGTGCACAAATCTTTTAGACATTTAGCATATGAGGGAACTTGTTGAATGGCATCTAGAAGAGGAATGTTAATTTTCACTTGTTTGAACACTTCTAAAATCTTGTCCAACTGGGTTGACTGCTTGTTCGAAATAAGTCTTTGAGGGAATGGGGCTTTTGGTTTAAAGACTTTTTCATTTAATTCAGAAGAATTGGTTTGATCATTTTTTGACACAAGCTTAGTAGATGGAACTACTGACTCAGAGTTTGTGGGCTTTTCAGGCTGGGCTGACTTTGAAGATGGATTGTTAGATTCAACATTTAAAATTTTCTCTTCTTCATTATCAATGCCTGATGATTTTGTTAATATTTTCTTTTTCCCATATGACCTGATGATTTCTCTCTTCTCCAGTGTTAGGTCTATAGTTGCTTTAAATCTTCATAACTATGGAAGTGGAAGAAATCCATGGGGAAAAACAAAGCCAGAGTATATGGAAAAGGTATCATTTATTGGTAACAATGATTATAATTATCTGTACCAACACTAGGACTATTGGCTCCACATTGTTTTGAGTCTTTTGTATAATTTATATCTTTTCTTAAATGAATAAGAAGTGAATGTATCATCTATAATCTTATTCCACTGTTTTTGGCGAAAAATATTCTAGAGATGGGACTATTTGAGGTTATGAAGAAAAATGTATGAACTAAGTTGTCCTGAACTTGGTAGCGTTACAGCAAGAGATTTTCTCCTACCAATGTTAATGTGTGATTTTCAAAACTGAGTAATATACGAGTGTGTATACTGTATTCTTGGTATTACGAGCATACTTCTTGATACTTTGTTACTACGATTTTCAAACCTGGCTCTGATATAAAAACAGTAAGCTTTATTGTTGTGCCCCTCAAAATAATTTAATTATGGGTTGACGGGTTTAACCCACATCCATTTATAATTTATCCATATTCAACTCATTTAAAATTATCCATTTATGACCAGACCCATTAATAACTCTTATCCATTACCCATTATATCAATCCATTTGCCCCCTCTAATTTCACTTAAAGCCCTTCCATTCATGGTTGTACTTTGTAATGTATGTCAAGTTGTCAACCCCCCTCCCAAAAAGGAAAAAACCACACACCACTGGAAAAAACATAAAACAGAAATTAAAAGAACAATAAAGAGAAAGGACCAAACATTCCTTGTTTGGCGGAAAATGTTTATATCTGATTTGCCCTGTATTCCTCAAGGTTTTAGTATTACAACTATATGCTTATATGTTCCTTTTTTTTGTATTTACTCTGAGCTTTTTTAAGTTTTGTAAATGTGAAGGATACTTTTGTCTTTCTACACATTGTGTAGTGCCAATATCCTAACTCTTGAATTTTTGAGCTTTGTGAACTGGTGTGCACCTCATTTGTTACATATATTCATATTCAGGCATCATATTGTTTCAATACGATTATTTTCTTTGCCCAGATACTCATATTGAATAGCGTACTTTTATCAATTGTCTTAACTGTTTATATTGAATCATAAGCTGAAGATTTCTGTTTCTTTTCTCCTTTCCCCTGTAAAATTGATTGTTTATCTCAGAAAGGTTTTGTTGAGGCCCATGTTGATGATGGTCTCCTAGAAGTTTTTGGCCTAAAACAAGGATGGCATGCTTCATTTGTTATGGTTGAACTTATTTCTGCCAAACATCTCGCACAGGTACTTCAATTTGCTGATATCTTTTATTGCGGTAGTTACTAGGGATGTAGTTCTTGAAAATTTTGATACAGAAACAACTCAAGGAACCAGGAGTTGTTTGATGGTTTTGGGCAGAGCTGCTGATAGTGTCAATTTTTCTATATCTATCTATGTAGCTATCTCCATCCTATTCTAATTTCTAATGGCCGACTTTGAAATTTCACACATTAAGCAGTTAGGCAATATCATCGACCAAAACATTTCCTACTGTAAATTATAGGCGTGCTTTTTCTTCCAGTTTTTTATTTTGAACGCTACTAGAACGAGTGTGTTGTAGCCTTTGATCAGTTGGAGGTCGCTTACGAGTTTGTTAGCACGAAGATTCAATAAATCCTGATCCACAAGAAAGTCTATTTGTGTCTCACTGCCTTGGAAAGATATGGACAATTGGACTATAATAGGTATAACCTAGAGAAATATATTGTAAATGGTCTATAATAATTCCACTATAGACCATTTACAATAATATTTAGATACTTCAAATCTTCTATTTGGATGTAATCCTGAAATTATATTATAATGGGACTTACATTCCAGTAATTGAAGTGAAAGAAGGATCAAAAGTAAAGAAAATAAAATGGGCGAAGGAAAGCAAATCAAACAAGAAGTTTAAAAAAGGTAAATAAAAAAGTAGACATTGTACCTGCCACCATTGTCTTCAAATAGTAGTTCGAAACATTGCTTCATTACTCCCACTGTTAGTTGCACAAATAACTGCGTCTAATTGTTTTTGTATTCTTATGTTCATTTTGGGATCCTAGGGAAAAAGCTTAGAGGTCCTAGGACATTAAGAAATTAATCTGTAAGTTATGTTTCTTGTAATTTACTAGCTGAGTCTTTACTTTTATGTTTTCGCTCCTTCAGTGACTCTTACTTCTCATGTTTTAAGATTTTTCTCACATTCATAGTTTGAAAGTTGGCAAGTGTGCAATTTGTGACTGGTAAGATAGTGTCACACAATTGGCATGGTCTCATGGCAAGACTTGGTTCATGCGTTAACTAACGTAAATGTCATTTCAACACTTGGTACATGCATTAACAAACATGATTCTCGGTGGAAGGTTTTGTTCAGGTTTATGTAGTCTTGTAGCATTTTGAAATTGTGCTAGTTTATAAAACTTCTTAATTATTATAGAAAAATGCATGCAAGGGATAGCAATATTTACTTCATTTTAATTTTATCTTTGAAGATTAAGAGTCTGTCTTAACATATTTCTTTTAACATACAATACTTTGTAGGCATTTAATATCTTATGGGAAGAATTTGAACTTTTATATCTTATTTTTAAAAAATACAGATTTGCCGTTGTACATATGATATGATAGAATTGGTTAACAGCAACTGAAGGAACTTTAACCGTTATTTATTCAGGCTGCAACAATTCGATTCGAGTTTAGAGGTGGAGAGTGGAAAAAAGGTTTTATGCAATTGGATGGGGAGCCATGGAAACAAGCTATGAATAAGGATTATTCAACATTCGTGGAGATTAAGCGAGTACCATTTCAGTCAGTTATGGTCTATGGAGAGTGATTTTAATTTTCTCCAACTTTGATCTAGCTAAAGAGAGTTCATTATTGTTCAAAAGGGCTTGTGTGTAGTAAATAGCATTGTGATATGAAGTTTATTATTTGTATGTTTTGTATCTTGTTGTAATGCAATGCTTGTGTGTACATGACACGATTATTTTATTCTTTTGGTTATTTAGAGAAGTAACATGTGATGTTTATTACACTGGATAACAAAATCGATAGTTCATGTTTGATTGTAAAGCAGTGCGAGTGCTTCAGGTTCCCCCTCTCCCTTTTTCTCTTCTCCTAAGATTTCTTTTTCTGGTACACACGTGCCAATGTCAATGACAATAAACAAACATGAGTAAAATGTAAAGTTCTGGTTACATTTATGGTATATATTGTCGGATAGTCTATTATTAGATATATTGGTGTATATAATGCTGCTAGTGCTAGCTTATGAAATATCCAGGGAAAGGGATGAAAGTTGTATTAAAAAAATTTCAACTTGGAGTGCATTGTGTTGTGCATTACCAAATGACCTTTCCAGGCCTGAATCTCTTTCATTTTCCTCTATTACACCCTTCTTTTATTTTCTAATAATACTTTAAGAGCATCTCCAACTAAATGTGTAAATGAACCGAGTCGAGTCCAGTATTGAGTTGTTTAGATTTGGATCTCAAAATATATCGAGTATAAAATAAGGTTTGATTGAGGCTCATTTAGCTATCGAAGTGAAAGCACGATTCAAATCGAAGTCCAAAGTAGTTTGAACTTTTAAATTTAATATGATCTGAGTATTAATAGAAAATTACAATTTGAGACTGTTCGAGTAATTTATCGAATTTTAAAATTTACTCATATTTGACTCATTTATATTTCAAGCCGAGTTCGAATTGAATTTTTAAAATTTTTAAGCGAATCAAATATTTGTTCATTTTCTTTTATCTCCAATAGTCTCTTCAACCACTTTCGAATACTCAAATATGTGAGCCACATCAGAAAAATTATCTCCAACAACCTCTCCAACCGAGAGTAGATCCTTTGTCCCCAATTTTCCTGTTCCCTTGTGCCCTCCACTTAAATTTTGATACTTAGTCTTACTTAACACCAATTAATTCTAAAATTAAATAAAAGAACATGTGTCAAAATTTAAGTGGGAGTGACACAAGGGAGATAGAGGATCTGCTCTCTCTCCAACCTTAATCATCAAATTTGCACCCTCATTCTCTCTTCAGAATTGGTAAGTTACTTTGCCTCTTCAAAACATTTATTTTGTTTTGGGAGAATCAAAATCGTATGAAAAAGGCTAAAAACATTTATTTTTGCTTGATGAGTTTAATGTACAACTCATTTTAAAATTTAATATCATTCCTTTTTATTTATTTAAGTCAAATACTGCATTAATTGAATTGAAGAGACTGATGAGACACAAAATATTAAAATATACTCTTCAAATTGCTACATAGGTTAACAAACTTCAATTTGAAGAGTTTTTTTTTTTATTACTACGGTTAAAGATGCTCTATGCAATATAATTATTTGTGACGAATTTTATTATGTTGTTAATTATTTACGATAAATTTTATTTTATTGTTAATGTAATATGTCGTTAACTATTTATTGGCAACGACAAGTGAAATTGATGATCAATAAATTGAACAATGCACGTTGTTAGCCGAAGTTTCAAGTCGAAGGATTTTACGAAAATCCATATGCTTTTACATCTTTCTCGTTTATTGGGTACACAATCACGAAGAAGACTTGGGTTGGGTTGGGTTGGGTTGGGGTGGGGGTGGCGTGGGGTGGGGTGGGGTGGGACAATTGGGAGTCAACATAATTATAATTTTAGTTTTCTTATTATTATATCACTAAAAAAATAAAAATAAATATATAGTGGTGGGACTAATATAAAGGCCTGTAAATGAACCGAACCGTTTGCAAATCAGTTCTGCTCAATTCGAGTTCGAGTAACTACTCGAGTCGAGTTCGCACATAGTGTTACGTTCGATTGCTCGATCGAACATGTTCGCGAAACATATGATTCGGTTCGATTGTGTTCGCGAACTGTTCGAGTTCGGTTCGGATCGCTTTGTTCAAGTTCGGCTCGAGTAGCTCGCGGACAATTCGAGTTCAGTTCAGATCGACTAGTTTGAGTTCAGCTCAAGTTACTAGTAAGATGTTCGGCTTCGAATTGTATTTCTTACCTTACATGTTTTAATGTTTTTAAAATTCTAAATAAAAATAGTTTATTTCATACTCCCTCCATCCCTTATTATTTGTCTTTTTGAAATAAGAGTGTTACATTGATAGAAAAAAACAATTAATACAAAGTTATATTTTTTTAATTAAAAATAACTTTAAATGTCAAATATTGTCATTGAAATAGAATAAGAGTGTTATTTAAAGGATAGAATTAAATTCTAAAGGTCTTAAATAATTGTTAAAGAATCAAAGTTATATTTAATCATTTGTTTTTAATATTGGAATCTAAGAAATTAATACTTAATTGAAAATTTTCCAAAATTACCCTAAATATTATCTATTTTTTGAGACTTTAAAAATCCTTTTCCCAATAAAATTCGACTTATTTAAAAAGGGGACAATTGAGAATATTAAATTCCAAAAGTTTGTCTTATCAATAATTGTTAAATTTGTAGTAATTTTCTTTTTATTACTTAAACATCTTTTTTATTTTTTAATAATTGATTATAAGTAAACATTTTTATTAAATAATTAATAAATAATAATGTGTACTTCTTCACCTCAAATTTAATTAAAATAATTTTAATATTTAAGAAAATTTTTAACAATGATAGTTGGATTATTACAATTTACATCACTAATAATTTAATAAATTATAACACATGTCATAAATCACATAATTAATAAAGTAATTAATCATCATGTAATAATAAATTGTCATTAATTAAAGAATGATACAATATAGTTGTATACATTTACATGAGTTTTGAAATTATCAAATCGAGATAGAGAATAGATAAATCAAGTCATCAATATATTGAGATTTCATTAATAGTCATTTACAATTAATTGCCATTATATATTTCATCAACTATTAACTATATAAATTAAAAGTGAAAACTCGATTCACCAATTTTTGAATTTTTTAGTGTTACAGACTTACGATTTATATGTGAGGCAATGAGAGAGTGACTGACTAACTGTGATTTATGCAATTAAGTAATCATATTTAGTGTAAAAAGTAGTGTTTAATAATCCAAATAATTAATTAAACAATGGGTCACAGTACTGTTTGCATGAAATTAAAATGAGTTATTAATTTAAATTAAAATAAGCAAAAAAAGTTTTTTAAAAAATGAAACAAAGTCGATGAGCCTTTAATCTTAGAATCACAATTAATTTATTTAGTTTTAACTTTTAAACAATATAATTATGAAAATTATAAATTTTTATAAAGTAATTCTCAAGATTTATTGTATTTAAAAGAATGATCACATCCCTTTTAAATTAAAAATATTTCCATGGACTTTGAAATTCATAATTGACCAATTGAATAGAAAAAAGTATTTGGTGCTAATACATTTCAAGGTTAATAATATTAGTCCATTAGATATTGAATTAATCTAAATTAACTAAATTCACATTATTTTAAATATTACTAGAATTTTACAATTTCATTATAAAAAAATCTAAAATAAAACTCTTTTTATGAAATAGATGCATGGAGTGTTTTTTTTTCCTTTTGTTTCACCTAAAAGCAAAAAAATGTAAAAATATGAAAATAATATTCAATCATTCAAATGTTCATGATGATGTTTTATGTTCAATCTTGTAACTCTAACATATTCATGCAAACGAAGCCATCGATCCGAATTCGCACGCATATCTCATGCGGATTCGATATTACTACTCGAACATGTTCGAGTTGGACTCATATTGTTCAAATTTGATAAAGTTTGAGAAAGATCGGATATAAGAGGGAGAGCATATATCATATATATATATATATATATATATATATATATATATATATATATATATCATTCGATGTACGTACAAATTAAATAAGGCCCAACGATAATGCCTTAGACTCGGAATGGTCGTTAAAACACTTGCGTCTGCTACCAAATTTGTTCCACGCGTGAGCCTGAAGTTGAACCCATTCAATTCTTACGAATGGGAATACGAAGAAGATAAATTGTTAGGTTTCTGTATCGAGCAAGCAAAGCGACTTAAGTATGTAAGTAAACTCCTTAGCTTAATTTATAATAATAAACGACTTATGGATTAAGTCAAACGGGTCATTTTACATTTACATAGTACTAGAAATGCATTTTTTCCTTCTTGACAACTTGCAACGTCCAATATGTGTGATTTTGAATCTTCGGAATTAAGAAATGATGTTTAGACCACTTCTCATTAATTGTTTCAGTCGACTCAACATTTGACTTATTATTTAGCAAAAAAGATAAAATTACAAATATATATACACACACACCAAAAGAGAGGAATACTCTCATGTATTAATTAACTAAATCTTCAAATTAATTATTTCTTGTTTAGTTATAAAATTAGAGATATATATATTTCTAGAAGAATTATTTTTAAAAAAATATATTGTTCAAGCTTATCTCAGATATTTTCTAAAGTTGTAGTGATGTACTTAACCTACTTAATTTATAATTATGGCCATGAACACTATAATTTAAATTAAAATTTTCTAAAATAAACTTACGCATGCATACATACATATGTATTGAATATAAATTTGGATTGCACACGAAAAGTCGTTGACGCGACGTTCTAGAACTGGACATGCATGTTCAAAGGAAATTAGTAGGAGTTAAAACACCAGACTAGCCCCCTCCTGCCTGCTTATTAATTAATTATGCGCTTCTTCCTCCAAATTACTCAAGACTCTCTCCCCTCTTTTTAAGATTTTGAATTATGTTGTTCAAACGCTGAAAATTAGTCTATAGACAACAAATACTTGTATATTATCTGCAGGATCGGCCCTAGGTTTTTAAGGGTTTAAAGCGATAACAAAAAGATGAGCCTTCCTTATTTGAAAATTATATTATTTCTATTACATTGATTAAACTAATAATATGTTTCTGTTATATGTATCCAAATATGGGATGACTGTAAAAATCAAGTATAATTTTTATTTATTTATTTTAGTTGTTTTTAAAAATATATAAGGGTCCGGATATATAGTCCGGACCTGATATATATATATATATAGACTTACTCAATTCGCAACTTTGATAAGGACAAGCTAGAGTTGTCTTTTTGGGTATATATATTAATCCAGCATGAAGCTAAAACCTACATTGTCATATATAAGTAAGGATTTGGGATGGTTTATACCACCTACAGCTTGTATTTTTTACTAATTAGTATTCTCTTTCTTCGGCTCCAGTTTGGATTGGAATTATTAGTTCATGCCAAAAATGAAAGTGGTGCGCATGCATATGCAGACTCGAAAAAGCATTCTGTTGTTGACATTGGTTTAATTCTTGATTTGAATTCATCGACGGGTGTCATGGCCGAGTCTTGTATATCCATGGCAATCTCAGATTTCTACTCCGCTAATCCTCATTACACTACTAGATTGGCCTTGCACACCAATAATTCTGGGGATGTTCTTGCTGCAGCTTCAGCAGGTAATTTAATCATGAAGTTAATTCCTGTTTACTTGGTCTTTTTTTCTTTTATTCTGACTTTCAGCAAATGACTTTTCAATTCAAAAGGTTAGATTTTTCAGTACAAACAACTTGCATAGAATGAAAATTCAGTGCATGCAGGCTAGCTGCAGCAGCTGTGCACAATTGTTATTAGTCTCACAGAGATCTAGAAATTTGAACTTCCAATTTTTAACCATCAGATCGACTAAAATGATCTCATTGAGAATTTGAGATCATGCACAACTATTTATGTCATCAAACACTTGTGAAAGAAAATACTAACAGTAATCCACTATAATACCATTATACCAAACTACCAAAATAGAATGTCACAAAGTATTATTAATTTGCATGTAGTTATAGTTACAATACATCCTTCTGAATTTGAATTAGCAAGTAAATTCGGTGATCGATTCTGGCCGCTCATTAACCTTACAATTATCTTGTTTTCTTCAAATGGAATGCAGCTTTGGAATTGCTCACTAAGGCAGAGGTGAAAGCCATTATTGGGCCACAAAATTCAAATGAAGCTAAATTTGTTGCTGAGCTTGGAGGAAAAGCTCATGTACCTATTCTCTCATTTTCTGTGACAAGCTCCTCTCCTTCGCCTGCACAAACTCCCTACTTCATTCGCACGGCAGTGGCTGATTCCTCTCAATTGAAAGCAATCACTGCCACTGTCCAGGAATTTGAATGGCATGAAGTTATCCTACTTTACGAGGACACGGAATATGGTAACAGTTTCATTCCTTATCTAACTGAAGCATTTCAAGAGGCAGACATTCAGCTTCCATACATGACTGCAATCTCCATTCATGCTCAAGGTTTTCATATTACAAAAGAGCTAAAGAAGTTAATGACGATGCAAACTAGGGTATTCTTGGTTCACATGACCTCTTTCCAGCTCGGTTCTCGTCTATTTTCTCTTGCAGACAAGGCTGGAATGATGAGCCAAGGCTACGCATGGATCATCACCGATGGTTTGTCAAATTCACTTGGTTTGATGGATGCTACAACAATCGAGTCGATGGAAGGTGTTTTGGGGTTAAGGCCCTACTCACCTAAATCCAAAAATCTTGAAAATTTCAAGATGAGGTGGGAAAAGAATTTTAGCCAGCTTAACATATTTGGTTTGTGGGCATATGACACAGTTTGGGCATTGGCCATAGCACTAGAGAAGATCCAGGAAGAGAATTCTAGTACCTTCCTAAAGACGAATGCGAATAATGAGGACAAATTTGCATGTGGTATTAGAAATTTGGGAATGTCTGAGGTAGGGCCAAGGCTTCTTGATGAAATCTTGAGAACCAGATTCCGAGGCTTAAGTGGAGAATTTAAGTTGGAGGATGGGCAGTTAAAAACTACAGATTTTGAAATAATCAATATAATTGGAAACGGTCCAAATGGAGAAAGAACTATTGGATACTGGACCCCAAACAGAGATAGAAAAATGCCGATGAGAAGCTCAAGAAGATAATTTGGCCTCCGAGGAGACTCAACAGGGGGAGAGGCCTCGCGGCCTCAGATAGAAAGGGTGGGATATACCCGGAACTGACAAGAAGCTAAGGGTAGGGGTTCCAAAGAAACCCGGTTTTACCGAATTTGTCAATGTACAAGAAATTGGTGACTCGAAGAAATATAATGTCACTGGTTTTTCCATAGATGTTTTCAAAGATGCATTGACATCATTACGTTTCGAGCTTGAACCTGAATTTGTTCCTTTCCTGAATGACAGTGGTGAAAGTGCTGGATCATATGATGACCTAGTCAACCAGCTCTGCAAACAGGTTAGTATACCCTTTGTCCCAAATTGGAGATACATTTTCCTTCTTTTTTTTTCTTTTTTCATATATATATATATATATATATATATATATATATATATATTGAACTTTAAATTTTTGTTTGTCGATATTAAACTTGCGTTAATCTTCCTTATGAGAATACACACACACACACACACACACACACATATATATATATATATATATATATATATATATATGTAGACTTATGATGCAGTGGTAGGAGATGTAACAATCAGGGCACGTCGAGAATCGTCTGTTGAGTTTTCGCTCCCATATTCTGAATCTGGTGTGGTGATGGTTGTAAAAGTTGAACCTGAAAAGCTAAAAAACATGTGGATTTTCTTAAGGCCCTTACGCTGGGACCTTTGGCTCGCAATTGTGGTGGCTTGTATCTACGTTGGATTGGTACTTCGAATCTTGGAGCGCCGCGTAAAACGAAAACGCAAACTCAAACTTGGCATGCTCTTTTGGTTCCCATTAGCAGCTCTCGCCTTTCCAGAAAGTAATTCAATTAATCACCCTCAAAGTTAATTAATTCGGTTCATATATTTTGCAAGTGAAAAATGATTTTGCTAGAGTAATTATATGCATAGCTAAAAGTGCCAAGTAACATTAGAACAATTATAAATCTCGCTAAATGTTTATTTGCTATATATGCAATATTATTTTATCTTTGGCAATATCAACGAACCCTCAGAATTTATCAAAAATAGGTAAATAAATATAATTTATTTCCAAGGGAGGATAAATCTTGGTTTGACAGGGAACATGGTGGCAAACAATTGGGCTAGATTTGTGTTGGTTGTATGGTTGTTTACGGCATACATCCTTATGCAAAGTTACACGGCAAGTTTATCCTCAATTTTGACAGTGGATCAGCTCACACCTTCACCAAACACGCCTGCCTGCGCGGGTTATCAAGTTGGTTCCTTTGTGAAGGAATATCTATTAAGCTTGAACTTCACTGAATCCAAGCTCCACGACTATTTAAGCATGGAGGAGTATGATGACGCCCTTTCCAAAGGATGCAAAAATGGAGGTGTTGATGCCATCTTCGACGAGACTCCCTATATCAAGCTCTTCCTTCACAAATACGGTTCTAAATATAAGATGGTCGGAACTACATATAACACCGCCGGATTCGGCTTTGTAAGTCTTCCTATATTTCTCTCCAATATTTATCTGTTTCAAAATATTTATGCATGTCCAACTGTGTCTAAATACTACGTACACAAAAATTAATTGTGTGGTCGATTACAATTATTCTAGGCATTTCCATTGGGTTCTCGGCTAGCTACATACATCTCAAAGGCAATCTTAGATGTCATGGAAAATGGATCAATTCAAAAGAATGAGAAGAAATATTTTGGGGATGGATATCATTCTCAGTTGTATCAAAATGTGGAAATCTCACGTAATAGTCAAAGTTTGACTGTTTATAGCTTCGCAGGACTTTTCACCATCACAGGATTCCTTACAATACTTGCACTAGTTTGCTCCGAATGCTCATTCGCTCTAACAAGGCATGATCACGGTGCCCAAAATAGCAGTGATCGCCATGAAAATGGTTCTTTGGGGTCACTACCTGATCCTAAGGATGATAGTGATATTTATGAAAATGATGAAGATAAAAATCATACTGTAGTTGAAGGTGATCAACAAGTAGTACAAGACAACAACAACGATAATTATATTGCTGGTGCTGGTGATGGTGATGGAGATGAAATTCGTGACATAAAAACTAATTAATTAGTAATTATATATATATCATGCATGGCATATTTCTAACCTCACCCCATTGTAAATATTTGCATCTCTATTGATCATATATAACAAAAGGTTGTTTGGATATACATCAATTTTGAAATTTGAAAATAATATTAATTTCTAAAAGTCAAATTTAATCTATATATATGAACCAAAAGTGTATTACCATATACATGCAATTACTCATGTAATTACTATATATAAACCAAAAGTGACATAATTACTCATGCAAGAAGCAGTATGCAACTTACAATTGAATATTTTAGATTTTATACATTTTGATTGATAAACAATGACATTGAAGCAATATAAGAATGTTCAATAGTAAATTTGTACATATATGTTGAGTAAATATGTATTGAAAAATCGTATTATATATAATTAATGTAGTAAATGTTTAGGTACTCGATCCCTCCTCCAAAGAGAAAATAATATATATTCTTTTAACTATGTAATATTAAATAATGGGAGAAATTCTAATAAACTTTTTTCATTAATTAAATTAAATAAAAAAGAATAATATATGCTATGAATGCTGAATTAACATATAGCGGGCGGAGGTGACACAAAATGTCGTAGTGTAGATTTTTTTTTTAATACGAGTATTTATCTAAAAGTGAATGTGAAATGCTAAGAGACCTGCAAGACTCCTTTTTCGTAGTTCAAAAATGTCTGGTTCTAGTACTCCACAAAAATGAAAGGAAAATTCAAATGCTCACCGGAATAAATTGAGCAGATTCTCCTACTTTTCTCAAAATGTATATACCCATGCACAGAGACGGAACTAGAGGGGGCGGGGGCATCTGACCTCGGTAGGGAAGCGGTCCAAGCGGAAATAGGGGGGAGGGGGCAGCCGGCAGCCAGCCAGGCGCCGGCGAGAGTCGTCTGCGCTCCGGTCTTCCGACTTCTTCTTCCCCGCCGCTGGCTCATCCCGTTTTCTTTGACTGTATGTATTATGATTGACTGATTGTATTTATCTGTATTGTTGAGAAATGGATGGATATAAATGAGAAATTGATGGCCTACTTTATGAAGGCTTAATGAACATCAATGATGAAATTAATTGGATATTTGGCAGTTACCAACTCAACTCCCAGGATGTAGAGGGTGTGGAATTTTGGGGAAAATAGTGGGAAAAAAAATAGTGGAGAAAAAATAGTTTAAGCTTTCTTCTTTGTTCTTCCTTCCTGCTCGGTGATAATTTTTCTACACACGGTAGAGTTTGCTTCAGTGCATTGTTGTATCTGGGGAGACAATTTGTCCTGCCACGGCCAAATATTGTCTTAAGAAAACTGTTCTTACAGTCCTCAAAGCTACAATCTATTAATCTGTTCAACGTCCATTGTATTAAGGTTAAATTTGTTTTTATTTTCTTTTGGGTTTTACTTTAATATCAATATAGAATTCTTTTCCGAATTTATTGTACTTCTGCTTCTGCAAAAAGATTATTACTAACGTGACTAACAATCTTAAGACAATATTTTTTGTTTTGGTTAATCTTTTATTAAGTTATAGATTATACCTTTGCTTTGGAATACCTTGACTTGGTTTTCTTATTTGGACTGTTCTTGGTTAATACTCACTTAGACCGTTCTGGAATAATTAAATAATAATATGTTTCCTATTCAAAACAGTTGTTGTTTGTTGTTTTTTTTTTAGACTAACTAAGTCTGTTTGTATTTTCAGAATGAATATTATTCACGAGAATGAAATTGTTCAACCGGTCCACGTAACAATCTAGGTTACGTTCGAGAATGGCACCGATGGACGTAAGCGCGATCTCGGTTCACAGAACATTGGTTACGGGTCTATATCTGGTCGATTTCCAGATTGCGACCCCACTTGAACCATACATCAATCACAAATGAAAAACCAGAAAAATTCACTAGTGTGAATTTTAAGACTTATGCAAATGAAGATCTTTTGTTTTACCTTACTATACTGAATTTGGCTAATGCTTGAAGGATGATCCTCCCGTTATCGGAGATGATGAGGTGGATAATGTCACCGCCTACAATGCAATTGAGGCATGGAAACAATCGATTTCCTTTTCTTAGTAATTACATTTTGAACAGTCTAACCGATGCACTTTATAGTGTATATGATGATTTAGAAAGCAACAAAGGAACTTTGGGATTCCTTGAATAGGAAATACAATCGAGAGGATCTTTGGCGCTAAGAAATTTTTAGTAAGCCAATTCCTGAATTTCCAAATGGTTGATTCCAAAACTGTTGTGAATCAAGTTCAAGAACTCCAGCTGATTATCCATGGGATTCATGCTGAACATATGGTAATTAGTGAATCTTTCCAAGTGGCTTGAATTATTGAAAAGTTACCACCTGGTTGGAAAGACTTCAAAAATTACCTTAAGCATAAGTGAAAGGAGATGACAGTTGAAGAGCTAATTGTTAGACTTCATATTGAGGAAGACAACAAAGGCTCGGAGAAGAAATTCTCCAACGTTTCCCGCCAGTCTGAGGCTAGGGTGAATGTGGTGGAGGTCAATAAAGACTCCAAGAAAGGAAAAAAACCTCAATCTGGGTCCAAACTGGGTCCTAAGGGTGGTATTTCCAAGAAACCAAAATTCAATGGAAAATGCTACAATTGCAACAAGGAGGGGCAAAAGTCCTCTGAATGTAGGCTGCCTAGAAAGTTGAAGCCTAATGAAGCACATGTTGTGGAAGAAATTGTTAGAGATGTGTCTGACATCAACTTATGTGCTGTGATTTCTGAAGTCAACCTTGTTGACTCAAATCCAAGGGAATGGTGGCTGGATACCGGTGCCACACATCATGTCTGTTGTGACAAAGATTCTTTTGTTGAACTGGTTCCCAGCAAGAATGGGGAGAAGCTCTACATGGACAATGCTGCAACTTCCAAGATCAAGGGAAGTGGTACTGTAATTCGAAGATGACTTCGGAAAAGAAGTTACTCGAAGAATGTTACATATGTTCTGAAATTAGGAAGAATCTTGATGTCTGGTAGCCTCCCAAGCACTCATGGTTTTAGGATGGTATTTGAATCGAGACAAGTTTGTTTTGTCAAAAGGGGAATGTATGTGGGAAAGGGGTATGTTTGTAATGGCATGTGGAAAATTAATGCCACCTCTAGTAAGTCCAATGCAATGATTAATAATAAGAATAATACTTCTTACGCTTATATCATTGAAAGTCACTTAATTTATGGCATGGTAGACTTGGACATGTAAATTATAATACCCTACGAGGTTAATTAATTTACAACATATTCCAACATTCCAAATTGATCATAAACATAAATGTGAAATTTGTGTTGAATCAAAATTAAACAGATCTTCATTTCATACCAGTTGAAAGAAATACGTAACCACTTGATCGATACATAGTGATGTATGTGATTTAAAATTTATACAAACAAGGGGAGGTAATAAATTTTTTATCACTTGATGATAGTACAAAATATTGCTATATATATTTGCTTAAAAGCAAAGATGAAGCTTTAGAGAAATTTGTTCTTTATAAGCAGGAAGTTGAAAACCAACTTAATAAGAAAATTAAGGTGGTAAGGAGTGATCGTGGTGGTGAATACGTTGAACCATTTGGTAAGTTCTGCTCCCAACATGGTATTATTCATGAGGTTACACCACCTTACTCCCCTCAATCTAATGGGGTAGCGGAACGCAAGAATCGTACTCTGAAAGAGATGATGAATGCGATGCTAAATAGTTCTGGGTTGCCACAGAACATGTGGGGGGAAGCTGTCTTATCAGCTAATTACCTTTTAAATAAGGTTCCTCGTAAGAAATTAGACAAGACACCACATGAATTATGGAAAGGAAGGAAACCTTCCTATAACTACTTAAAAGTGTGGGGGTGTCTTGCAAAAGTTTTGGCTCCGTTGCCAAAGAAAATAAAAATAGGTCCAAAAACGGTGGATTATATTTTCATTGGTTATGCGCTTCACAGTAACGCATATCGGTTTCTTGTTCATGATTCTAAGAATCTGATATACACAAGAACACATTCATGGAATCAAAGAATGCTTCATTCTTTGAACACATTTTTCCATGAAAATGTGAAGAGATTGAATTGAGTTCTAAACGATCTCTTGAGATTGTTAATGAAGACAGTCAAGACATTCAACATGAAGTTAAAGAAGAAGGAAATGAGGAGGTAGAGCCTAGAAGAAGTAAAAGGGCAAGGGTTGAAAAATCTTTTGGACCAGACTTTCTAACCTATATGTTAGAGGTTGAACCTCAGAATTACAGCCAGGTTATAAATTCAACAGATAGTCCTTTATGGAAAGAGGCTATAAGAAGTGAAATTGATTCCATTATGCAAAATATACCTGGGAATTAGTGGACCTTCCTCTGGGAACGAAACCACTAAGTTCTAAATAGATTTTCATACAGAAAATGAAAGTAGATGGAACAATTGATAAGTACAAGGCCAGATTGGTTATAAAAGGATATAGACAAAAGGAAGGCCTTGATTACTTTGATACGTATTCTCCAGTGTCGAGAATAACCTCTATTAGGATGATACTTGCTATTGACGCTTTACAGAATCTCGACGTACATCAAATGGACGTTAAGACAGCCTTTCTGAATGGAAATCTTGATGAAGAGATCTACATGGAACAACCTGAAAGTTGTGTAGTTCCAGGCCAAGAAAGAAAAGTTTGTAAATTGGTGAAGTCCTTATATGGACTAAAGCAAGCACCAAAACAATGGCATAAGAAATTTGATGATGTCATGATGGCTAATGGCTATAATATAAACGAATGTGACAAATGTATTTATGTCAAAATCACAAACAAAGGATATGTTATTCTGTGTTTGTATGTTGATGACATACTGATTGTGGGTAGTAATGAAAATATGGTGAAGAATACTAAGGACATGTTAAACTCTAAGTTTGATATGAAAGATATGGGACTAGCTGATGTGATTTTGGGAATCCAAATCAAGCGTTCACCTAATGGTTTCATTTTAACCCAGTCACATTACGTGGACAAGATACTGGAAGGAAGTTCGTGAGGATGATTCTAGTGAAGCTAGAACTCCTCTAGACATCAGCCAACATCTCTGTAAAAACAAAGGTGAAAGCGTTGACCAAGTAGAATACGCAAGGGTTATAGGCAGTCTGATGTATCTCATGACTTGTACAAGACCTGATATTGCTTTCACTGTAAACAGTTTAAGCAAATACACGAGTAATCCGGGGATAACCCTTTGGAAAGCTATCGTTAGGATACTTGGTATCTAAGATACACTCGTAATTATGGATCGCACTATACGAGAGAACCGCAGATTATTGAAGGATTCTCTAATGCTAGTTGGATTTTCGATATAAAGAACTCCAAAGGTGCAAGTGGATACGTGTTCACTCACGGGAGGAGGAGCGGTGTCCGGAAATCCTCAAATGCAACGATCATAACCGGATCCACGATGGAGTCGAGTTTGTAGGTGCGGATAAAACCAGGAGAAGAAGCCAGAATGGTTACGAAACTTTTGGAGGATATTCTGAATGGCCTAAGCACTGTGCACACAATTTGTTTATATTGTGATAATCAAGCATCGATTAAAAAAAGCACGAGCGTGATGTATAACAGTAAGTCGAGACACGTGCGTCGTCGTCAATAATCTAGATTAAAGCCCGATCACAACGGGGTTATCTATGTTGATTATGTAAAATCAAAGGATAACATTGCGGATCCACTAACCAAAGGTTTAAACCGAGATCAAGTTGAAACGACATCAAGAAGAATGAGATTGATGGCCATAAATATTTAAAGGTTCTATGTGAAGGAAAACCCAACCTTGTTGACTGGAGATCCTAGAATCTAGGTTCAATGGGACAACCTAATTGCATAAACAATGTATTATCATTGTAGGGGGTCTAACCCTTATCTGTAAATAGTGATATGAAATCGGATAAGGTTAAGCTATGATTTTAATAATTCTTGTGTGTCAGTAATCTGAACAAAAAGATAAAATCACCTATGTGAGAATGAAGTGGGGTCGCTTCAAGGAAAACTAATGAGTTTAGTTCTCTTAAATTCTTGCAGAACCAGGAGATGTTCACGACCATAATGAACATAACCATGAGAACCGAAACCGTGTTATGTTGGTATTTGTGTGAGGTATATCATCATTTACACAAACGGCAGAATAGTTCAAGGACATCACGTCTACTAGTCAGCCAGTAAAGTAAATACACTTCACAAGGGAAGGTTCAAGGGTTGATGCCTACTTATCCTATGCTAATATCAACTGTAGAGAGTTATCACCACATCGAATTCCTTTGTTTTCAATTTTCATTCATGTGGGGGATTGTTGAGAAACGGATGGATATGAATGAGAAATTGATGGCCTACTTTATGAAGGCTTAATAAACATCAATGATGGAATTAATTGGATATTTGGCAGTTACCAACTCAACTCTTGTTATAAGATTATTCTCCCAGGATGTAGAGGGTGTAGAATTTTGGGGAAAATAGTGGGGAAAAAAATAGTGGAGAAAAAATAGTTTAAGCCTTCTTCTTTGTTCTTCCTTCCTGCTCGGTGATAATTTTTCTACACACGACCAAATATATTAATCCTGCCATGGCCAAATATTGTCTTAAGGAAACTGTTCTTACAGTCCTCAAAGCTACAATCTATTAATCTGTTCAACGTCCATTGTATTAAGGTTAAATTTGTTTTTATTTTATTTTGGGTTTTACTTTAATATCAATATAGAATTCTTTTCCGAATTTATTGTATTTCTGCTTCTGCAAAAAGATTATTACTAACGTGGCTAACATATGTAACATGTTGTATTATCGATTATGTTTGGTTTAATAAAATTGGGTTCTTTTTCAATTTTATGTTTTGATCGAGGATTAATTGAAAAAATGAATCCAATTTACCTTTTTTCTAGAGGGTCTGCTTGTTTTTGTGATTTTTTTTTATAAAAAAATTGTGTGTTTTTTAGGAAATTATTTTACCCAGAATTTGTATCTTAAATTTAATGTTTTTTCTGGTTATTAAGGTGTAAATATTTTAGTGTTCTTTATTTTTAATAAATTTAGGCTTGAGACTTAGAATTGAATTATTTAGTTCAGACCTTGGATAGATTATTGTAGAATGGATTTGAAATTTTGAGAATAAACTAGAGTATGGAGTGGAGTATCAGTATATGTTTAATTTTATAAGGTTTGATGTGACGCCCCCAAAATAGGTATACATCACCCATTTTGAGTTGTCAATACATGGTACAGAAACAACTACAACTTTATTATTACAACAGTAAAACTGTGAGTTTGAATACAAATATTATCTTCTAGACAATATCTATACTCAAATAAATCCTCATCACATTTATTGATACATTATTTTACAAAAATGGTGAGGACTACTAAACAACTCTCTCTAGAGCCTTCATTTCCATACCCCTACGTATTTCGCTTATATTCTCGCCTCCCGAGAAGAAAAATGGAACAAAAGGAAAAGGGTGAGCTCAACTAGCCCAAGTAAAGAATATTATGACTAAGATAATATACAACAAATTATCGTTAGTCTTGACGAGAAAAATCTAATAGAATACAATAGACAACAAGTTTTAAATCAATATTCAGAATGAAATAATAATTCATTAGAAGAGTTAAGTAGAGAATGCAAACTACTATCTTCTATGTATGAATTTAAAAGTTCATCGTCTATTTTTATTATCCTGTAACATCAATCAATATATATCCGAATCAAATATTCATCTTTGTACTACTACAGCCAAAGATATTCATCGATTGGTCAGTGTTTCATCTAAACACTGTTCATCTTTGCACTACGGGCCAAAGATATTCATCGAAATCATTCATCTTTGCACTACTGGTCAAAGATATTTAATAATATCATCATTTAAGACCGAGGATGATGAAAATATTTTAAAAAGCGAATCCGGTGAAACAAAATGATGAGGATTAAGGATTAAGGATTCGTACTTTTGTTTTATCCATACCTCAAAAATAATCATAGTGGTGTAAAATTCAAGAATGATCAAAACATGGATACAATCAAAGCTAGTATCCATGATAGATATTTTATTTAAAAGGAAAATTTTCATTTTAGATGAATAAAGTCCGTGATTCGTGAATAAGATCAGATATCGTGAATAAGTGTCGTATACATGAATAGAAACCCAGACACTAAAAGTTCCAAATTTGATTAAAAGTTCAGATCAATACTTGAGATAATGATATTAGAATAAATAATATCATTAAAAAATAATATCCCTTACCTCGAAAAAATCGGTAATTAAGGTGAAACACCGTATATAAGCTATAACTTGAACTGCACCGTATAGTAATACCCAAAATATACTCAAAATACTCACAAGAATAATACTCGATAATATAGAGAGAAAACTTGATTTAAAGTGTGATTTTCAATTCTAACCTAAGTACCTATTTATAGGAAAATCTTTAGAACACCAAAGTAGAAAATTTAATATAATATTATTATTTATATTAACCATTCCTACGCACACCTTTGAATTCAGAATTCAAGCAATTGCACACATGCAAAATGAGGCCCACACATTGAAAAAACGTTTTTGTGAATATAAATATTTAAAACTTCCAAAAATCAATTATTTCGAAACTTCGGAACTTCAATAATTCATAATAAATAGCCCTTTTATCGGAAAATTGAATCTCGCGATTTTTATAGGAAATTCAATTCTCTACAAATTTCGTAAGAAAGCTTTTCCAAATTCCAAAAAAAATTGACCAAGAAATCCACAAAGCAAGCGATTTTTACAGCTATAATCAAATTTCGGATCAAGAAATGGGGTCCACCGACACATAAAACATGCTTTAAATATTTTGGTAACAAAAATACTCCTCCTCCACATATACTCATATATCCCACATTCATCGTAAAAATTTCATCATTATTATATTATTAAAATATAATAATATATTTAAATGAATTATTTTATCATAAAAGATAAAATTTCAATTTTCAACAATTGTCACATTAAAAATTTCTCCATCTATATCCACATAAAATCAATATTTTCTCATCATATGAATCAATAATTAATTATTCACAAATAATATTACAGAATCACAATATCGATAACTAGACACTTCCCAGGAAGAGGGGCTTTCGATAAAAATTTCTCCTTCTTGGTAGCGCTTGATTAGGTGACCAAACCTCTCCTTAGGCGTAACTTTCTAGACATTGCCAATAATGTTATCTAATAATATTATTCATATAATATGAATTATTGCTTCGATAATGAAAAATATTGTGTAATGACAATTATTCAAACAATGAAAGAATATAAAATATCAACGCAATGAATTATTAAATCAATAAAATAAAATCTTGAATGTAAGTAAATTACGTAACCAATATTTAGTAATGCCTTCTTAGTAAGAATCAATAATTGGTGCAATCTGGTAATGCTTCTTTGTGTGTTAACCACCCAAAGTATTTTAACAAGATTAATAGCAGAATAACTACGCCTAAGTTATTTTTAAACAACTTATATTTGTCATTTTCTTCATCCAATCGCTTTTTTCGTTATGGGGCCCACAAAAAATCGCTATTGAGTAAATGCGAATATTCCCCAACAATGAAGAATATTCCACCACCAAACGAATATTCCCAAACAACAATGAATATTTTATAACCACAGCTTTATTTTGAAATATTTGCGTATTTTACCCATAACTATCCACATTAATCAAATCAACCCTTACTATTTCAAAATAATAAATAGAGAAAATTAAATTTCATTAATAACAAATTGGGGTCTTACATTTGAAATTTAGGTTTGTTTTAATTTTTCCAATTATTTCAAATTAATTTTTCTTTTCTTTTACTTTTATTTGGCCTTTGAGAATCCTAAGAGAAAGAATTTTGATGAATTTTAATAATTTAATGTTTACATCTTTAATCTTTTAGTAATTTAATTTTCAAAATTATTCTTGTTGGAGTAATCTTTAATCTTTTAGTAATTGTTATTTAGGGATCCTAAAATTATTAAATTTTATGTTTGTTTAATTGTTTTGAACTCATAATCTTCAAAAATCTGATGTGAAAAAAAGCAAATAGTCTATTGATGTTTGAATACATATTAAACTCTATTGATGTTAAAATGTTAACTAAATTGTCTGATTGGTATTTGGTAAAACAGGACTAGATTTCACATTTGATTCGATCTGTTTTGGTTCATTGTTTTTAATTTTAATTTTGTATTTTATGAATCTTTCAGTTCCACTTACTGTGAAACTCGGGAAGCCTGTATTGGAACCCCTTTATCAAGATAGTATGTTGCTTCCTTGCTCCAATCCTGCTTGGTCCTTCCTTTGGACTTTGGTAATTTCTAAATTCTAATTTAGGTTATGTCTTTCAATTGTTAGGTTAATTAAAATTATTAAATTAGGTTAATTGATGAAATTATTATGAAATGTTTAAATTGATGAAATTATTGTGAAATATTATAATTGGGCAAAATGAATTTGAATATAAATTTGAGAAATGGTATAATGATGGTATATAGCCGAAAGCAGCAATTCAAACGTGAATAAATAAATTTTTTTATTGATATATTTTGACCCCCCCCCCCTCTAATATTGTCCTGGTTCCGCTATTGCCCATGCACCATCATTCTGAACCTATCAAGCTTCTATATATAGCTGAAGATTCTAACTTTAATATCAATTACTACTCCTATTTAACTCGAATCATGATATTTATACAAATACATAAATGTTGGGTATCAGTCTTCACCCATGAATGAAAAGAATCCAGGTTGGAATTAAATTAAGAGGAGTTTACTAATTCAAAAAAGTGCTATTGGAATCCAAGTTGAAAAAGAATTTACTTGTTAAATTGGCTGGTGACCAAGACAAAGAGATATATGTGATTCCTGATTTGATTATGAGAATAAATTATTTCTAATCCATAATAGGAGAATGAATTAGGAAGAGTACTATAAATAAGGCTACGATGGAGTCTTATTTTACACATGAGATAAGTCTGGTAGCAAGAAGATGCCAAAAGAATAAATTGAGAGAATTACAGTTTGTTGTTCGTTGGTATCCGCCGTCATATCCGTTCAATTGAAATCTTGAAGACTTTATTGTTTGGGGTGTTTTTGGGTGGTGAAGTTAATTAGATTTCTCAACCTAATTAAAGGTAAATTTGTACTATCTCAATTTATTGTGTAACCTCAAGTTTTAAGGCATAAAACCTGATAGGATTATTGTAAGCCCGTTATTAGTGATATAGTAGAGATACGGAGTTTGACCCGTGGTTTTTACCTCTTAATTTTAGAGGGGTTTCCACGTAAATTTGGTGTTTTGCTTGTAGATGGTTATTTGTTATTTTTGTTCTCATAATTGGTTTTGTTGATTTCATATTTAATTGCACAAAGATGAAAAAATAATTCCTGGGATAGAGATTATTTTAGGCATACTTTTCCCAACAATAAAACCAACAAAATTGAAAATTGAGAAAGGAGAAATGGGGAAAGAAATCTGAACGTCAGAAGGTTCATCAAAAGAGGAACTGATTACCATGAAGTTAACTTCATGGTAAGTTGGTCAATTGACCAATACAATACTGATACGCATAGAGAGATCACCTCCCGCCTGCGCGTCGACAGTGTATTGGTCAATTGACCAAAATTAACTTCATATTAACCATTCTCATCAAAAGATATGGGACCCTTGTCAAGCTTGCAACATGCCCCCGCAACTCTTAACGCATTATAGTCTATTATCTTATTTTACCAATTTCATCACCATGATTATCGTTAATTTGTTTTGGTCTTCAACCACATCTTCATGATCATCTCCCAGTTGATGATCGATCAGGTGAATCATTTGGACGGTCATTTGCGGACAAATTAGTTACAAGGGAAGTCATTTCAACACTAGAATCTTGAACTCTTGATCTAATAATGCTAAGAGCAGTTGCATTGGTATTGTCTGGGTTGAAAGTTATATTGACATTGTTTGGATCGTAAATTGCATTGATATTCTCTAATCCGATAATTGCATAGACGCTGTTTGAACCGAGAGATGCATTGACATTTTTTGAATAAGGAGTTAGATTGACGTTGTGACGCCCGAAAAATAGGTCTACACAACCCCATTCTCAGTCGCCAAATTCATGATACAGAATCCAAATACAAACTTCCTATATACAACTATTAGCTGTCGTGTAAAATACGACAAAACATAAGCTGTGAATTTTAATACAAATATTATCTTGTATACAATATCCAAACTCAAATAAAGTTCTCATTACAATTATTGTCATACTATTTTATAGAATAGTGATGACTACTATAGCAACCATTTTGGACTATCACTCCATTCTCCGACTAGTTCCAGCTATATTCTCATTTCCTGAAGAGAACAATGAAAGAAAAAGGTGAGCTTAACTAGCCTAGTAAAGAATATTATGACTAAGATAATATAGAACAAATTATCCTTAATCCTCAATAAGGAAAAATTTGATAGAATAGAATAGACAACAAGTTTTAGATCAATAACTGCAGTAGAAATAACAATCCATTAAAAAGTCAGTAGAGCATGATGTCTATTATCTTCTATGATTTAAAATTATATCATCAGTATTTTATCCATGTAACACCAATTAAAAATTATTTCCAATCAACGAATTATCTATGCACTACGGACAAAAGATAATCGTTTGCATCACCAGTTGTCATGATCATGCCAAATACCTGTCCATCTATGAACTACGGGCCAAAAATGACTTTCACCACAAACCTTTATCTGTAACAATATTAAAGGTCATGATTATACTAATACACAATTCCTGGTCATAATCATACCAATCAACAGTCCATCTTTGCACTACGTACAAAAGATGACTTTCACCACAATATAAGCATGAGGATGATAACAATGATATAAAAAATGAATCAAGTGAGATCAATGATAAATATTAAAGATTTATAATTCAATTTATCAAAGTTCAAGAATGTCCAAATTATCAACATGATAACTAATTGTGGAGTAAAATTCAAGAATGATATTCATGTATCAAAAATAATTTGGACAGAAAAGAAGCCAATTTTATCGTGAATAGTACCCCGAATGAAAATATTAAAATTTAATAAGAAAATTCAGATAAATATTTTAGTGAAACATCGATACTAGATGAAGCGTAAAACTCAAGGATATTCCACTAATTTTAGGGATTTTCACCATTTAATAATAAGGTTATGGAAACAAATAATAATTTTGTGCCATAAATGGAGAAAAATATGAAAGAAAACTATATCCCTTAACGAGTACAAAAGAAATGATATCTCATACGAGTATGAAACAATATATGAAAGTGCAATTAAATTTTCACCCGTCATGCGGTAATCCGCGTAGACTGATCATTTCCATAACTTAATAAAGAATGAATATGAAGGGTTATTCATCAAGCATACGGTAATCCGCGAAGACAGGTTATTCCTGTAGATTAATAAGGAATAGAATGACAATCCTTATGAGTATGAAGAAAATAATATCATTTATCTTAGTAAAAGACTAAATCTGACAGGTATATCGGAGACATACTTGTGAAAATCTTGCATTATTAGCTACACTCAAAGTATTCTTATGTTAGAAAGAAATATGCACAATATTATAGAAGAAGAATTCTCTGATTCTGATGTGATTTTCATTTTTTAACTAAGCATCCTATTTATAGGAGAATGACACGACACTATTTAAGAAAATTTCACGGACGAACATTAACTGATTCACAGATTCGTCTGATTTTTTTGATTTTTACTATTCATCACTGTGCAATAAAATATTCTAATAAAATAAAAACTTTATATATATAATAATAATATATTCTAATAAAATAAATAACTTTATATATATTATAAAAATTATTCTGTTTTATATAAAAAGTTTTCTGTTTTATTACTATTATAATAATAATAAAACAAAATTGAGATAACTTTCTACCGACGATTTGACAATTTGGCACATGAGGGTCCATGGAATAAAGTCAAGCTTACAACAAACGCTTCATGACAAACCCCTATATTTATATCAAAAATTAAAAAAATATCTACCATAAATCACTTGTCTTCAATCAACACATTTTTAATCTTTCCGCAATTATTCATCATTAATATTATAACTCACAATATTGACAACCAGATCGTTCATAGAAAAGAGAAGACTTTTCGATAAGGATTTCTCTTTATTGACGCGCAATTAAATAACCTAACCATTTTTCTCGACAGAACTTTCTGGACATTATCAATAATACAAATAATAATATGAATAATTGTGTCATCTCAATTATTAATTTAATAATATAAAATAGTGTGCTGATGATACTGAATTGAATCAATAATATTAGATACTATACAGCAACTATTGTGACAATTATTGAATGAAATTGAGTGACTTTTTACGTGAGCATCAATAATAAGAGATCTCATGCAATACTGGTGTGTTCTTGTATGCAATCGCGTGCACTAATTGTGGAACAACGCGTATTACTGTACTTTTATCACTGGGTATTTCAATAGTTTAACGATAAAAATCTTGTCGTTATTTTATGAAAATATTATTTTTGTCGCTTTCTATATCCGACAGTTATTTCGTTGTGGGGTCACCAATGATTGCGATGTCGTACGAATATTCCCCGATAAAAATAATATTCCTCGACTAAATGAATATTTTATAACAACTTGCTTACTTTGTAAAATTTACACATATCACCCATAACTATAACATTATATCAAATCTACACCTTACTATTTAAAATAATATTTATAGAAAATTAAATCTTTATTCATAAAAGTTGGGGTCTTACAGACGTTGTCTGAACTAAGAGTTGTATTGACGTTGTTTGAACCAAGAGTTATATTGACGTTGTTTGAACCAAGAGTTGCATTGACGTTGTCTGAATTAGAAATTGCAATTACGTTATTTGAATGAGTCCTTCTACGGCGACATTGAGGTAGCAACATTTTTTTTTTGGTTTTTTTTTTGTAGTACCTCTTAAAAAATGTATAATATTTATTTCAACTGAAATTTTTATAAAAAATAGTGTTTTAGGTGTAATTTAGATATATATAAGAAACATGATATGTACAGTCTGTTTCTTAATAGGGGCGAAGGGGTACAAATTGTTCAAGTACAAGTTTAGAATGATTTTAATGAAAAATAAAGTTTAGGATAGAAATCGAATTAGAGCCAAAATTATAGGGCTTAATGTGTAATTAAGCATTTAAAAAGCAAGACCTCGAGAACCCACCCAAACACTACTTAATTCAAGAATTTATAAGGGTTTTGGACAACAGAGTAACAAAAGCTTTCCGCATCTCCTTCAACTTCTGTCCGTAAAGTGAAGCAGAGGGAGAGAGCACTTGAAGTTTGCAGCCATGGCGACCACCAAAGTTCAGAGGATCATGACTCAACCCATTGTATGTGCTGTTCCGACGGAATTTTATGAACGCTCAATCTCCCTCTTTTTATAAAATTTACATCTATCTATCTTTCTAAACTAATCTCTTTTCCTGGATGCCAGAATCTGATCTTCAGGTTTCTCCAAAGCGTAAGCCTCTCCTCGCCTTTCATAATTTCATCTGGGTTTGCTTTATTTCGCTGCTGCTACTATTTTTTTTTAATTTTAATTTTTTATGATTTATAATTTTCCCGTCGTTTTTCTTTTGAATCGACACAGAAAGCGCGGATTCAGATATGGCTTTTCGAGCAGAAAGATTTGAGGATTGAAGGCCGAATTATAGTAAGTTGTTAATTAGTTATAAAATAACGGGTTCTCTTCATGTTAGAACTTAGGTGGCCCTTTAGGTGTATACTTGCTAGCTCTATCTAGGGTTTTCGTTTTCTATTGATTAGTTTGTGAGACATTCTGATTTTGGGTTCTAGATTCCTTTATTATTTTCATGACTAAATAGATAGTCAGCTACGGAGACATAACGATCTAATTTGTCAAGAGAATTGTTATTTCCACAAGTAAAAATTGATATTTCAACAACGTCTCTCACATAAGTGTGGGACCCATTTGCTACTAATGAGGGGACCTTGTGGAACTATATCAATGCATATAGATATGCTAATTACTCTGTATTAAAATGATAAATGTGGATGAGTTTTAATTAGGTGTTGATAAATTTACTTTGTAGTAAGATATAGAACAACAATATTCCTGCCTGAATTAAATGGTTGACCAATTTTTCCTTAAGACTATATTCGCTAGTCTCCTAAGATAAGACAGACCCAAATTTTATTCTGTACTAAAATTTGTTGTGTAAAAACAAATCTAATGCTAAACTATAAATGAAAGAAGAAAATTATAAGAAGAAAAATATTTAGAATAATAATTTTTCTTAAGAATTTGAAAAGGATTAAATGATTTTTAGTTAAATACTTTGGGTGGATTTGTAACCTATTTATAGGTTTCCAAACACCCATTTGAAGAGTTACGTTGATATCCAAACATGGCATCCCAATTCCAGCCGTTCTGTAATTTTGGTCCCAACTCAGTGTTCTGTAATTTTTGGTCCCAACTCAATTTTGGCCCAATTAATATGTCGTATCCCAATTGCGGCAATTGAAATATTACCGTTGGCCTTTTATTATTGTTGACCTTTTATAATTTTATTAAAAAAATATTATAAGAATGTTGTTGTCATGACTTGAACCCAAATCCTTAATATCAACACCTCTCTCTTATCCAACTGAACCGATATTAATTGTTGGTTACACGGATAACATATAATATATTTATTATATACTATTAGATAATGAAAATATCTAACAATCCTCCCCTATTTTCATAATCTTCCAATCATTTTCCTGTGACATTCTACTTTCTCTTATTAAATATAGTATACATAAATAAGAGGTGTCTTTCGACTTGAACCTTTACATTGTCTATTTCACAAAATATCTGAATTTTTAGTAGCGTTAGCTTTGAACTAAAAAATCTTAAAGTGATATCTTACTCTATAGACATATACTACATCTCTTATAGTTTAAGGAAACCCAACACATTTATGACTTTGTGTTTGCCTCGCAGAAGCGGCCCACTTCCTTCACTTACATAGGTGAATCTAATTAGATGCACTTGTATGACCTGCATCTTCCAAATCGGACATAGATTCATTAAAGGTTTACCCTACCCTCTTTGTTCTCCATACAAGCATACACTATCTTTGAGATGGTTTTGAAGAATTTCTTCTTCATACTTGTCTAGTGTATAAATGGTTATTACTATAAGTATTTTTCCAATTAACTAATATACCAAATTTTACTCTAGTATTTAGCTGGATTCTACTTATAGATTACCTTTCATTTAAAGGCTTTAAACCTATCTCCCTAGAAGTCTTACATATTACATCCTTGCCTAGGTCTTTTGTAAAAGGATCTGCCAAATTTTCCTTTGACGTAGCATAGTTAAAGGTAACAACCCCTTTATTGATTTGCTCCCTTACATAACTATGTCTTAAACTTATATGTCTAGACTTCCCGTTATAAATCTTGTTATAAGACCGTGATAATGCTGCCTCATTATCACAATATATTGATATAGCTGTCATTGGTTTGGGCAAAGTGGTATCTCAAATAATAAATCCTTAAGTCATTCGGCTTTTTTTACAGCAGTTGATAATGCAACAAACTCGGATTCCATAGTTGAATGTGTTATCAAGGTTTGTTTCTTGAACCCCAAGAAATTGCCCTCCTCCTAAAGTGAATATCCATCCACTTGTAGACTTTATTTCATCCGAATCCATTATAGTTTGCAATGTGTTGGGTATCGTGTATAGCATAATGCGTAATTCATTGTGCCTTTAAGATATTTAAGTATCCTTGATACTGCATCCCAATGAACCTGACTTGGATTATGAGTAAACCTACTCAATACTCCTACTGCAAATGCTATATCAAGTTTAGTACACTGCATTGCATACATTAGACTACCAATTACACTTGCATACTCTAACTGAGATATGCTATTTCCTTTATTTGGAAATAATTTAACAGAATAATCATATGGGGTAGAGGCTATCTTGCAATTCTCGTGATTAAACTTCTTTAACAATTTCTCAATATAATGAGACTGAGTTAAAGAAATAGTATCTTGAGACCGCACAATTTTAATACCTAAAATTACATCAGCCTCCCCCATATCTTTCATATCAAAAGTAGCAGACAAAAATGCTTTAGTTTCTAATACAACCTTTTCACTAGTACCAAAAATAAGCATATCATCAACATATAAACAAGTTATAACACCAAAACTTTTACTAAACTTAGAATAAACACATTTATCCGATTCATTTATTTTAAATTCATTTGAAACAATCATTTGGTCAAATTTTTCACGACACTGCTTAGGTGCTTGTTTTAGGCCATATAAAGATTTAAAAAGTTTACAGACTTTTCTTTCTTGACCTTTCAAAACAAACTCTTCTGGTTCCATATAGACTTCCTCTTCTAATTCACCATTTAGAAAAGCAGTTTTAACATCCATTTGGTGTATAACAAGTTTATGAATTGATCTAATGCAAATTAAAACCTTATGGGAACTAATTCTTGCTACTGGAGCATATGTATCAAAATAATCAGTTCTTTCCTTTTGCTTAAAACCTTTGGCTTCGGTCCCAGCTTTATACTTATCAATGGATCCATCTGATTTTCTTTTCCTTTTAAAGATCCATTTACAGTCAATGGGTTTACAACTAGGAGGTAAATCCACCAAGACCCAAGTCTTGTTACCCATGATAGAATCCATTTCATCATTAACGGCTTCTTGCCAAAAACCTGAATCTTGTGAGGACATAGTTTCTCTAAAAGTCAATGGATCTTTATCATTAGAATCATTCTCAGTCACAAAAACACTAGAAGAAACAATATCATCCCTGTTTCCTTCTACTAAGTACATTTAGAAATCAGGGCCATATGATTTTTTTATCCTTACTCTTTTACTTCTTCTTGGTTCTATTTCTTTAGTAGATGTAGTAAGTTCCATTTCATCATTTGTTCCATAATGAACTGTTTCTTGATCCTCTTTATCAGTGTCTTCTCTTCACCTTTTCCTAAAGAAAAAACTCTCTAAGAACTCAACATCTCTAGACTCCAAAATTATATTTTGGCTAACAGAATCTGTGGATTCCATGGTCAAGAATTTATAGGCTTTGTTATTTTGTGCATAGCCTATAAAACCACACTCGATTGCTTTAGCACCAAGTTTAGGCCTTTTAGGATCAGTTAACCTTACTAATGTTCTACATCCCCACACTCTCAAATGGTCAAGAGAAGGTTTTCTATTTTTCCATAATTCATATGATGTAATATGAGTTTTCTTATGGGGTATATGATTAAGTATATAACAAGCAGTCATTAATGCTTCCCCCCATAAATTTTTAGGCAAACCAGAAGTAAGAAGTAATGTATTAATCATTTCTTCAAGTGTCCTATTTTTTCTTTCTGCCACTCCATTTTGTTGAGGACTATAAAGGGTTGTAGTTTGATGAATTATACCATAATTTTCACAAAAATAATTATAAGAGAAGTACTCCTCTATCTGATCTAAGAATTTTAATTCTTCGATCTAATTGATTTTCAACTTCAGCCTTGTAGATTTTAAATTTTTCTAAAGCCTCATCTTTAGTCCTTAACAAATAAACTTGAGTGTATTTAGAGCAATCATCTATAAATGTTATAAAATATCTTTTACCTCCCCTAGTTAATATACCCTCAAATTCACAAATATCAGAATGAATTAATTCTAATAATTGTGAATTTCTTTCTACTTTTTTAAAAGGCAGCTTGACAATTTTAGATTTAACACCACATTTTTTTAAATCAGAAAAATTAACCTTAGGAATCAAACTAAAGATTACTCATGCTACGCATATTTTTATAATTTACATGTTCTAATCTAGCATACCAAACATTAAAAGTAGAAATCATATAAGTAAAAGATGAATTTTCATTAATAACATTTAGTTTGTACATACTATTAGATTCATATCATTTTCCGACATACATGCCACCCTTAGACAATACAATACAATTAGCATCAAACAAGACTTTTAAGCCATGTTTGTTTAAAAGACTAACAGATACAAGGTTTTTCCTAATTTCTGGAACATGAAGAACATCATTAAGAGTAATTGTCTTCCCCGGATGATTACTTGAGAATCACCTTGCCTTTGCCCATCACTTTTGCAGTTGATGATTTCCCATGAACAATTCTTGACTATCCTTCATAGGTTCATAGGCTTTAAATATTGCTTTATTTTTAGCAATATACTTGGTTGCTCCAGAATTGATCCACCATTCCATGTCGTTTCCAATCATTGTTAGTCTCCATGATAATAACAACAATATCCTCATTGTCTTCCATATTTGCTTCGTCATTCTTTTGTTGCATTTGCTTCAAGTACAAAATACATTGTTTCTTGAAATGTCACGGCTTACCACACTTCCAACAAGTACCTTTCGGTTTTTTATTTCCGGAAGTGTTATGTTGACCACCACGCTTTCTTTTATTGTTGTCCCTTGGTTAAGATGCATTTTCTATGACAAGAGCTTTCTAACTTTTGTTTTCTATTTCCAATTTATCCAAGTTTCGAGAATTTTCTTCAACTTGGAGAAATTTAATAAGTTCTTGCATATTCATTGCATCTTTCTTTTGTTTCAATTCCTTTCGACAATCTTTCCATGAAAATGGTAATTTTGAAATGATTGTCGATACTTGAAACCATTCGTCAAGGCTATGGCCTTCCGACACAATTTGATTAATAATAATTTGAAGTAACAGATTTGTTTTCTAACATTTGATAATCAAATAATGAACTTGTTAGAAATTTTTTATTTCCGGCGTCCTCGATTTTGTATTTGTTGTCGAGATCTTCCCATAATTCCCTTGTCTTTTCCAACAATTTGACTTCATACACATCGTACAACGAATTGGATAGTGCATTTAAAATGTATCCTTTACACAAAGTCATGTTCCCATTTTATTCGATTCTTCATTTTTGCCGGTGTCTCATTTTCCTTTTTTCAATTTTCTCTTCATTTAGCACATGAGATTTTTAATGCCGTTAAACAAAAATACATTTTGCTTTTCCAACGTCTGAAGAATAATCCATCAAACTTCTCGAGTTTGTTAATTTGATTCAAGTTATTTTTTGAATTGTTGTCCTCCATGATAGTCTTAAGATTGTTGATAAATTTACTTTGTAGTAAGATATAGAACAACAATATTCATGCCTGAATCGAATGGTTGACCATTCTTTCCTTAAGACTATATTCGCTCTTTACTTTTGCTACACAGGATTACTGCGAATTAATCTCCCAAGATAAGACGGACCCATATTTTATTCTGTACTAGAATTTGTTGTGTAGGAACAAATCTAGTGCTAAACTATAAATAAAAGAAGAAAATTATAACAAGAAAAATATTTAGAATAATAATTTTTCTTAAGAATTTGAAAAGGATTAAATGATTTTCAGTTAAATACTTTGGGTGGATTTGTAACCTATTTATAGGTTTCCAAACACCCATTTGAAGAGTTACGTTGATATCCAAACATGGCATCCCAATTCCAGCCGTTCTGTAATTTTGGTCCCAACTCACTGTTCTATAATTTTTTGGTCCCAACTCAATTTTGGCCCAATTACGATGTCGTATCCCAATTGCGGCAATTGAAATATATTGAAATATTACTGTTGGCTTATCGCCCGTTGGAAATATTACCGTTGGCCTTTTCGTTGGAAATATTACCGTTGGACTTTTATTACTGTTGGACTTTTATAATTTTATTAAAAAAATATTATAAGAATGTTGTTGTTATGATTTGAACCCAAGTCCTTAATATCATCACCTCTCTCTTATCCAACTGAACCAATATTAATTGTTGGTTACATAGATAACATATAACATATTTATTATATACTATCACATAATGAAAATATCCAACATTAGGCACATAAAAAGTTGTAGGCTGAAGGCTGTAGTAAAGGCATACAATGATGGTGATGTGTTACAATTATGTACTGCAAGTGTACGTCTATTATAGATTTAGCAAGTGTAGTCGAATCACATAGACTAGATCGATTTTTTAAAATATCCTTAATTAATATTTTAGGCAAATTAGAAATAAATATAGTGGAGATGATTAACTAACTAAATTTTGCAAGGTAAAAATTTAATGATGAAAATTAGTAATGGGAAAAACTACTTAGGAATCCGAATCCACCAAATATTAACATAATAAATAATTTTTTATTTTCCAAATTAATTTCCAAATTATTTTTCCTTACCTTTAAAAATAATTATTCATATAATTAATACATGCAAACATAAGTTATGAAAAATTCACAGATTAACTATAACTTATTAAAATCTCGCAATCAATATAAGAAACATATGCAATTTATGCGAAGGAAAATATAAAGGCGAAAAGAATTAGGCACTAATTTCGGAATGAAAAGAAAATATTATTATGAAATACCTATCTTCATCCTAGGTATTAGAAATTTAGCTAGCCATGAAATCAAAAATTAATACTACTAATTGCATGAAATAAGAATAATAATTAAAAAGAGAATTTATATTAAATCAATAAAAGAAAGTTACAAATACTTCTTGACAGTAGTATCACACATGATTGAAATAAGACAAAAGACAAAAGCTATAAGTATCTCACTCCCTTCTGCACCAACGAAAAACTAAGGTAAAGAAAATAACAAGTAGTGCCCCCTCTCTCTAAAACAAGAGACCTATTTATAGGGAAAATAGATACATTGAACTTGGTCTCTTTTGTTCCTTTTTTTCCTCTTCTTTTCTTCTTGAATTCAATCAATATATGGTAATCTCCCAAGAGTCATTTTCAATGTAGGTTTCAATTTCCTAGTAGTAATCAACTTCTTAAAGATATCTTCTAGATAGATTTTCTTTTCTCTTGCTGGATTTGACTTGTACACTAAGATTGTTCCACCTATTTCCTTTTCGTTGTAGGATTCTTCTTAGATATTTTTTACATGAATAAGAGTATTAAATATCGTTTGGTCACCAAGATTTTGACTTTATTGTAACAAAATATTAAATCCTACAAAACATATTAATTAAATAAACTAATATAATTAAAAGGATAAAATTAGGGATAATAAAATGTATGAATTATGTGTCTATCACACGGCATTAGAGACGAGTTTTGGTTGAAGTTGGATTCAATTCTTATTTTGTCTGCCAAAATCCCTCAAAAAAATCAATGGAAAAATGAAACTTTAAACTTTTACGGGTATTGGTTTTAGTAGAAGTTGATATTGTTGAATGCTTGTCAGGAACATGATATGGTTGTAGGATGAAACAGAAATTTGTCACTAGATTGCTACTCATCAAATTTTACTTTTGATTACCTTTATTAATTGATTTGTTCTTTGTTGTTTTATATCATGTTACTGGTAGCAGTTGTTTGTTAGTGACATATTTAATGTTCTGGAGTCATTTGGAGTCGGTTGAAGTATCTCTTGCAAGTTTTAAGAACATGAATGACGTGCCTTCATCCTGGAATTTAGAATACTCAAAAGTATCTGCGGCTTATCTATAGCATGGAGTTTCTGTTGACGCTTTTGTGCTGCATCTCACTTGGTTTTGTACTTTTAAAGCTTAGCTATTGCTAGACCTTTTTTACTTGCTCTTTAGTTTTTTCTGAAGTTGACATATTGAGCCTTGGAGATCTATGGAATAAAAGTTTTTTCTTCCACAATAGGTGAGAAGGCTCATATCTTTGGATTTTGAGTGAAATTGATAAACTGTAGGCTCATCTCCTCCCTTCATTCCACAACCATATAATGCAAAATGACGTTACCTTGCTCTTCCAGCCTTCCATTTTGTCGTCCTTTCAGCCGTACTGGACAAACAAGGGAAGGAAGGTATCCCTTCCCTATAGTTTTTTCTCCCCATGGAATACTTACCCCTTCTCAGTCCCTTTTCCTTCCTGTATGGTGATGTTAGGGTCATCATGCGAAGCAAAAGTGCTATCATCATTAACTCTCTTAAGAGCAATCTGAGTTACTTATCCCAAAACGAAAAATATGTTGAGAACGCTCTGAATTCAACTGCACCCTTGGTTCAATTGGTCTTGTGTCATTTTTTCTGGATAAGTGATGTTGTCCTATTTAGTTTAGTATGCTTTATATGTGATGTAGGTCAAGCTTATAGTTATGAGAGAAGAATTATAAAACCTTTTTGGTCTTTAAGGAAGTGCCCTTGGCCTTTAAATATTGTTACCTAATTACGGTTTCTCATATGAAATGTCTACATATAAGTTATGTGACGTTCACTGTCCGTTGTCAAGTTTTCACTGTCTCTTAAAAGTTAAAACTCAAAGGTGTATTCCTAATTTTTAGAGATCCTGTATTTGAAACTTCTAAGGGCTAATCTAGATAGTAGAATGCTTTATTGACTGATTGCTCTCTGTTAAATTTTCAAGCTTGCAAGTATCAGATAGTCACTATAAATCAGATTTTATGTTTTTTGCTATTATTCTCTCTCTCTTCTCTCTCTCTCTCTCTCTCTATATATATATATATATATATATATATATATATATATATATATATGGGAGCCCTTCCATAACAGGGTTGCTATATGATTATCTCTAACACCCCTTTTGGACCGTTGATAAACTTATTGGGAAGGTGAGATTGAAACATAAATATACCCAGTAGTAACTTTGTAAGCTTTTATTTTAATATGAGGACCCCACCATAGTCAACATATGTTGTCGGTTTGTTTAACTAAAATGAATTTTTAATATTAAATAATACGACAGAATTTTGACATGCAGAAACATTGTATAAAAAAAAAAAAAAAAAAAAATTCCAATAGTAAGAGCCTCTTGAAACACAAAAAAAAATAAAATAAAAATTCAAACCAGTAAGAGCCTCTTCTTGAATTACAAAACAAAACAAAAAAAAATAATAATAATAAGTTAGGTTGAGCCTCAAATCAAAAAAAAAAAAAAAAAAAAAATCTAAACTCACACTAACAAATATTTGTTATAATAACAAATATTTTATTATAAAATATTTTATAATAACAAATATATGTATCATATTTTATAAAAACAAATATTTTATAATAACAAATATTTTATAATAACAAATATTTTATAATAACAAATATTTTTATAATAACAAATATTTTTATATTTTATAAAATATAAAATAGGATATAAAAATATTTTATATTCTTTATTTGTTATTATAAAAATATTTGTTTTTATAAAATATTTTATATTCTTTATTTGTTATTATAAAATATTTGTTTTATAAAAATATTTGTTTTATAAAATAACAAATATTGTTATAAAAAATAGCAAATAAAGAACTGTGTACTTATTATTTGATTTTTATACAAGCTAGTAAGAGGTTGTCATGGGTTTATTATTATTATTATTATTTTTTTTTTTGTGTTTAAGAGGCTCTTACTCTTTCTGATTTTTTTTTTTTTTTTTTTTACAAGCCGGTACAAGCTGTACCGGTCGTATTATTTAATATTAAAAATTCGTTTTAGTTAAACAAACTGATAACATGTTGACTATGGTGGGGTCCTCATATTAAAATAAAAGCCGGTACAAGTTGTTACAATTACCTGGTATATTTATGTTTCAATCTCACCTTCCAATAAGTTTATCAACGGTCCAAAAGGGGTAACAGATAAGATCCATAGCAACCGTGGCTGTTATGGAAGGGCTCTTATATATATATATATATATATATATATATATATATATATTGTCCATTGTCAAGTTTTCACTCTCTTAAAACTTAAAACTCAAAGGTGTATTCCTAGTTTTTAGAGATCCTGTATTTTAAACTTTTAAGGGCTAACCTAGATAGTAGAATTTTTTATTGACTGATTGCTGTCCGTTAAATTTTCAAGCTTGCAAGTATCTGATAATCACTATAAATCAGATTTTATGTTTTATGCTATTATTCTCTCTCTCTCTCTCTCTTTCTATATATATATATGTATATATATCGTAGTTGTTACGGCACCACGGCGAGTCATGGCGGTAGCCGACTGCCTGGACGCCTAGGCAACAAGGCGACCGCCATGGCGTCCGTAAGGCGACAAGTCGTTTACAATGTGCAATTTATATGTTATTTATTTTACTTAACAAGTATATTGGCAATAAAATTTTATATATATTAAAACTTAAAACATAACACTATGGAATAACATTAAAGGCATAATTATCATAATACTTATCAATAACAATCCAAAAACAACTCACTTGATATTAAAAATTAGTAAAAGAAATGAAGAATTCAACAAACACCACATAAAAAATAAAGTTGCAACCAACCATCACAAATATGTAGTCTAATAACTAATAAAACACCACCATAGCAAGCCAAAATAATGTTTACTCTCTGCACTAGTCTAGAAACATTATTCAATCAAAATCATCATAAAAAAGATCATCTCCATCTCTTCCACGAGAACTACTCTCATTCAAAGGCGTAGGTGATGGTCTTTCTCCAAAATCATCCTCCACATCTTCATCATCATTTGGAATTCTCTCTTCATCAAATTCATTATCGGAGTCGGAATCTATCAACATTGATTCCCTTGAAGTTGAACCACCACCACGTCGAGATTATGTCACAAGATTATTACTAATATTAGCACGAACACTCCTTGAAAGATTGCGACCCTCAAGCGTGTTGGATGCACCGGTTGCTCGATCCACATCATTCCATGTAAGATCCCTCGGGATGAACATCGACATCATTATCGATCCATTCATTACCCCATTCAAAGTCATCGATGACTAATGGATCAAAATTATAGCCAAGTTCACGCCTCTTTTGGAACCTTGAGTCAATCTTTCGATTGTATTGGATATACACCAAGTCACTCGATCGTTTGTGTTCAATCTATTCCTCTTCTTCGTATGAATCTAAAATAAATAGAAACAAAATAATAATATTAATGATAAAATTTTAATAGTAGTGAATGATTTATTCCTTTTGAAATTTGAACTAATGATAGAAAGTACTTACAAACTCGAATGTACTCAATTGCGCTTCCATAGAAAGGAAGAAGAACACCATAGGCTTAGAATTCTTTTTTGCAAATGAGGATAGCTTTCGATAGCTCGCGCTCAAAAGCATTCCACCAATCGACTAGCAAACATTAAAAAGAAATATAAATATTTTTAAAGGGAGGAAATGAAGAATGTATATAAATTATAATCATAATATATCTTTATATATATTTTAATATACGTCGAGGATTCTTTATTTTCCGTTGCCTAATCACCATTTCTCTTGCAAAAGTATCGCGAGAAGCATCATAGTTAGTTATCGGCTAGATTGCTTATCTTGTCTAGCAAATCAAATCTAACTCGGGCACCATCTTTGCAAAACGTCATTGAAGTCGTCTTGTAAAGCATTAGCAAACAATGGCGTTCCTCTTTGATATCAAAGTACTTGCTCGGATTAAGAAACAAACTTGACCCGTATATTTTTTGCTCCATTTGATTTTCCATCCATTCGCTCAACAATTTGATCACCTTCTTATACCGAGTCTTTGTTTGTTATCAAATGCATCTTTGATTTTTTTTCTTCGCGCATTCCATCGCAGCAATAACCGGGCATAGCAGGCTTCTCATCACTATCAACAATCCTCAAGACTATAAGAAGTGGTTGTGATGCCCTAATGCAATCCTCAACAGTATGCCAAAATGTTGTTGAAATAACAGTATCACACTTTCTTCCCCGCTTCAGTAGTTGACAACTTTGATTTTGACCAATCCTCGCTGATGAACAAATGCCTCAATGCATCTTTATTCTTGTACAAACTCTGCAAGGTGAGGAAAGTTGTAGCAAATCTAGTAACTGCGGGTCTCACAAGATCCCTCTCATTCGTTTTCTCCCTCATCGTACTAAGAAGACGACCCGTATACATAAATGAATGTTGTGATTCTCCTTGCATTTGTGATTGTTGGTGAAATTGCTTTAACTTGCTTATATCCTCTAACATAAGGTCGAAGCGTTGGCGGCCACAAGATGTCCAAAGCGAGTGTAGGTCTCCTCTCCATTAGTATATGCCCATTTGCCTTGTAATTAGATCGTTATGCATGACCACACGAACAACATACTGGGGCCGATTTCCTCGATCTTGCTATCAAGTAGATTTGCCTGACATTGTGGCATCTTGAGGGTATTTGGAGGCATCAATGAACCAATGAAATAAGTCCCCTGGGACTATTAACAATGAAATTCAACAAGTGTCTTCCCTCTTATCATCCCGACCATCCAAGCATGAGTGAGCGGTAGTATTCCTTTCAAGCGACTTCATGTTTCTTCTTTAAGTCATCGGTTTTCTTCTTTGCCTTCTCAAGTAAAGGAACCCTCAACTCGTGATCGTTGGAGGCTTGAAACCCGACCCATATTGCCTATGGACTCGATTATTATTTCAAATCTCCTTGAATTTGCAGCATTGAATGGTATGCCACATTCGTAAAAAAGTCGGTGACGTGCATTTGGACTCTGTCCTTTTCCTCCGGTGTCCTCAAGCGACTTTTCGATACTCGTTTGGCTCAAGCGCTTGCTATGCCTCTCTCTCTACTGACTTCTTGGAGTCTTTCTTAGAAGTGCTTCAACCGTCTTAGCTTTTGGTTGTGGATTTTGAATTGAAATATAACATTCTTCCTTTTAGAAGCCAGTCCCGAACTTGGGATAGTGTTAGAAGAAGTATTGGAAGCCGTGGTTGGATGACGGATGATTGTTCTTCTTGCACTTCTCTACTACATCATCATCATCATCTAGCTCAGTGGCTTGTTCCTCTTTCTACTATTCAAATCCGCTTGCATCTCCCTCGTAATTTACATTGTTGTTTTGGGACACTTAGCTACATCTCCATAATTTTCGGCTAGATATTGTTTGAGCCTTTTGATGCGAATGACATTTCTTCCCACAAAGTATACATTGCACGACATCCTTATTACTTAAATCCGCCCGATATCCATATTTCCAACCCGGATCGTTCGATTTAGCTTTTTTTTAGGGTCCTTCGTTTATATCATAATTATATGGCGGCCCCCGAACTTTTCGCTATTTTAATATCTACACAATACAATCAAATAAAAAAATTTAAGACAAACATATAATATAATATTTATATAAATTCACAATCTCATAATGCACCTACAAATATCTACGATCATCGACATTATTAATACTATATAATATATATATATAGTGATATTAAATAACTAATAATGGTTCAAAATAATAGTAGTAATAACTAATAATAGTTCAAAATAATAGTAGTTAAGGTAAAACTATTACTAACGATTAAATGCATTATTGCATTATAATTAATAGTAGTACTAATTTACATATAATTAATAGTAGTACTAACAGTCATGCATTATAATTATTATGTACTTGCAAAAACTAAAAAAAAAGGATATGATATAATTAATAGAAATGAATGATATGGAAAAAAAAATAAAGCCAAACAGAAAACATAACAAGTTAAGAACCCGAACCGATTGGGGCGTTGGGTACTCAGCGAAATGAATGATTAGAAAGAAGAAAAAAAACCCAAAGTATAATAATTATACATATATATATATATATATTATAATTATACATATATAAATATATATATTTATATATGTATAATTATAATATTACAGACACCCAACAACAAATATTATATGTATGTATAACTATAATATATATAGAGAGACCAAACAGAATAGCCTAGCATAAAAGCTTAAAAAAAAAAAACCAACGCGTATTACCTGTCGACTGCCGAAAACGAAAAAGGGAAGAAGAACAAAGATCGGAAAAGGCGAATTATCTGCCAACTGCCGACCAACTCGCTTCCTTCTTCAACCTCGCTGTTGTTGTCCTGTTGATTCGCTCGCTCGCGGTATTCGGTAAGCAGTCTCTGTCTTAGCTGATAGCTCTCGCCTCTCGGTAATCGATCGATCGACTTTTCTAGGGCTTGTTTTATCATTTATGTTCCTTTTAGTTTGCAACGTCGTTTTTTTATTTCAAGACCCAGTTCAGATTTTGCCATTTGGGTCGACCCATAGAGGCCAAGTCGTCGCCGTTCTGTCCAAGTTGACGAAGTCGTTGCCTTTCGGTTCAAGTCGACGCCTTTTTTCTCTAGGCTCTCGCCTTTCTGTCATCGTCCAAGTCGTCGCTCGCCTTACCTGTTCACCACCGACTTGTCGACTAGGCGACGACTTAACAACTATGATATATATACATATATACATGTATATACATGCATACATATATGTATATATTTAAAGGATAGGTAAACGTGGCCCAAAGCGACCTTGCATGTGTAAAGAACAATCTAGACACTATGAGATTAAAACTTTTTTTTGTGCTGAATATTGTTCCCCCGTCATTGAAATTTGGAAGCATTTTGCCATATGTACATATATTCTACTACCGCTGACTTTGATATTTTTGCTCGAGCATATTTTGTCTAAAATATTAAAAGGAACTTTTCTCTAGCTTGTATTCTCAATTGGTTCTCATGTTATATAAGATGTTGCTATGCGGCCGAGCACTTTAAAAAACTACGCCGGACTTGATATGATGTTCGTTTGTGAAATATGGATTGGGCCACGAATAGTATAAGTAAGCCTAGCAATATGACCCGATCCCGATGGGATACGATTGACCCCGACTCTAATGGATCTGATTTTTAATACCCTATAAGGTTAGGGTAGGGTATAGGATTTGTGCCATGCACCCGCCGCCGACCTGTTTACATATATAAATATATACTTGTTATTTGTTTTTATGTTAATAATAATAAGTATAATGTTGGGCTTATTAAAAAAATTGAAACATACAAAGTTGGGCCGGACTTTTTCGTGTCTTTAGTTCAACATACCAAAGAGACTCATCATTTAATTTTGGGTTAAGTTCAGATGACCACCTGGGGTTTAAGCGCTTTCCCATTTAATCACCTGTAGTCAGTAAAACTACATTTAAACTCCCGACTTTTTGAGTTAAAGTGAAAACATCACTTTTTCCATCCAACTTAACTTAAATGCGTGTATGTCGGGGCGTAAAAGCGTGAAAAGAGGCATGTGATAAAAAAAAAACTGGTAAAAGTCCGAAATACCCTTCTTCCTCAAACCACAATCCTCTCTCTCATTTCTCACTCCTCACTCCTCAAACCATGGATCTGTGTATTTGGGATTTTGAGCGGTGGATCGGTAGATCTGAGCTTGATTTCTAGCTGGCGAGCTTATCAATCCATTATCAATCCCCTCTTCATCTTCTTCTTCTTCACTAATTTTTCATAAGCTTCATGGGTATGTGTATTTGTGATTTTTGTTTCATGGGTTTGCTCAAAGTCGAATTAGGGTACGTGATTCTGGAGGCTTTTTCTTCATGAATTTGTTCAACAACGAAATGGGTCTCGAGATTTTATGGGGTTTTCTTCATGAAAATGGCCAAAATGAATTGGGTCTCCGTAGTGGGTTTTGATTCTTGGGATCGAAGTTATAGAGAGTGATAAATTTGAGATGCTCGAAGAATGAATTTGATCTAGCTAATTTGAAATTTGTTGTGGGTCATTTTGATGAGATTCTTTCTCTTGTTTTTCTTTATTTGGTTGTTTTTCTTGATTTTGTAGTTGGCGTTGTTGCTTTGATAATCTTGATCCCTTTTCTTCAATTTCCACCCACATCTTTTCTCTCTCAAGTGACTCCATCCATTTATGGTGTTTCATTGAAATTTAGCTCTTGGTCATTAAGAAATTGGACATTGCAGCTTCCGAACTTGAGTGATGAAGATTTTCTCGATCTTGTCTCTAGTCTTTCCAAACTACAACATGTTAACATAGTTCAACTTGTGGGCTTCTGTGCTGAGCATGGACCTTGTATATGAGTATTGTGGTAATGGAACGGTTTATGAAGCACTGCACATAGATGATGAAATTCACAAGCACTGCACATAGAAGAATCACTTTCAAAACATAAAACCCAATATTCCTTATTGTCTAATGCAATACTTTCAAATGTTTTGGATCAGCACCTGCTGATCAGTGAGTTCAAGGTCCTGCACAGTTATAATTTCAATTGCTAACTCTGAAGATTGTTTTCTTCTGATTGCATTTACCCTGTAAATGTCTTTTAACAAATCCTTCATGATTGTTGTGTTGGGATTTTGTCATTCTGCAGCTAACTTTATTACAAGTATATACCATTGTTTTTGGATCGGTTTGGACCGGTTCAGTGGTTACAAAGTAAAAGGATTTGAGATTTATACGGCTTTTATGTGCAGAATCTTGTTTTTCCAAACTTAAGATTGAATTAAATGGAACGGAATGGAGTGTTGTTTATATAATACCATCGGCTTATGTTACAATACAAATTCATGAAGGGTAATTAAGTCTTTAACCAAATCATTTAACGGAGTTAAGACGGAAAACTTTTTTCACTTCAACTCAAAAAGTCGAGAGTTTAAATGTAGCTTTACTGACTACAGGTGGTTAAGTGGGAAAACGCTAAAACCCCAGGTGGTCATCTGAACTTAACCCTTTAATTTTATACGTTTACTTTTTGTCAATCTCTCCCTTGGAAATTCTCTCTTTCCATCGGTAGTATGACCGCCGCCCATTCTTGTTTAACGATAACTTACAAATCCGAACATCCATGTATTTAAACTCCTTTTCTTCTCTTATATTTTCCAATTTTCTATGGAATTACTCCACTGTTGGGACTTGTAACTCATAACTGAGAAGTTTTTGAAAAAGGCCAAGTGCGGAGCGTAGCACAGCAGATAGTAAAAGAACGTTGCCGCTCCCGTGGACTACCCAAATTGGGGAACCACGTAAATCTCTGTGTTAATTCTTTACTGTCGTGTGCGTGTGTGAGATCTAATTCTAACACCAACCTACTTCACAAAACAGATCAACAACGAGCAAGATTGAAGATACGATCAAAGTACCTATTTTTCATGAATTTACTCCGATCTTTCATGGCTTTCTCTCTCTACACCTTTCTGTTGCAACTATATAGGTACTCTTTTTTCTATACATAGTCAGGCCAGGCGAGGCTGGGCGGGGATGGATTATAGGATTTAGGGGCGGGGCGGGGCGGGGGGAATGGGATTTCTCAAGCAGGACAGGGACAATAAATGGTCCCCCGGACCATACCCATTTTGTTGCCAAGACTAATTATAAATCCTTTGAAAGTAGGGAATAGGCAAGTCAAGGTAAGTTTATGAAGGATTATATTTCTTGCATGTCCATGTTATTTTATAAAGTTTCATATCATCTACTCTTTTATACCTTATGAAGGTTATGTGTTATTTTAATTGGTGAAGTGTGATTATTTTCTTGTTATATAAATTGTAAACATGTGTATATATGTATATAAATATGGGTGTGTGTAAATGTATATGTATGTTATACATACTTGTGATGACTGATAATGACTCTCTTTCCCTATTTACTCCAATTAAATCACATTGTGTTACTTTTATTATGATAACACTACTTATGAAAAGAAATAAAAATAAAATTACATCTTTTTATATATAAAAATAGCCCTCCCTTGCTTCAAAATGAGGTCCACTTTCAGAATCAATGTATCAAATCTCAAAATATTTGAGTGTGTTGTGATATTAGGCTTTGATACGTTGAGTGGATGAAGTCATGAACATTTTAAAACAATAACTTATAGATATCTCATTTTGGATGGAGAGATCTTAGGTTTCTTGCACATGTTCGACAGATGATTAATAAGTTTTTCGCATGTTTTTGAAAAGAAAATTTTTATATTTAGTTATGAATCATACAAAGAAGTGTCTTAGATGTGTACTAAAGTGCTCGCGAAGTTTCAGTGTCATACGTATATTTGACAAACATTAAACTTGTAGAAGTTTTCGTGCTTCTTAAATGTACGTAAATTAGCACAAATACTATTTTGAATTGATATTGTCTTGATTTTACTTATTGTTTGTGATCTATATAGCACAATTTCAGAAAGGTCCCAAGTGAAAAATATTAAATGCTTTATTCATGCATTCTTCAAACATCAAGCATTATGTATATTTGTATAGAATATAGGGTGTATTCAATTAAGACAACAGACCGCATAACCAAAACGTTGAATGCTTAATAAATCCATGGTCAACTAAAAGACTAAGCGTAAGTTGTACTCTCATTGTGAATTGACATACTAAATCACTCTGCGTACTTTGTTACTCCCTCTGTCCCGTATTAAACGTCCTAATTTATTTTTTAGGACGTTCCACAATAAATGTCGTATTTCTATATTAGCAACTATTTTTATCTTATTTTTCCACTTATACCCTCATAATCTTTTTAGTCAATTTTTGTTGGAAACTTGAGAAATGATAAGTTGTTTACATTGGAGAGAGAAATGCATTTATTGGAATGTGAGAATAACAACAAAAATGATAAAGTAGCTAGAAATTAAAACCAACAAAGATAAGATGGTTTGCATGCATGGAGATATGCATATAATTAGTGGGTGGGTTTGGAGAGAGAAATAGTTATTGAAATGTGAGTAACAATAAAAATGATCTAGAGAATTGATTCATGTGAAACTAGCAAGAAATAATTAATGTTGGGGTCATAGAAAAGTGAATGGATACTTCAATTAAAAAGTAATTTAGAAGGGTAATTTAGGTAAAAATATATATTATTAACTAGCGTGTTGAAACCAATTAGTACGTTTAATACGGGACGGGGGAGTATTTGATTTCTTACAAAGCCCCAGATCGGAACGCATTGTGCATTGATGAAGTAAAGAATCATTGATCAATATATTGTTCCATTGTGTATGTTTGAGATCCATTGACTATTCCCTTTTAAACTCTTCCGTACTGCTTCAAATGCTGACTTTTGGATTTTCAGGGATTCGACGAGTACATGAATCTGGTTTTGGATGATGCAGAAGAAGTCAGTATTAAGAAGAAAAGCAGAAAATCACTTGGTTGGTCTTTAATAGTTATATCATATTTTCTTGCTTGTTAAAAAGTATTTCAATTTTTTTAGTCTTCTGGTTAACTGTTTTTCACAATTGTACAGGAAGGATTTTACTTAAAGGAGACAACATTACTTTGATGATGAATACGTAAGTGAACTCTCTCACTCACATACTCACTCTATCTGTCTTCCTATTTATTTTTTCCAAATATTAAATGCTTTGCTTTGAAATTTCCAGGGGAAAATGATGATCTTCAGTTCTACTCTCATGGTTACATGTGTAATAATGTTACAATTGTATGAAAAGGATGTCATTATGGCTCTGTCAGATTATTTAATGGCTTACGTATTTCAGATTTTCTAGTACATTAAGTAGAAACTTGAATTGTTACTTTACACTTGGCTTAATTTTTGTGATACTTGGATTTTTTTGGGTGCACTAGCAGTAGTGATAATTTAAACACTTCCTGGATGCTGTCCTTGGTGATAGTTTTTTCTAGTATTGTTAATAGATCAACATGAAGAATTCGTGGCTGCAGCTTCTTAAATTAATCACTATTCGTGGTAGTTCACTCGAGTGCTCTATCCACCATATACCATCAATTATTCGGAATAATGAGCTATTAGCTAGCTAGTCTCAAGATTATGATCTTGGTGTTTGATTGTATCTTAATGCATCTTAATAATTTACCTCTTAATGCATATTAACAATTCACATCTTTGTATTAAGAGGTCCTCTGAATAGTTTAGACTCATATTTGTATCTTAATTATTTAGAGAACTCCTTAATACAAATGTGAGTTATTAAGATGCATTAAGAGATGAATTGTTCAAATGCATTAAGATGCAATCAAACACCACTTTTAGTCTCCCTAGATATTTTAATTGTTTAACAATTAGTACTCATGATCAACAGGAAAGAAAAGCTGATTGAAAAAAGACAACATCCAGCTGCCAAATAATCAACTCCACTTCAATACAAATTATTTTTTAATTCATATATTTAATAAGTTTTTTATTCCTTTAGTTTTCTATTTAATTCCATGATTATTCTTCTATTTACTCCCTAGATACATTATTTTTTATATAATTTGGTTCCCTTTTTAATGGGATTATATAATAATACTTTATTATTACGTCTCTCCTTGAAATTAGTAAAAATAATTTCTTCATGTCTCATTTATGTAAACAAACATAAGTTATATATATATATAGCTGATATCTAGTACGTAGGAATATGATCGGAATTTCAAGAATATCGGATTGATGTTATCGATTCATGTTGGATTCTCCCTAGTTAATTAGGTCAATTTACATTCATGCCTAATGCGGCCGAATCTATCAAATGTTACTACTAGTGTAGTACACTACTGTACTCGCATATATATATATATATACTAGTTGTGTCCCGTGTCTTCGGCACTCTATGAACGGTGGAATTTATCCCAAACTTTAAATGGCCATTTATGAGTGAGCGGTAAATTCAAAATTATTTGTATTTTATTAGATAGATTTATAATTTTTCTTATCCACGTTTGCCTAAATGAGGAAACCCTAAACTTGCCCGCAAGGAAGAGGTTTATCAATTTTGAATTTAAAAATATATTAAATTAATTTAAAAAAATTAATAATAATTTTAAAATTAAAAAGCGAAAAAGTATATATATATATATATATATATATATATATATATGTAAGACAATCGAATTTTATGAAATAAAAGTATTCAATTTTTCTTATAATTACTATTCAAGGTAAATGGTTAAATTGATAAAAGGTTAAAGTTAAGGGTGATATATGAATTTTTTTCAAAATACACAAGTGGTTATAAAAATATTCATTGTTTTAGAGAATATTCGTTTGGTGCGTGGAATATTCTTTACATTGGAGAATATTAAATGCGACCAGTAGCATGACCATTTGTGGGCTCCATAATGAGAATAAGCATCGGATGAAAAAAATGACAAATTAAAGTTTTTATAAATAACTTGGCGTAATCGTTCTGAATTACCTTTGTTGGAATACCCCGTTGGGTAAAGTAAAATGTCTGGCGTTGTTCTACGATGCATGCTGCGGTATTACGGTATTTTGAATTATTGACTCTTACGTAAGAAGGCCTTACTTTCGATAATTATTACTGTAATTCTTTATTCGGTATTTTATTTTATTGATTCAATAATTCTTTGCATTGATATTTTATATTCTTTGTTGTTTTGATAATTGTCACTACTACGGTATTTTCCATTATCGAGACAATAATTCATATTATCTGAATAATATTATTAGATAACATTATTGGCGATGTCTAAAAGTTACATCTAAGGAGAGGTTTGGTCACCTAATTGCTTGCCAGGTAATGAGAAATTCTTATTGAAAGCCCCCCTCTTTCACAGGAATGGCTTGGTTGCGATCTTATGATTACGTAATATTATTTATGAATAATTAATTATTGATTTATATGATGAGAAAAATATTGATTTTATGCGGATATAGATGGAAAAAATTTTTAAAGTGACAATTGTTAAAAATTGATATTTTATCTTTTCTGATAAAATAATATTTTATTATATTATTATAATATAATAATGGTGATATTTTTATAATGAATATGGGATATATGAGTATATAAGGAGAAAGAGTATTTTGTTGCATTAAATGATCAACACATGTTTTGTGTGTCGGTGGACCCCATTTCTTGACTGAAATTTGATTATAGCCTGTAAAATCGACCGTTTATGAATTTCGGTCAATTTCTGTTTGGAATTTGGAAATAGTTTCTTCTGTAAAGTTGTAGATAATGGAATTTCCTATAAGAGATTCGAATTTTCTGACAAAAGAGCTATTTATTATAAATTATTGAAGTTCCGAAGTTCCGAAATAATTGAGTTTTGGAAGTTTTAATTATTTTTTTCAAAGAAAACGTTTTTGGTGAGTTAAGTGGGTCTAGTATGTGACATTAATGGCTGAATTCAGATCTACAAAGGTTGGCGTAGGAAACTTAATAATATATATTAATATTATATTAAATTTTTTATTTTGGTGTTCTAAGCATTTTCTTATAAATAAGGTCTTGGGTTAGAATTGAAAATCACACGAAACTAAAGATTTCTCTCTCTTTCTCTCTATATATCGGCGTATTTTTATAAGTATTTTAGTACTTGAGTATTCTTTATCGGTCTGAAAGTTCTTTTAGCACTTATATCCAAGTATTTGGTCAAGTCTTATTATTCTTTTTGAGGTAAGGGAGATTATTTTCTTCATAAATGATATTATTTCTTCGATATCATTATGCCAAAATATTGGTTTGAAATTTTTATCAAATTTGGAACTTTTTCATGTCGGGGTTACTATTCACGTGTTACTATTCACGAGTACTATTCACGAAGCATGATGGTATTTTTTGTGAAATTTCTATTTTTTGGTGTCGGAGTTACTATTCATGTATACAGCACTATTCACGTATACGGCACTATTCAAAAATACGACATTATTCACAGAAAAATTAAGTTTTCTTCTGTGTCCAAGATTGTCTGTTATGATTCATATCTTTGATTGGATCTATGTTTTGGTCTTCATTCTTAAATTTTACTCCACTCTGGTTATTTATGAAGTACTTTCGAACTTGGGTTATTTAAAGTATGAATCCTTAATACTTATTCTTTTGTTTCACTGGATTCATTTTTTTAAAAATATTTTGCATCATCCTCAGTCCTAAATGATGATATAACTGAATATCTTTGGCCTGTAGTGCAAAGATGAATGATTTCTGATGAATATCTTTGGCTTGTAATGCAAAGATGAACTGTTGATGAATATCTTTGGCATGTAGTGCAAAGATGACTTGTTGATGGCCTGTAGTGCAAAGACGACTTGTTGATGAATATCTTTGGCCTGTAGTGCAAAGATGACTTGTTGATGAATATCTTTGGCCGTAGTGCAAAGATGAATTTATTAGTAGGATTATGAACATGAGCGTGATTTGGTATAACCATGATCTTTGATGTTTCGGGTGATGAAAATTAACTTTGTCTGGATGAGGAAAGGAATTTAGAACTATAATTACGATTATGAGATATACACGTGATTGTGAATGGGAATTGTTGATTAATGTTCTGAGGATAAAATATTGTTGATGGACTTTTAACATGGAGAAGATAATAAATTTTATGGTCTATTTGACTCTTTTAATGGATCGCTCGTTCATTGCTACTAACTATGGTTGAAAAGTTTTATCATCTACCGTATGTTTCTAAATCTACGATTTATTCTTTGTTGAAAGGCTATTGATAATTTATTTATCTTTAGTCATGATATTCTTTCTTGAGCTAGTTGTCTTTCATCCTTTTGCTTCACAATTCCTTTCGGATAATAAAAGTGTAATTTGAGAAAGCGGAGAATAACGGGGGAATAGAGCGGTGGTCTATAGATGTTGAGGGTGAGGTGAATTTAGCTTAGAAGGGTGTTTTGCCACTATCATACAAGATGTCTAATGACATACTGACCTCGTGTCATCATAAACAGTGGTTGTGCTCATCCACTTCTTTGAGTATATTTACAAGCCTTACCTATATAATCTTGGTGTTTGTTTGGAGTATAATACCCAATTAGAGACAATGGAGATAATGATATGTCGAGAAGACTTCGTCGTTGGGAAGAATATGATAAGTAATCTTCTCGTTTTTCTTTGGGGTCTATTAGATTGACGAGGATAATTACGTGGGCGTATGATATCTATCATAACCTAGGCGCGTGGCCTCCGTATACGAAAGGTTTCTTGAACACTTCCCAAAGATTCTAATTCTAAAATAGTTTTTCGACTATACCTTTATGTAAGGTGTCATTATGAGAGTCTTTGTCCACGGTTGGGACATGAGTCATGGTTGGTATATATTTGTATTTAAACTCACAGTTTAAGTATTATAAGTATCTTCTTACAACAATTATATTAATAAAGTTGTAGTTGTTTTCTGTACCATGTATTGGCGACTCAAAATGGGTTGGATGGAATGGACCTATTTTGGGGTTGTCACATTTGGTATCAGAGCTTAGGGATATTATGAGACCCCAGATTTTTTGAATAAAGATTAAATTTTCTCGAAATATATTTTTGAATATTATGGTGTGGATTTGATATAATATTCTAGTTGTGGGTAATATTTATAAATTTTACAAAATCATGAGTTGTTATATAATATTCGATTGGTGGGGAATATTAGTACAACTGACAATCATTGGTGGACCCCACAGCGAAATTATTGTCGGATTGAAAAGCGATAAATACTTTATGAAAATAACGGTGGAAGTTTTACCATTAAGCTGTTGAAACACCCGGTGTTAAAATGCGATGTCTGGCGTGGTTGCATAGTAGCACCACGGTATTGATTATTGATCTTTACGTGAGAAGTCACTCGGTTATACTCGATTATTACTACGATAATTCTTTGCATCATATCTATCGTATTATTGATTCAATTATTATCACAATTATTTTCGCATAAAATGTTTTTTATTAAATCAATACTTGAGATGACAAAGTTATTCATATTATAAATTGCAATATTTACAATGTGCAGAAGTTACATCGAGGAGAGGTTTGGTCACCTAATCAATTGCGCGCATGATAGGGAGAAATCCTTATTGGAAAGCCTCCTCTTTCCGGGGAACGACACGGTTGATAAATATTGTGAGTTATAATATTAATAATGAATGTTGTTCGGAGTTGAATTTGGAGACGCGGACGTGATATTAGAGTCCGAAATGACGAAATTAGTAAAAATAGTCTATAAACACAAAATAGTCAACAGTTGACTTTTTCGAGAAAAGTCAAACTTCGAAATTTCAAAATTTATATTTTTGATAAAAAAATAGTTTCATTATGTTGGAATTGTTTGTGTTAGTGAAAACCGACATTTATTCCGATGATAATGGATGTCTAGGGGTTATATTGATAAATCGGGTAATTTATCGGATAAATGAGCAATTAATTGCTACTAATTCACATGCTTATATAACTATTTGTTCACATATGTGTACTATTGAATCACATTATTTACTATTAGGGGAGTTGGTGCAAGATTGATAATACTTGCATGACTAAGTTAAAAAATTGAGTTATAGATGGAGGTACTATACTGTAATTCATATTTTTCACATGATTATACTATTGAGTCACATAATTGAACTATTTATTCACATTATTTACTAATAGGGGAGTTGGTGCAAGATTGATAATACTTGCAGGACTAAATTATAAATGAAAGAAAAGTTGGAGGTATTGTCTTTGTAATTTTCGTGCCCCAAGCGTCTGATTATCGAAACTATATTTTCCTATAAATAGAAGCTCATTCTTCCTTCATTTCTCACCAATTCACAAAAAGCTTTAGAAGGCGATTATTATAGAGAGAAATTATAGAGAGAAGAAGAGAAATCTGCTACTCCTTTATTCTAGTATCCAGTTTTTTCAAGGTAGGGAGTATTATTTCTTTCTTATCCATGAAGAGAACTTACATTATTCCATTCTTTATTATTACATTGGAATAACTTTGTATCACGGGCTACCTATACTTGGTGAAATTCTTACATTGTTCCATTCTTTATCATTACATTGGAACATCACATGCATGCGTTCTATGGGACTGGTTCCGTCTTTATTATTACATTGGAATATCACATGCGTGCGTTTCTGTGGGACTGATTTTCGTCTTTATTATTACGTTGGAATATCACATGCATGCGTTACTTGGGACTGATTAAAATCTTTATTATTACATTGGAATATATACATGCATGCGTTCTACTGCTTGGGACTGATTAAAATCTTTATTATTACGTGGAATATCACATGCATGCGTTTTCTGTGGGACTGATTCCGTTATTTATTATTACATTGGAATAACTTTGTTGTGCGATTCTATCGCATGCTTGGTGATTTATTTTGTTATTCCATTCCTTATTATACTCGGTTGGTTAAAGTTTTGACTTTATACTCCATGAAATTAGTGGAATATCCTTGATATTTGCGCTTCATCCGATTTCTTTTCATGGAAATATTCTTACGAGCATTCTTGAATTTTACTCTAAAGCGATATCGTGTTGACAATTTGGGCGTTATTAGTTCACGAATAAAATAATTTTGAACTTGTTTTATTGAATTCTTATATCATTGTCATCATCCTCATGTTTATATTTTGTTGAAAGTCATACGTGGCCTATAGTGCATAGATGGACTTGGTATGATTATGACCGAGGATTATTCGATTGTAATCATGATCGTAATATTACAAATGATGTGGAAAAAGTCCTCATTGGACCGTAGTACATTGATAGGCAGGTTGTTGGCATGATCATGACCATTATTGAATACACAAATATTCTTGGCGTAGTGCATGGATAATTGTGGTCGTGATCTTAAAGAATATCCTTGGTAGTAGTGCGGGGTGATTCGATGATGTGGATTATTTATTAAGATGAGTCCTAGCGATAAAAGTGATGAAAAACCTTTTAAATCATAAAGATAGTAGATTTTATTCTCTCTTGACTCTTTTAATGGATTGCTTGTTCATTGTGATTAAACTTGATGGTTGTTATATTGTATCGGTTAACACTTATTGAAGGCTAACGATAATATATTATGCATTATCTTAGTCATAATATTTCCTCTTTGGGATAGTTGATCTCACCCTTTTACTTTTATTGTTCTCTTGAGGAAATGAGAGCGTGGCGAGGACTAGTCGGGGAGCGGGTAGCGGACGGATGATAGCATTAGTAGTCCTCACTATTACGTGAAATAGTGTAATAATAATTGTAATAAGGACTCCTTTTGAGTTTGTATAATCTCTAGTAGAAAATATTTGTATTCAAACTCACGACTTATGTTTTGTCGTATTGTACTGACAGCGGTTGTATTATTAAGTTGTATTTGAATTTATGTACCATGTAAGTGGCGACCCAAGATGGGTGGCGTATACCTAATTTTGGGGGCGTCATAACAGTATCAAAGCTTAGGGATATGATCCACTGGCTAAGATGTGAGATAAGAACTAGGATGGGAGGCGGGGAATTCCTTGCTAGTATGACCTACTAAGTTTATTTGGTATTTGATTGGTCGGTCAAAGTATAGTGATAATATGTTGCATGTCAATTAACCCTTGTTTTGTGGCGGTGTTTGAAAATGGCATCAGAGAATGTTGAGAATAGCAATGGAGCACGAGGAGGCCGTTGAGTCTCCACATATCAATAATCGGGACAATGTGCAACGGGATGGCGATAATCCTCCGTAAACAACAACAACGATCAATTAATGAAAGCAATGAGTACGTTTAAGAGTTTTTAGAATTCATGCAACATCGGCAAATGGCGGCTCCTATTCATAATGCGGGGAGAAAACAATGGCAACCCACGGTTGGTCACCATTAAGCAATTCAAGGAGGCTGGGACCACCGGAGTTTTTAGGAAGGCGAACCACTTAAAAGGCGAAGACTTGGTTAAAGTAGATCACCAAGATATTTGATGTCTTGGAATGCTCAGAGAAGCAAAGGTTCCTTTGCCACCTTTTTATGTTGCGTGAAGAGGCGGATCCTTTGGTGGGAATATGTAAAACGTACCCGACTGGCCTTTTCAAGATGTCTTGGGAGAAGTTCCAAGTATATACCGTGTTAGATACCGGTTCTACTCACTCATTTATTACACCTAGTTGTGTTCAATGTTTGAATTTAACTCCGGAGAAATTAGATTTTTATTTATCTGTTGAAACTCAGTTGGGAGAAACCTTCATTACCTCCACTATTTATAAATCTTGTTTAAATCAACACTTTCACGTTACCTGTCGATCGTATCTCTTTGAAAATACTTGCCTTTGATGTGATTTTAGGAATCGATTGGTTAACTACTCATCATGATTTTCGTCAGGTTGTTAGCATTCATATTCCTAACCAACCTGTAATGCGAATTCAAGCAACCAAATCACTAAAGTCAATCATGGTCATATCAAGCCATAAGTAAAGAGCCCCGGTCCTTTCGTTGTTGACTTCCTTGTGTGGAATGCACCAAGCCACACTTTACGTAAGCGTATTTGTGAATAGCGATGGTGAGTGATAGGTATCAATGTGACGTGTTACCCAAGTCTTGGATGAGAGTCACGATTTTGAATGATATTTCCATTGTTAATAAATTTCCTTACGTATTCTTGAAGACTTCTTAGCCTACCCCTAAAGCGTGAAATCGAATTTTGTATTGACCCCAGTACAAAACCCATTTCTAAAACCCTCAAATATTTCTTCAACTAAAATGAACGTAACATGCGCCAAAGACGTTGGCTCGAGCTGTTGAAGATTACGATCGTACCATTTAATACCATCGTGGGAAAGCGAACGTGGTAGCTGACGCGTTGAGTAGAAGATCATATGCGTTTACGAGTGCGATGTTGTTAACACAAAGACCCATTTTATACGACTTACAAATGATGAAGATAGAGTTAAACACTCTAGGAACCCACGTGACGAGTAGAATTAATCGACTTTAATCGATAAAGTTAAAGCCGCTCAAGCTACACACCCGGAGCTGATGAATGTGAAGAATTAAGATGGTTCAAGAGGGCGTTATTCTAGAAGCAAGAATCGACGAAGAGAAGAAATCTCAACCCTCGATTTAATTGGCCCATTTGAAATCCTCGATAAAGTAGGAACTGTGGCTTATAGACTCGTTTTACCGCCAAGTATGTCGCGTGTTCATAACGTTTTTAACGTATCGACGTTACGTAAATATGGGGATGACCCGAACCACATTATTAATTTAGAACCGGACGAGATAGCGGATGATTTAACGTATGAGGAGATACGTGTTAAAATCTTGGGTAAGAAGGATAATATTCGACACTCAAAGGTTATACCTCAAGGGTTATAATTTTAAGTGAGGTCAAGGTATCCTCACCTGTTCGGCATACCAGGTACGTACGTAAATTTTGAGGGCAAAATTTCATAAGGAGAGGAGATTGTGAGACCCCAGATTTTTTGAATAAAGATTAAATTTTCTCGAAATATATTTTTGAATATTATGGTGTGGATTTGATATAATGTTCTAGTTGTGGGTAATATTTACAAATTTTGCAAAGTACGCAAAGTTGTTATATAACATTCGATTGGTTAGGGAATATTCGTTTTAACGGGGAATATTAAATGCACCAACACAATCATTGGTTGACTTCATTAACGGAATTATTATTCGGATTGAGAAAAGCGACAAAAATACTTTATGAAAATAATGGCGGAAGTTTCACAGATTAAGCTGTTGAAACACCGGTGTTAAAAATACTGATGTCTGGCGTGGTTGCGTAGTAGCGCACGGTATTGATTATTGATGCTTACGTGAGAAGTCACTCAGTTATAATCAATTATTGCTATAGTAATTGTTGCATCATATCTATCATATTATTGATTCAATTATTGTCACGATATCTTCTGCGTAAAATTTTTTTTATTAAATCAATACTTGAGATGACAAAGTTATTCATATTATAAATTGTAATATTTACAATGTCTAGAAGTTCTATCGAGGAGAGGTTTGGTCACACTAATCAATGCGCCATAATAGGAGAAATCCTTATTGGAAAGCCCCTCTTTCACAGGAGCGACTGGTTGATAAATATTATGAGTTATAATATTAATAATGAATGTTGTTAGGAGTTGAATTTGAGAGCTTGACGTGATATTTGAGTCCGAACGACGAAATTAGTAAAAATAGTCTATAAACACAAAATTTTAAGGGATTCACTATTTGGTCGAATAGTCAGCGAGTGATTTTTTTTACGGAAAAGTCAAACTTCAAAATTTCAAAATTTATATTTTTGATAAAAATAGTTTCATTATGTTGGAATTGTTTGTGTTAGTGAAAATCGACATTTATTAGATGATAATTGATGTACAGGGTTATATTGATAAATCGGGTAATTTATCGGATAAATGAGCAATTAATTGCTACTAATTCACATGCTTATATAACTATTTGTTCACATATGTGTACTATTGAATCACATTATTTACTATTAGGGGAGTTAGTGCAAGATTGATAATACTTACATGACTAAGTTAAAAATTGAGGTATAGATAGAGGTACTATACTGTAATTCGTATTTTATCACATGATTATACTATTGAGTCAAATAATTGAACTATTTATTCACATTATTTACTATTAGGGGAGTTGGTACAAGATTGATAATACTTGCAGGACTAAATTATAAATAAAAGAAAAGTTGGAGGTATTGTACTGTAATTTTTGAGCCACAAGCGATGCAATTATCGAAACTATATTTTCCTATAAATAGAAGCTCATTCTTCCTTCATTTCTCACCAATTCACAAAAGCTTTAGAGTGATTATTATAGAGAGAAATTATAGAGAGAAAGAAGAAGAGAAATCTGCTACTACTCTTATTCAGTATCCAGGTTTTTCCAAGGTAGGGAGTATTATTTCTTTCTTATCCATGAAGAGAACTTACGTTATTCTATTCTTTATTATTACATTAGAATAACCTTAGATATCTGTGGGCTACCCTATACTTGGTGAAATTCTTACATTGTTCCATTCTTTATCATTCTGTTTGGAACATCACATGCATGCATTCTCTGGGACACTGGTTAAAGTCTTTTTTTTATACATTTGGAATATCACATGCTCATGCGTTTCTATTGGGACTGATTCGATTCTTTATTATTACATTGGAATATCACATCATGCGTTTGTGCCTTGAATTTGATTCCGTTATTTATTATTCTGATGGAATAACCTGCCTGTGCGGTCTATCGCATGCTTGGTGATTTCTTTTGTTATTCCATTCCTTATTATACTAGTTGGTTAAAGTTTTAACTTCTATACTCCATGAAATTAGTGGAATATCTTTGATATTTGCGCTTCATCCAGTATCTTTTCATGGAAATATTCTTCTAAGCATTCTTGAATTTTACTCTACAAAGCAGTATCATGTTGACAATTTGGACGTTATTAGTTCCTAAATAAAATAATTCTTGAACTTGTTTTATTGAATTCTTATATCATTGTCATCATCCTCATGTTTATATTTTGTTGAAAGTCATCTGTGGCCTATAGTTCATAGATGGACTTGGTATGATTATGAATGGGGATTATTGATTGTAATCATGGCCGTAGTAATGTTATAAATGATGTGGAAAAGTCCTCATTGGCCGTAGTGCATTGATGAGCAGGTTGTTGGCATGATCATGACCATTCTTTGAATACACAAATATTCTTGGCCCGTAGTGCATGGATAATTGTGGTGGATATCTAAAGAATATCCTCGTCAGTAGAGTGCGGGGTGATTCGATGATGTGGATTATTTATTAAGATGAGTCCCAAGCGATAAAAGTGATGAAAAACCTTTTAAATCATAAAAGATAGTAGATTTTATTCTCTACTTGACTCTTGACATACAGTCACATTACCACTAATTTCGAGGGCGAAATTTCATAAGAAGGGAGGTTGTAAGACCCAGCTTTTATAAATAAAGATGAATTTTTCTATAAATATTATTTTTGAATATTATGGAATAAATTTGATATAATGTTATAGTTGTGGGTAATATTTATAAATTTTGCAAAGTATGCAAGTTGTTATAAAATATTACGTTTGGTTGGGAATATTTTTTTTGTTAGGGAATATTAAATATGATGGCTCAATCATTGGTGGACCCCACAATGTAATTATTGTCGGATTGAAAGCGACAAAAATATTTTATAAAAATAACGGCGGAGGTGTTACCGTTAAAACTATTGAACTACCCATTGGTAAAGAAATACGATGTCTGGCGTGGTTGCGTAGTAGCGCGGTATTGATTATTGATGCTTACGTGAGAAGTCACTCATTATACTTTCAATTATTACTTCTGATAATTTCTGCATCATATCTCTTATATTATTGATTCAATTATTGTCAAATTATCATCTATATAATATGTTATAGTATTAAATCAATAATTGAGACGACAAGTTATAAATGATTAATAATTGTTGAAAGATTAAATATGTGTTGATGAAAAAAAATGATTTGTAGTAAGTTTGATTATTTTATGGGGGCTCGTATGTCATCATCTAAGAGTCTCTTCGTCGATAGTATTTACCTTCGTCGATAGTAATTACCTTCGTCAATAGTAATTACCCTTATGAATAGTATTTACCTTCGTCAATAGTAATTACCTTCGTCAATAGTAATTACCCTTGTGAATAGTATTTACCTTCGTCAATAGTATTTACCTTCATTAATAGTAATTACCTTTACCAGACGTCGAACCACTTGTCGTTTCACATTACAGGCGTCGAACCACTTGTCGTTTCACATCATTAGTCGTCAAGCCACTTGCCTTTTCACACACTAAGCGGTCTTAAGCTAGAAATCTTCTATAAATAGAGGCCTAGGGCTTCATTATTTTTCACAATTCATTCAAGCTATAGAGAGAGAAAGTATAGAGAGAATAGAGAAAGAAGAAGAGTATTTTTTCTTACTACTGCTCTTGCGATATTCAATCTCCTACCAAATGTAAAGGGTGTTATTCTTTCTTATTCATGAAGAAACTGTTGTTATTCCATTGCTTATTATTACATTGGAATAACTTTGTATACGTGGTTTACCCTATACTTGGTGACATTCTTCTATTATTACATTGGAACATCACATCGTGTGTTTTATAGGACACGGGTTCCGTCTTTATTATTTTGTTGGAACATCACATGCATGTGTTTTACACGGACTGGTTAAAATCTTTATTATTCTGTTGGAACATCATGTATGCGTGTGTTTTACAGGACTGGTTTAAATCTTTATTATTTTGTTGGAACATCACATGCTCGTGTGTTTTACAGGACTGGTTAAAATCTTTATTATTACATTGGAACATCACATGCGTGTGTTTTACACCGGACGGTGGTAAAATCTTTATCATTACATTGGAATATCACATGCATGTGTTTTACACCGGATCGGTTCCATCTTTATTATTCTGTTGGAACATCCACATCGGGTGTGAATTTCACGACTGGTTCCGTTATTTATTATACATTGGAATAACTCATGCTGTGCGGTCTATCGCATGCATGGTGATTTCTTTTGTTATTCCATTCTTTATTATACCCAGTTGGTTAAAACTTTGACTTCTATACTCCCACGAAATTAGTGGAATATCCTTGATATTTGCGTTTCATCCGATATCTTTTCATGAAAATATTCTTACGATCATTCTTGAATTTTACTCTACAAAACAAGCGATGTCGTGTTAATAATTTGGGCGTTAATAATTCCCGGATAAAATAATTCTTGAACTTGTTTTATTGAATTCTTATATCATTGTCATCATCCTCATGTTTATATTTTTTAAAGTCATCTGGTGGCTTGTAGTGCATAGATGGACTTGGTATGATTATGACCGAGAGACTATTCGGTGTAATCATGTAACCGTAATGTTACAAATGATGTGGTAAAAATCCTCGATGGCCAGTAGTGCATTGATGGACGATTGTTGGAATGATCATGACCATTAATGAATACACAAATATTCTTGGCCCGTAGTGCGTGAATAATTGTGGTCGTGTTCTTAAAGAATATCCTTGGCCGTAGTGCGAGGGGTGATTCGATGATGTGGAATATTTATTAAAGTTTCGAGTCTCAACTATAATGATGATGAAAAACCTTTTAAAACCTAAAAGATAGTAGACTTTATTTTCTACTTGACTCTTTTAATGGATTGCATATTCAGCTGCAGATTAAACCGGTTGTCTATTGTATTTTATCGGTTTAACATTGTTGAAGACTATTGATAATTTATTCGCATTATCTTAGTCATAATATTTCTTCTTTGGGCTAGTTGAGCTCACCCTTTCTTTCACCGTTTCTCTTGAAATGAGAATATAAATTTGGGACGAGTCGGGGAAGCAGTGATGGTCTGAAGATAGCATTAGTAGTCCTCACTATTACGTGAAATAGTGTGATAATAATTGTAATGAGGACTCCTTATTGAGTTTGTATAATATCTAGTAGAGCGATATTTGTATTTAAACTCACAGTTTATGTCGTATTGTACACGACAGTTATGTTAGTAAGTTGTATTTAAATTCTGTACCATGTAAGTGGCGACCCAAGATGGGTGATGTATACCTAATTTTGGGGGAGTCACACTACCTATATAATCTTGGTGTTTGTTTGGAGTATAATACCCAATTAGAGACAGTGGAGATAATGATATGTCAAGAGAAGACTCGCCATTGGGAAGAATATGATAGTAATCTTTTTGTTTTTCTTTGGGGTCTATTGGGTCAACCAAGGATAATTCTGTGGCCATATGATATCTATCATAACCTAGACGCATGGCCTCCTATGTACGAAGGTTTCTTGAACACTTCCCAAAGATTCTAATTTCTAAAATAGTTTTCGACTATACCTTTATGTAAGGTGTCATTATGAGGTGCTGTCCACGGTTAGGACATGAGTCACAGTTGGTATATATTTGTATTTAAACTCACAGTTTATGTATTGTCGTATCTTGCACGACAATTGTATTAATAAAGTTGTAGTTGTTTTCTGTACCATGTATTGGCGACTCAGAATGGGTTGGATAGAATGGACCTATTTTGGGGTTGTCACATTTGGTATCAGAGCTTAGGGATATTATGAGACCCCAGATTTTTTGAATAAAGATTAAATTTTCTCGAAATATATTTTTGAATATTATGGTGTGGATTTGATATAATATTCTAGTTGTGGGTAATATTTATAAATTTTGCAAAGTACGCAAGTTGTTATATAATATTCGATTGGTGGGGAATATTCGTATACTAAGACAATCATTGGTGGACCCCCACAATGTAATTATTGTCGGATTGAGAAAGCGACAAAAATACTTTATGAAAATAACGGCGGAAGTTTTACCATTAAGCTGTTGAAACACACGGTGTTAAAAAAGTACGATGTCTGGCGTGGTTGCGTAGTAGCGCACGGTATTGATTATTGATGCTTACGTGAGAAGTCACTTTCGGTTATACTCAATTATTACTACGATAATTCTTTGCATCATATCTATCATATTATTGATTCAATTATTGTCACGATTATTTTTTGCATAAAATGTTTTTTTATTAAATCAATACTTGAGATGACAAAGTTATTCATATTATAAATTGCAATATTTACAATGTCTAGAAGTTCTGTCAAGGAGAGGTTTGGTCACCTAATTACTCGCCAATAGGGAGAAATCCATATCGGAAAGCCCCCTCTTTCCTGGGAACGACCTGGTTGATAAATATTGTGAGTTATAATATTAATAATGAATGTTGTTCGAAGTTGAATTTGGAGACGCGGACGTTATATTTGAGTCCGGAACGACGAAATTAGTAAAAATAATCTATAAACACAAAAATTTTTGGGATTCACTATTTGGTCAAAAAGTCAACAGTTGACTTTTTCGGGAAAAGTCAAACTTCGAAATTTCAAAATTTATATTTTTGATAAAAAAAAATAGTTTCATTATGTTAGAATTGTTTGTGTTAGTGAAAATTGACATTTATTCCGATGATAATGGATGTCTAGGGATTATATTGATAAATCGGGTAATTTATCGGATAAATGAGCAATTAATTGCTACTAGTTCACATGCTTATATAACTATTTGTTCACATATGTGTACTATTGAATCACATTATTTACTATTAGGGGAGTTGGTGCAAGATTGATAATACTTGCATGACTAAGTTAAAAAATTGAGGTATAGATGGAGAGTCTTATCTTTGTAATTCGTATTTTCACATGATTATACTATTGAGTCACATAATTGAACTATTTATTCACATTATTTACTATTAGCGGAGTTGGTGCAAGAGTGATAATACTTGCAGGACTAAATTATAAATGAAAGAAAAGTTGGAGGTATTGTACTGTAATTTTCGAGCCCCAAAACGTGCAATTATTGAAACTATATTTTCCTATAAATAGAAGCTCATTCTTCCTTCATTTCTCACCAATTCACAAAAGCTTTAGAGCGATTATTATAGAGAGAAATTATAGAGAGAAAGAAGAAAGAAATGCTTACTACTCTTTATTAAGATTTATCCAATTTTTCCAGGTAGGGAGTATTATTTCTTTCTTATCCATGAAGAGAACTTACATTATTCCATTCTTTATTATTACATTGGAATAACTTTGATATCTGTGAGCTACCCTATACTTGGTGAAATTCTTACATTGTTTCATTCTTTATCATTCATTGGAACATCCACATGCATGCGTTTTCTGTGGGACTGGTTAAAATCTTTATTATTCTGTTGAAATATATGCATGCATGTGTTTCTGTGGGACTGATTTAAATCTTTATTATTACATTAGAATATCTGTTTTGTGCGTTTATCTGGGACTGATTCCGTTTTATTATTTTATTGGAATATCACATGCATGCGTTCTACATGGGACTGATTCCGTCTTTATTATTCGGTTGGAATATCTTATGCATGCGTTTCTGTGGGACTGATTCCGTTATTTATTATTACATTGGAATAACTTTGCTGCTGTGCGATCTATCGCATGCTTGGTAATTTCTTTTGATATTCCATTCCTTATTATACTCGGTTGGTTAAAGTTTTGACTTATACGCCTATGAAATTAGTGAAATATCCTTGATATTTTGCGCTTCATCGATATCTTTTCATGAAAATATTCTTACGAGCATTCTTGAATTTTACTCAACAAAGCAATATCATGTTGACAATTTGGACGTTATTAGTTCCTAAATAAAATAATTCTTGAACTTGTTTTATTGAATTCTTATATCATTGTCATCATCCTCGTGTTTATATTTTGTTGAAAGTCATACGTGGCCTATAGTGCATAGATGGACTTGGTATGATTATGACCGAGGATTATTGATTGTAATCATGGTAGTAATGTTACAAATGATGTGGAAAAGTCCTCATTGGCCCGTAGTACATTGATAGACAGTTGTTGGCATAATCATGACCATTATTGAATACACAAATATTCTTGGCTCGTAGTGCATGGATAATTGTGGTCGTGATACTAAAGAATATCCTTGGCCGTAGTGCAGGGGTGATTCGATGATGTGGATTATTTATTAAGATGAGTCCTAGCGATAAAAGTGATGAAAAACCTTTTAAATCATAAAAGATAGTAGATTTTATTCTCTACTTGACTCTTTTAATGGATTGTTTGTTCCGCTGCAGTTAAACTTGATGGTTGTTATATTGTATCAGTTTAACAGTGTTGAAGGCTAACGATAATATATTATGCATTATCTTAGTCATAATATTTCCTACTGGGCTAGTTGAGCTCACCCTTTTACTTTTATTGTTTCTCTTGAAATGAGAGCGTAGCGAGGGACTAGTCGGGGAGCGGTGACGCGGACGGATGATAGCATTAGTAGTCCTCACTATTACGTGAAATAGTGTAATAATAATTGTAATAAGGACTCCTTTTGAGTTTGTATAATCTCTAGTAGACAATATTTGTATTCAAACTCACAGTTTATGTTTTGTCGTATTGTACACGACAGTTGTATTATTAAGTTGTATTTGAATTTATGTAACATGTAAGTGGCGACCCAAGATGGGTGACGTATACCTAATTTTGGGGGCGTCATAGTTGGTATCAAAGCTTAGGGATATGATCCTTGGCTAAGATGTGAGACTAGAACTACAAGGGGAGAGACGGAGAATTCCTTCGCTAGTATGACCTACCTAAATTTATTTGGTATTTAATTGGTTGGTCAGGGTATATGGATAATATGTTGCATGTCAATTAACCATTGTTTTGTGGCAGTATTTGAAAATGGCATCCGAAAATATTGAGATAAACAATGAAGCACATGAGATCGTGGAGACACCTCTAATCACCAACCAGGATAATATGATGTCAGACGAAGAAGGGATTAGAGATATCCATGTGGTGAGTGAAGAATTGATAGTTGCACCCGAGATAGTCGCAGAGGTAGCAGCTGAGAGTGAGGACGAAGAGGAAGAAGAGGAACCTGAGGAGAATTTATTAGAAGAACTTTATGATCAAAATGTAGAATTACAAAATCGTATTCATTAGTTAGAAAGAAGCGGACTAAAAAGAGCGACATGCGATCGTGGAGCGAAAAGAGATGTAACAATTCAAAAATTGTGTTGCAGATGTGCGATACTTGAGCGAAGCACTCTTTGTCGAGTATAAGATATTAGAGCTAGAATCTAATAATGTTATGATCAAAGTTACGATGAAAGAAGAAACAACTAAGCGAATGAGAATAGAGGATGCGTGGGTAAAAGCGCGACGTGTAGATATTGTAGAAAAAGGCGTCCAGATCAATAAAGCCAAAATAGATGAAATGGATTTTTCTTTTTGGACAACAATTGGGAGAATCAACATCGAATTGAATTACCACAATGCATAGCGGTCAACCCCAATTCGATATGGATCGGAGAATAATGATTCAAATCATGGATCAGGAATGGGACGAAGCACTTAAGGGTGGAATGTACCCTATAGCAAAGTTAAATCCAATAATTTAAGTGAGAGCGTTTATCGAAAAACCCGAACGAAGTTATTACGGGTAAGTTAATTATGAACTCTTGCGAAGTCTATACTTTATTCGATAACAGTTCTATCACTCTTTTATTTCACCTAGTTGTGTTCAATGTTTGAATTTAACTCCGGAGAAGTTAGACTTTGACTTATCTGTTGAAACTCCATTAGGAAAAACCTTCATTACCTCCACTATTTATAAATCTTGTTCAAATCAACACTTTCACGTTACCTGTCGATCGTATCTCTTTGAAAATACTTGCCTTTGATGTGATTTTAGGAATCGATTGGTTAACTACTCATCATGTTTTTCACTAGGTTGGTAGCTTTCATATTCCTAACCAACTTTGTTATCTTTAATTCAAGCAACCAAATCACTAAAAGTCGATCATGGTCATATCAAGTCATAAGTAAAGAGCCCGATCCTTTCGTTGTTGACTTCCTTGTGTGGAATGCAAAAGCCACACTTTACGTAAAATGGCAATTTGTGAATAGCGATGGCAAGTGATAGGTATCGATGTGACGTGTTACCCAAGTCTTGGATGAGAGTCGCGATTTTGAATGATATTTCTATTGTTAATAAATTTCCTTACGTATTCTTGAAGACTTCTTAGCCTACTCCTAGGCGTGAAATCGAATTTTGTATTGACGAGACAAAACCCATTTCTAAAACCCTCAAATATTTCTTCAACTAAAATGAGCGTAACACGCGCCAAAGACGTTGGCTCAGTACATTGAAGATTACGATCGTACCATTCAATACCATCGTGGGAAAGCGAACGTGGTAGGTGACGCATTGAGTAGAAGATCGTATGCGTTTCTGAGTGCGATGTTTTTAACACAAAGACCCATTTAAATACGACTTACAAATGATGAAGATAGAGTTAAAGACTTTAGGAACCACGTGGCGAATAGAATTAATCGACTTTAATCGATAAAGTTAAAGCCACTCAAGCTACACACTTTTGGGAGGGTGATGAATGTGAAGAAATTAAGAAGGTTCAAGAGGCGTTATTCTAGAAGCAAGAATCGACGAAGAAGAAATCTCAACCCTCGATTTAATTGGCCCATTTGAAATCCTCGATAAAGTAGGAGCGTGGCTTATAGACTCGTTTTACCGCCAAGTATGTCGGCGTGTTCATAACGTTTTTAACGTATCGACGTTACGTAAATATGGGGATGACCAACCACATTATTAATTTAGAGCAGGACGAGATAGCGGATGATTTAGCGTATGAGGAGATCGTGTTAAAATCTTGGATAAGAAGGATTATATTCGACACTCGAATGTTATACCTCGAGGGTTAGAATTTGAAGTGAGGTCAAGTATCCTCACCATTTTGGCATACCGAAGAATGCGTCACGTAAATTTCGAGGCGAAATTTTATAAGGAGGGAGATTGTGAGACCGATTTTTTTAAATAAAGATTAAATTTTCTCAAAATATATTTTTTGAATATTATGGTGTGTATTTGATATAATGTTATAGTTGTGGGTAATATTTACAAATTTTATAAAGTCACATGCAAGTTGTTATATAATATTCGATTGGTGGGAGAATATTGTTATTAACTAAGACAATCATTGGTGGACCCCACAACGGAATTATTATTCGGATTGAGAAAGCGATAAAAATACTTTATGAAAATAACGGCGGAAGTTTTACAGATTAAGCTTTGTTGAACTACTCTAAGTAGTAAAAGTACGATGTACAGCGTGAATTACATAAGTAGTAGTACACGATATTGATTATTGATGCTTACGTGAGAAGTCACCGGTTATACTCAATTATTGTTATAGTAATTCTTTGCATCATATTTACCATATTATTGATTGATTATTGTCGCGATGATCATCCGTGATAAAATGTTTTCTACTACTCCAAATTACTCGCCTTCTTCCTTTAAAATACTTTCATTTATTATTATTATTATTATTATTATTATTATTATTATTATTATTATTATTAAATCATGTTTATTCTCAAATATAACATGTGTTAGTTTAATAGGTGTGGTATAATAGTAAAATTTTGATATTAACATTGAATATATTTTGTCATTTTGTATTATCATAAAAAAATTGTTATATATTACAATAAATTTAGATCAAATTACAATTATAAAACTTATCAATAATAAATATTATAAAAAAACTCCACTTATTATACATCTATCTAAAAAATTACTAATAATACTTATTAAACCATCAAACTAAATATTCTTAATATATACTACTATATATTACGAATATATAGTATCATTTTCCATCACACGTATATAGTGAGATGCATCTAATTTAGTGCACATGAAAGCAGAGCTGTAATTTAGTACTAGTACTGTATAAGTGTATACTATGTCTCTACCAGGTGCATCTCGATGCAAGTACCTACCGTCTCTTTCAATCTCTCCGGATTTTTAGGCTGATTTTATTCATGTATTGAAATATACTACTCTTACATTCTTTAACTTGTAGTTCGTTTTTAGGCGTATCTTATTTAAAATTAAAGAAATGATTGAAAAGATTAACTATATATTGTCGATTATGCATAATCTCTTCACCTCACTTATCTCATAAATATGGATCAAAAAATGAGGTGGAGTAATAAGGGACAATTTGAGAAAAATAGTGATCAATTCTCCTAGATTACCACAAACGACAAATAATTAGGAATAACAAAAAAAGTCTAAAACGACCTACATATAGGAATAGAGGGAGTAGTACTTATTAAATTTTGTTACAAAATTTATAATATTATTAAAAAAATTGATATTTTCACATGAAAAGTAAGCAACGGTAAAAATCGTTGTTATAGAATGTATAGCGACGATTTTTATGTGTAAATATCAAAAATTCATGTGAAAATATTAGTTTTCAATTATTAACATTTTATACCCTTTATTGCCCATCGATATCATAAAAATGGTTTCCCAGAAATGCACTTTTCCATTAATTACCCAGAAAAGAAAAGGAATTATGGCAAAATTCAATCTCTCTTGTTCACAGAGGTTACAAATTTCTCTCATTTCTTTGTTTATGTTTTATTATTTTTTTCAAAAAAGAATCCCATTTGCTATATAAATAACAAGTGCACAAGGAAAATGAATGTCATCACATGCATTTATATTCAATTAACTTCATCTTAATATTGTAACCTTATCTGGATGAGAATATTTCTTAATTAGTGCTCTTATCAGTCTAGCTATTTTAGACATAATTACATAGCGAGAGAGAGTGAGAGAGGATTCAGATCTTATGTGGAGCAGGAGTACTACTACTATAATAGTGGACATATATATAAGTTGGTGACATATAAACATTCTCTTTTGGCGATTAGTTAACTACTCAGTAGCTAGGTGGGGGTACGTACCCCAACATCATGATGTGAAAATTGTCTGCAAGCCAATTAACCGGATCTATATATATATATATATATATGAATACCCACTACTCAGTTCTCAGTACTCTCAACTCTCAACTTGGATTAGAGCCTGACTACACAGTCCTACTATAATAATTGGCTGGGCCTGGATGGCATGGCTGCTCCCTTTAAGTAAAATAAGAAGAAGAAAGACGACACGAGTTATGAAATATATCATTGATCATTCCCAGCTCCTAGCTAGCTAGTACAATTAACCTATATATGAGAAGTTCCACAATCAGATGCGATATACTCCCCATATGAGATGGCATCAATCAATATCTATATTATACCAGCTCCTAGTACAATTAACCTGGAAGTGCATGCCACAATCAGATGCGAGATAGCATCAATATTTATATCTATATTATAAAGTCTGAGTTGAGGCTTGCGATATACAAGTTTCGTAACTTTTTTATTTTATTTTTTATCTCTATAACTGTAAATATATTATGGGTTATATGTACACAGCTGTGTGTATGTGAACCGTCGCCATAGATTAAAATAGTTATAACGACAATTGAACCAGTATATAACTTTAAATGTATAAACTATTTGTGTATATATATTTTTCCCATATATTATTATTTTATTCTTTTTAATATTAAATTTTTTTATCTTTTATTTTAATTTTATAAATTTTTTATTTTAACTCACATAATGTGTATGCACATATAATGAATGTGTGCGTAGGCCACTAATTTATATAATGCAATTAATGTTACATCAAAACTACCTACCGATTAATCATATATAAACATGTATACTGTAGTTTTGTCCAATTCGATCTATTCATTATTGAAAACAGTAATACTACTGGCTAGTAGTAGTAACCTTTTTTTTTTTAATTGTCCAAAGGACCAAAACCTTAAATAGTGGGTTAGTGATGACGACTCACTTTCAGTACTGTCCGGCCCACCATGACTACACAATTCCAAATTGGAATGTCATTCAACCAATTATTGGATCAACTTTAATTTTCTCCATATGTATATCTCAGTTTTGTGCATATATTTATATATATACGGTCCAGATTTTAAACTCACCTCTTATTCAACTCATCCAAGGCTTACTCTTTTTTATTGACAGATACGTGACGGTTTAGTCATCTAATCGTAAATCATACTTTTCTTGACGCCGCCTATATATGTTGTCCGTCGCTAAAAGTATGTAGGCGACGGTTGTATGATTGAGCCGTCGGTCGATTTTATTAAAATCGCTAAAGGGAAGTGAAATTTCGGATGAAGATTGGATAAGGGTTGAAATTTTAAGATCCGGATATATATATATATATATATATATATATATATATATATATTAAGACTTTTAAGTACATGTATAAATATTAAGAAAATAATTATATAACATTAAATATAATATCAAATGTATATATTACCTCTTGTATTAGAAAAAGAGATTGTTATTTATATTGGGTAACAAATAGTGAGGGAACCAAAATTATATTTAATACTTAGAGTAATATTAAAAATTAAACAATTAATACTAACTTAAAATTTCAAAACGTTATATATTAAGAGACAAAATATTTTATTTAAAACGTATTATATTAAGGAATGAAGGGAGTACTCAACAACTTATACGAGTTAGTTGTGTTTTTAATGACAACATTTAAATAGTATTTTGCAACGATGGTCTACATATATTTGTGTGGGATTAGTTACTTGTTGCCATCAATATTCAATGAAGGAATACTTATGACCCACGATATAATATCCAAAAATTTAAAGTTGCTTATTAAGTTTAACTACTCAAACAACCACGCACTAATAGAATTGCCATCCATCCATGCATATATATATATATATATATATATATATATATATATATATATAAAAGGTTTTCATATGTGATAATCAGTTGTCACGAATACTATTCCAACAATCATAATTTACACCGTTGATCTCAATATTAAATATTATAAATTAAAGGCAATTTCTCACCTGTCTCGGTACAATCACTTGTAGGACTCTTTGTCAAATATGGATTTGTCAAATATAAGTCGGTAGACTAGTTAGTTAATCATGTAGGACTCTTTTATTTTAAGTAGCAGTAAATGTTTTAGGTTGCATAAATGCTTAGTTAATTATTTGTACTGTTAGGAAGAAAAAAAATGAATATTAATATTACTAGTTTACTAGTAATATTGATATGATTAGAATGGTTTTTTTTATTCTTAATTAAATATTATCATTGTATTAATTTTAATATTTAATATGTTAATATTAGTTAGGCCAAATTGTATACACTGACTAGGAGTAGTATAATTATTTGTTCAAGAGTCCAAAGCAAAGTGTAGAGTCTAGAGAGGTAATCTAGGTAGCTAAAGTGTAGGGAACCTGGTTAGTATGAAGTTTATTTTGGAGTAAGTTGGTCAATTAACCAATAGAATACTGACACGCATGCGAGATTATATGTGTATCAGTATTCTATTAACCAATTAAATAACTTATCAAAAAAATAACTTCATGTTAACCTGTTCCTAACATAATACACGGTTTCCTGCCTTATCGGCTTTTTGTCTCTCTCCTTATTCTATGCTTTTTATTCATGAGTGACTTGTTGTTTCACTGGATTCCAACATCATCCGGATGCTTTCTTTACTTCCATAATTAGATTTAGCCTTCACTCTTGTAGTTGTAGATACATATGATAAAGTCAAGTACAATACTAGTATACTATTAGCGCAAGCCCTACCACCTCAAAACCATATATATGTATTATTTATAAATCCACTCAAATGAAAGCTCTCTATCTTGTTTCATAATATCTCTTATATTCTACTTATTGGGCCTTGAACTCGGTGGGTCACAGTCCATGTAAAAGAAGTCTCTCTCACGTAATTAAGGGCCTATTTGGGTAATTTGAGAATTTTAACCCATTCAAAATTAATTTCTAATTATATTTGATTCTTAACCAACTCCTAATAAGAAAAGTGTTCGAATAGAAAAACCTGACCTGATGAAGAATCTTATTTTCATATAGTCACTATAAATACAAGTCTGATTCTCAGGTACACACAAATTATTATTATTTTTTAACAATAAATATCTCCATTAATGTTAAATCTTTTTTAACATGTACTTATTTTTACACCGAAACTATTTCTCGGCGCGTTGACGAATCTTGGCGTTAACACTACATGATATCAACTTACAAAAAGAGTTTTATTTGTAAAAAAATATATTATAAAATACACTTAAATATATCACTGGCAGAAATATTAAATTTCAGTCGAATTTAGCAAAAAATAAAGTTTAATTATTAATATTTATAATTTTTTATAAATAAGACTCGTTTTTGTAGAAAAAAAGGGTGCATACATAAACTTATTATTAAGGCATATTTATTTCATAAAATAATTGCTATTATGATCCTATCTTCACGCATCTTTAAACTTTAAGGAAATCAATTGTTAAATACATAATTATGAATAAAAACAAAGAAAAGCTGTTTGAGAAATGACAGCAGCCAAAAAAGCATTACTTATGGTGGCAACCCACCCGGAAATCAATTACCAATAAAAAAAAAAACAGGGTCGTTGAAATCCCACTTCAGCCTAAAAAACAATATTTTAACTCAGTAGGTACGTTTAATATCAGTACGTACATAATCGGGAAGTGTTGAGTAAATTTCCGTAAAGACTATTCCCTCGATCTTATCTACTCCACGAGATTAGCCTCATTAGCCATTAATTTAAATTTGGATTCCCCTTAATCAATTTGAGTATTTTAAATTCATTCTGAATATATGATCAGAGAACTAATTCGAACATCTGTAATGAGATTAGTATATATATATACAGAGTCAGAGAGAGAGAGAGAGAGAGAGTATAGTTGTTAGTCTTTGTACGTAGAAGTTTAACTAATTGAAGATTGGTCCTACATATATATATGGATGAGTACTGTAATTATCTGTTAACACGAAACCCTAAATTAGGCAGCCAATTCACGTAGCTATGGATTCTTGATGAATTAATTCGTTTTACACGTGATAAAGATTTATTGTAAATTGTTAGCTAGATTCCCCATATGACGATCGATTGATTAGGTTCAATCTCTCTCTCTCTCTCTCTCTCTCTCTCTATATATATATATATATATATATATATATATATATATATATATATACACACACGCTTTGAGCAAGTTACAAGTTTTTCCACTTTGCTTAGTGGGGGATAAATTAACAAATTAATTATTCTTCTAGTTAAGGAATCTAATCTATCAAAGATTGGTTGTATATGGAATCTAATCACTGCCAATACACTTGTAAACTTTCTTGCATGGTGAATATTTCATTTAGATTTATAATTAATGTAACTGATTTGATTTGATTTGATTTGATGTAATATATATATATATATATATATATATATATATATATATATATATATCTTTGTGATCGATCCAAAGAAATCCAAATGCCTCTGATCAGTCATTTTCTAAATTAAGAAGCCTTATTACCCTCCTACGTAACCTTAATTATTGCTAGATTTAATGATCTAATTCACTTGAAAACTGATTATAAGCAATATTTAAGCTGATCTGCAAATATATACTGGAGTAGTATTATTTTTTTAATACTACTATACGTACGTTTAACTGAATTACAAGCTAACTTTCCATAAATTTGCCCAATTATTATCCCGATTGATCTAGATAGCCCAATTATTAGAAACATATATATATATATATATATATATATATATACCCAAATTAAACAGGAATTGAATATTCAGTTGCATCCTAAATAAAACCACCACCACGTCATTTTCTTTTTCTTCTTTTGAGGTAATTAGTTACCCTGTCCCAATTAAGAGTTAAACAAAACATTAATTAATTTAATTAGTGCTCATAAAAATAATTTAATTACTTCAAAACAAATTGATATACATGCATCATCCTAACAACTGCTGCCTTATTTGGTAGGCATGTTGTGAATTAAGGTGTTCCAACGGCATCTTATATATTTTCACTAATTCTATGTATATTAATTTATGACTTTATTAATTAAATAAAGTTGCGGGCAGAATAAAATTATTGGACGGTACAGTACGTACAAGGATAGATGAAATGAAATTAATGTCACTGCCGAATGAAACATCGCTTTAATCAGATAACCTAAACTAATAGTAAGTGGGATTTGGTCACAATTTGTTTTTTGGTGATGTTAACTTTGTAAATTATAAGTAAAATTAATATATATATATATATATATATATATGTAAAATTAAAGGGATGGCATTAACATATATATATGATATGATGATATATATGTATGTATCATGGTGGACGTACCGTATGGAAAAAACAATATTCGATGTCCTTGGCGTGTACGTCGGGTGGTGGTGTTAATGGTGGGTGGAAGCTGACGATGTAATAAAAGTGGGAGCCATTTGCTTTAATATTTCTCCGACAGACAGCTAGAGGATACTGGTAATTTTGGGTTAATTAAATTAATGGTGTATGCATGTATGTATGTATGTGTGATGTGTAGTTGTCGCAACAGAAATCGTTATTGAGAGCATAAGCAGCAAACTACTAGTCGTGGGACCCGGGACGTTAACTTTACCCCGTCATCTTTCAAACCAACGATCACAAATAATTGATGTAGAGGGATGGCATTGACATATATATGATGATTTAATTTGAATATTTGATAATAATATACTACTACTATATTAATTTAAAGTGAAAATTATACTAGTATATGTTTTATAACTTTATTTATATATATACTAGTACGTACTACGTGGTATATACATAGAATATCATAAAATATTCTTAATTATAAAGAGCATTTATTTATTATATGTTATTCTCCAACACAAATGGAGCAGGAACGTAGATTCTAGTTCTAGTATATACATGCATGCATGCATTGCATGACGATGAGCACGATTCATCAGCCTTGCAACCGCTAGCTTCCGGTTCTTGGTGTTTTTTTTTTATTTATTTATACAAAACGTACGTACCAATTCCTTTCATTCGCTGTTCTAACTAACCTTACCATTCAACATATGTCTCTCTCCAATTGGTTCATAAGACAGTTTTCAAGGTCACGTGTTATGCACACAATTCAAATTTGTGATCACTTTTTCTGTTAAATCAATCCAGCTATCCTCATAAATCATCTACTACTACTAGTATTTATTTATTGTCTAACAACTTTCAACATTAAGTTGACAGACAGAGACTAAATTCTCTTAATTCAAATTTGTTCAAATTTCTCTTAAATTAAAGCTAGCGCCGGCCCCACCCTCTCTGAAAACTTCACATTATAATAAAGTTAACATCATAATAAATTGATCAATTGACAAATTTAATATTGACACGCATCATCTCTTTACTTGTGTGTGGACACTGTATTAACTACCTACTCTCGTAATACACAGTATCCATCCAGCTTTTCACACTATTCCATTTCTTTCTTCTTAATTTCCTTTTAATTATTATTCTGGGACAGAAATGAACTCATACTTCTTCCCCTTTTCTCTATCTGTCTTTTTTTAAAATTCTGTCTAGTGCGTTTTCACTATACACAGATTTCATAAAAAGATGCGTAGGCAGTATACATTATAAATGGAACCCACCTCTCAGGCCTGTGACGACATAAATCCACCCAAAACAAAAAATCCTCCCATTTTCTCTCTGTAAAATCCAAAACCGCTCTCTTTTTCTCTCTCTATAAATAACACCTGAAACTCCCACACTTAGCCCTATCTTTTCCTTCTCATCTCTCTCTACCACCTCTCTTTCATTTCTCTCTCTTCCCCCCTCTCACCTTCTACACATTATACACATAACATAAAGAAATGACGGCCGTAGCAAGTGCACCCTTATCGATGACGGTCCCGAAGTCGCCGTGGCACTCGCCGGTGCCGTATTTATTCGGAGGCCTGGCGGCTATGTTGGGCCTCATTGCTTTTGCTCTGTTGATTCTCGCTTGCTCTTACTGGAAACTCTCTGGGTACCTTGAAAGCGGCGAAGGCTCTGCCGAGAGAGACCTAGAAGCCGGCACCGGCGACTCCTCCGGCGACCTCAAACCAGATCCGGTTAATGAAGAAAAATTCGTTGTTATCATGGCGGGACAAGAAAAGCCGACCTACTTGGCCACGCCCATTTCGAGCAGAACGTCGTCTTTTGGTAGTAACAGCAGTTGTACGTCAACGGAGAAATCGGACGAAACGGTCGAGGAATCGAAAAATGATGATGAGAGTGTTGTTGATCAGGAACGAAGAAGTAACACGGAGAACCACTGATCAGACCCCTCGAAATTTTTTCTCCTTCAGATCGGAAATGTAAATATATTTTTGAGAGTGAAATGAAGATTCAGCTAGCTGTTCTTCTAATTCACAACTTAGCATTATTTTTTGCTTATCTATATTTTGCCCTCGTTAAAATAAAAATAAAAAGTTCATTTTGTAATTTGATTACAAACAAGGTACTTATATTGGCTAAAGAAACAAGGTAGTAACACGGTAACACTGTTTTGAATTGGAATTAAATTATGTGAAATTGTTTCTTCAAATATTCACTCTAAATTTCCCACTCCAAAATTATTTGGCAGGCAGGGGAAAAATTAAAAGCATGCATGGAAGATTTAAAATTGGAATAATTAATTGAATGGTCAGATTAGACACAAAGTTAGGCCTAGCTAATTAAAAGAAGGAAATGCAGATAGATAGATAGATAGATAGATAGATAGATAGATAGATATGGACAGGTACTGTACGTACGACAGTCGCGGCCGAATTGAAGGGTTGTGTTCGCGGCGAGCCGAAGCTGAAGCTCACCATCTATACTCTTTTATATATCCAGTTTAATTTAGGTAAATGAATATCGAATTAAGGATTTTTTGTTGATTTTCATAATAATTAACAGATTTATGTTTTAGCTAGGCTAGTAGTAATCGCTTTGAGGATCAAAGATCATGTGCAACTCTTTGGATCCAGTTAATTAACAGGTAAGTTGGTCAATTGATCGACCGATACAATGCTGACACGTAGAGAGAAATCACCACCCGACCTGCATGTCAATATTATATTTATCAATTAATTAAAATTAACTTCATTCTAACCGCTCATCAACTATTTATTTGCACACAAATGATGAATAATATTCTTTTTGGAGTGAGTGGTCCACACTGTTATAACATCACAAACAATTAGCAAGAAAGGATTATATATATATGGACTCATTTATTGGAAACTCGGATGATAGTGGATCACTTTAAAATCATTACTAGTACAATAACAATAATGAGTACGTAGGGATATGGCCAATATGATAAAACAATCAATAAATTTGCAAATTTAATAATTAATAGTAGAAAATCTAACTCTCTTAATTTGTTCTCAATTATAAAAGTTTTTGTTAAAAGTTCACTGATTATTAATTGGTGATAATAATATAAAATAACCTAGTATTTTTAAGTTTGTTATCATAATTAATTATCACAATTCACACACTATTAAAGTACTAATAACTTGTTATTTAACGATATATATACACGTAATATAAAAAATATATATATTCAATATTCACAAATTTTATAAACGAAGAATTAGAAGAATAGTTAGTTTGCAATTGTGGTTTATATTAATATAATATTAATATTTTTTTCCTTATTAGTAAAGTTACTGGAAATTATAAATTTTATAAATTAATTTTTAAAAATAAAAATATATCTATAATCTTAAAACTTTGGGAGTAACCCCGACCATTCTTAATTTTACATCGACAATGTGTCTGTCTCCCTAAACTTTATGGTATTAGAATGGGTCAAGTAAGATGGGTGAATATTCAATTATATGAATCTTGGGCCGGCGAACTCACTTGTTGGGCTCCAAGCAGTGTGCAAAGCAAGGCCGAAGAAGCGGCTAAGGTTATTGAAAATTACTGGTCTATTTAGGTGATTGTACTAAAGAGTTTCTTGATCGAAACCCAAATGATCAATGGGTTGTGAAGGCCGAACACTAGATTCAGAATGGGAAAAGGTATTAATAATAATAATAATAATAATAAAAATACTCTTTCTTTTGTAAAAGCAGAAAATTCAAAATTTTATCCCCCATTACACTTGCATTAGGGATCCGGTTAAGGTAAAGTTGACATCAATTTTACCATAGTAAGTTTTATATTTTTTTATTGTATTGGTTATAGAAAATGTTAGATTTATAAGTTTTATAATTTTTTTATTGGATCGGTTAATATGAAGGTGAAGTTGGTGCAAACTTTCACTTATGTAGTCAGGTGCAACTAGTTGTCTCAAAGTTTATCAATCATCTATTATGGTAATCAGTTGGTACGTTGCATGGGGCTACGAATAATATATGCTCTAAAATAAAAATAGGTATCCACCGTTGAGATTCAATTGCGAGTATTATACATATGGTAATAGAATTTGTATTTTTGGTAGGACACTTGAGACATATATGGAATTAATATAAGAATTAAATTTTCTTTGTAAGACGATTTGTTTTGTTATCACGAAATTTCTTCATGTTTGGTTATTGTCTTCATCTTTATTATGAATTTGAATGAATTCTTAATTAATCCTTGTTTATGTTGCATTGCATGCATGCATGGTCTCTAACCATGTCTAGCTAACCATTGTTGCATGCATTCATTCTCTTTAATTTCCTCTTGTTTTTAGGCCTCTTCGGTTTTTGGATAATGGCTTCATCAAGCCTATAGCTACCATTTTGGTATCATGACTCTCATTTTTCCGATTCAATTCTTTTCGATGATCATCAGGGGGATAATGGATTTTCAACAACTCCAACTTCCTTTACGTACCTAGCTTTTCTTATATGTTTTGCTCAGGAGATCGACGAGCCCTGCGAGCTCATCAATGTTAAGATTATTTTTTAAATATAGCCATGTATGGTTCAAGGAGATATGGATGACTTACTTAAAACGGAGAATTAGTCAAGTCTAAAACTAAATGTATCTTTGGAGTTTAAGGGAAATATGTATGTTGCAAGAACGGGGGAGCCGTACGTAGGACAAAGTAACATATAATTAATTAAGTGTTATGTATTTGAGACATATTTGTTTAAGTTAATTTCATTGTCCAAAGTAGTGCAGTTGTTAAACACAAGGAAAACTAAGTTCGGTATTTCATAATTTTCCTAACAAACACAAGCTACGTTAAATATACAATTTGACTTTTGAGGCCAAATAATAACATATTAAATTTCAAATTGATGTGAACATATTTAGTTTTAATATATTGATACAATTATTATAATTGTATAATAATATATAACAAAATTTATTTCTTTATGAATCATACTAATTTTAAAATTTGATCAAGTTATATCTCTAATTTTGAAACGGTGGTAGTATATATTAACTTAACTACACTGCTTATATATATATTATTGGTGGCAACAAATGCATGTTACTTGTACTTAGATATTGTATTGATGATCTTCATGACGGACCAATACCACGGGTGGTTTCGACAAATTACAGTGTCCCTAATATCGATGCCTCAGCGGAGTTTGCAAATTTACTTGTATTTTATAACATATATACTTTTGTCACAATGTGTTCCTTAACTTATACTACTAGTACGTATATTCCTAACTTAGAAACAAATTTGATTTTACATAGCAGCACATTTGGGCTCAGTCGATCATGTACCCACTTTGAACATTAAGATTCATTTAATTAATATCAAATTGATTTTTTTAATACATGGTAGCAGGCCGGGGTCGGCTGTGTTTACATGTGGAATCTCTAATTAAAATAACACTAATCAGGTTTAAAAGTAAGAGGAAGCTTAACTTCTTTTGGTATGGATGTAATTGAAGTATCCTAGCTAGGCTAGCTAACTGAGGTTTGAATGGGGTCTTCCCTGAGTTGTTGCGGTGATGAGAAGGTTGATGAAGGGTACGTATCATGAACTTTATATTAATTTTTGCTAGCTACCTTAATTAATATTATATATGTAGTATGTATATATAGCCCGTACCGTACGTACGTATAATCCCTGAAAATAAATTTTGGGGGTGGATTTATATATGCATGTAGGGGTAGGGCCTCAACAAATGATTGTCCGTGGAGAATTTTTACCTACAAAGAGTTGCATAGTGCAACTAATGGTTTTAATTGTTGGAAATATATATCAATAGCAGTCACAATAGCAGTAACAACAACACTATCAATTGCGATGTAATAAAGATAGCGATAGCGAAAGAAGACTATGAATTGCGATAATGAAGCAATGGCGATGAAGAGCAAGAACAATGTAACAACAAGAGCACTAGGCGAACAAAATTGGAACAACTTAATTATATATGAAAGAAGTAGGCGGCGTAGAAAGCTTCTTGTCCTAAAAAGTGATTCAGCCCTCACTTTGGTTAGAAACCTTTGTACATGATTGAGCTCCGATGGCGTTCACTCTCCGAGATTCAACAAGAAGCCTTCGATTCGTGTACTTACGCGAGAAGAAAGGCTATGGACTGTCTTTGTGGATCGCTTAAACGAGCAGATTAACGAGTATATATCGATGAGAAGAAAGGCGTAAGAAAGTATATATATTACTGCGTGTATGGTATATTTTCTGTCAAGAACTAAAGCCAATTGTATCTTTTCTGTGAAGAACTGAAGCAATATATATACACGAATAAGAACGTACCGTTGGGAACAAAACGGTAAAAGAAAACATCGGCATTAAGTTGAGTTTACGTTGGAGTTATAGAAAACGTAAACATAAATAAGGTTTTCGTTTGGGATGAAACGGCTAGGGCATTAGCTAGACTTAGTATAAAACGAAATTAGGAATTTTACCAAAACAGTGGGCTACCTACCTGGGTGCACCCGCGAAGCACAATCCACCGGATCGGAACCCCCTCCTGCGCGGGCGTATCGCGCGCACACACGCACTAAGGTTTTTTAACCGAAAGTCCGAGAACCAAGCTTGGCTTAGCTCAATTCCTTATAGTTTATTACATGTCATAAGCCCATCCCTATTTCCTCAACCATGTTACTAAGCCCATAACAACAAGTACTAATATGCACCATGAGAGTTCCTAAACTAGTCAATGTGGGACTTTGAAAAACCATAAGATTTTGGAGCATAACCAACATTAATGACGAAAACAAACTTGGAGAGGGAGGATTCGGAAGCGTTTACTGGGGAAAGACCTCCGATGGTCTTCAGGTAATTAATTAAGCTAATTTTTTTTTGTCGCTGCCATCTCAATATGTTAATATTGTTGTTAGTTTTGTGCGTGCAGATAGCCGTAAAGAAGTTGAAGTCTATGAATTCAAAAGCAGAGATGGAATTTGCGGTGGAAGTTGAAGTTTTAGGCAGGGTAAGGCACAAGAATTTATTGGGGCTAAGGGGATATTGTGCGGATGCTGATCAACGCCTCATTGTGTATGATTACATGCCAAATCTCAGTTTGCTGTATCATCTCCATGGCCAATTTGCCACTGATGTTCAATTAGACTGGAAAAAGAGAATAAGATTGCCATTGGTTCTGCAGAAGGCTTGGTGTAAGTTTTTATCATCTTTTTTTTTTAATGCTGATATATTACAATTTTTTGATTAATTGTCCAATATAACAAAAAAATCTCATACATACTTTCTGCTGACTATAAACTTATATAATCCCCACTACGTTAGGAGAAATATGACATGCAAACTCAAATTTGTTTGTTTTTAGTTTTCGATCGTTTCTCATCTTTTTTGTGGCAACCAAACAACAAAATCGTAGACTCCTTTATGTGTTTTTTTTTCTACATACATAGCCGGCCTGCTGCAACATAAACAAAGATCTCTCTTTAAATTTCTGTTATAATTTTGAATCGATTAATTTAATTTACTCGCTAGTTGATGCTTTCTTAACAAATTTTCATGGTATATATAATTATCTATAAATAGTCTGTTGAATATTGAGCCTTATTTTATTCTCCTAGCTTTTTTATAATTATAATGTTGATATACAGGTACTTGCACCATGAAGTGACACCCCACATCATTCACAGAGACGTAAAGGCTAGCAATGTGCTATTGGATTCAAATTTTGAACCACTGGTTGCTGACTTTGGGTTCGCCAAGCTAATTCCAGAAGGTGTTAGCCACATGACTACTCGGGTGAAGGGCACCTTGGGATACCTGGCACCGGAATATGCTATGTGGGGAAAGGTTTCGGAGAGTTGTGATGTCTACAGTTTTGGGATTCTATTACTAGAAATCTTCACCGGAAGAAAACCAATAGAAAAGCTCCCCGGAGGTGTAAAAAGGACAATAACTGAATGGGCCGAGCCGCTGATTACAAAAGGGAAGTTTAAAGATCTTGTTGATCCAAAACTCAGAGGAAACTTTGATGAAAACCAGCTGAAACAGGCCATTAATGTTGCGGCCAAGTGCGTGCAGAGTGAGGCAGACAAAAGGCCTAAAATGAAGGAAGTGGCTGATATGCTTAAAGGGTATGATCAAGTAGTTAGAGGCGGAGGAGGAGGAGGAGGAGAAAATAACAAGGGAATGAAGAATATGATCAGAATTCAAAGTGTCGAGTACGGGGAGGATTTGTTGGCACTTGATGATGATGGTGAGGTGGAAAATAGTAATGCATATGGGGTGTTTGGGGCCATGCATAATATGGATCATGTGCAGAAGATGCAAGATCCATATAGGCGTATACATATTAATCACAATGGAAACTCAAGGAGATAGGAACTTCGATGTACTACTACTTTCTCCCATGGAAGAAATTAAATTGAAGTGATCGTTTTAATTTATTTATTTATTGGGTATATTAGTTCATGCATGCGGAGTCCAAGCTGATACGTTTAATTAAATGAGACAAAAGGAGTTTATGGGTGTGTTATGGAGAGAGAGACTAATTCAAAAATAATAAACAATACTTCAAACACTAAAAAAAATATAAAATAAAATAATGATAAAATAAAATAAAATAATATTGTTAAAATGATAATATAAAAATAATATAATATTGTTAATAAAATAATATAAAATATAATATAATAATGTTAATAATATAATATTGTTAATATATTTTTAATAATATAATATATAATGATATAATATTATTAAATTTAGATAGATGATATTGTTAATGTTAAAATAATGTTGCTAGATCAATAAGTATGACTTAAAGTGTTAAATATCGCTAAAAATAATATAAAAATATCGCTAGTAATTAAACCGACTTAATTAATTTTATTATGATCATATCAATTGCACAATCATATTACAATTATTTAACTAAACACGCATTTTAAGATTTTACTTATAAATAATTCTAAGATTTAAAATATTAATTTAGAGAATAAAATAAAATTATTATTAAAATTTGAATTTTAATTATAAACTCAAGAAATAACCCACCCCCATTTTCCTGTCTTTATAATATTAGAGCATTTACAACAATTTCCTTAATGAACTCTTTATTCCCAACTTAAAAGAATATATCAACAAATTATTATCCAACAGTACTTTTCTTATTCTTATTTAACTCTCTGTTTTTATATTTATATAGGATTAAACTCCCCGAGTGAGAGAGTCAAAATACAGTTTTCTATATATGAAAAATGACATTTCACACTCTCATTTAAGTGGACAACTCATCAATCATGCACATCTTGACATTATTGTCGCATGATTTTTTTACTACATCATTTTCAAATTATAAAATTAATATTGACTTGTTTTTTAAAAATTAATTTCAAACGTATTCAAATTTAAAATTGATATAAATTTATTTAATTTATGTCCATATAATTATAAATATTATAAAAGTAATATTAATTATAAAATTTATTATTTTTAAATTTTAAACTAAATGAATCATATTAATTTTAAATTTAAAAATATCACGAATTAACTTTTTAAAAGTTAATATTGATCTTATGTACATTTGCAGCTATAATTCATTCAATACTCACTCCATAAATGTGACGCCCCCAAAATTAGGTATACATCACCCATCTTGAGTCATGGGATACATGGTACGTAATTCAAATACAACTTAATAATACTGTTATATGGGTATACAATCTGACAAAACATAAACTGTGAGTTTGAATACAAATATTATACATTAGAGAGTATACAAACTCAAAAGGAATTCTCATTATAATTATTATCACACTATTTCACAGAATAGTAAGGACTACTAATGCACCATCTAGGACCATCACTCTGTTCCCCGACTAATCCCAGCTACGTTCTCATTTCCTGAAAAGAACAATGAAAGAAAAGGTGAGCTCAACTAGCCCAGTAAGAAATATTATGACTAAGATAATGCAGAATAAATTATCATTAGCCTTAAACAGTGTTAAACTGATACAATATAACAAACATCAAGTTTAACTGCAGCGGAACAAGCAATCCATTAAAAGAGTCAAGTAGAGAATAAAATGTGAGACCCCAGATTTTTTTGAATAAAGATTAAATTTTCTCGAAATATATTTTTGAATATTATGGTGTGAATTTGATATAATGTTATAGTTGTGGGTAATATTTACAAATTTTGCAAAGTACGCAAGTTGTTATATAATATTCGATTTGTTTGGGAATATTCGTTTTAACGGGGAATATTAATGCATAATGACACAATCATTGGTGGACCCCACAATGTAAAATATTGTCGGATTGAGAAAGCGACAAAAATACTTTATGAAAATAACGGCGGAAGTTTTACCCTTAGCTTTGTTGAAACACCGGTGTTAAAAAGGTACTGATGTCTGGCGTGGTTGCGTAGTAGCACACGGTATTGATTATTGATGCTTACGTGAGAAATCACTCGGTTATACTCAATTATTACTTTCGATAATTGCTTGCATCATATCTCTCGTATTATTAATTCGATTATTGTCACAGTATCATCTGCATAATATGTTATTTTATTAAATCAATAATTAAGACGACAAAGTTATTCATATTATTAAATTGTAATATTTACAATGTCTAGACGTTCTGTCAAGGAGAGATTTGGTCACCTAATTGCGCGCCAATAGGGAGAAATCCTTATTGGAAAGCCCCCTCTTTCCTGGGAACAACCTGATTGATAAATATTGTGACTTATAATATTAATGATGAATGTTGTTTGGAGTTGAATTTGGAGACGCGGGCGTGATATTTGAGTCCGGAATGACGAAATTAGTAAAAATAGTCTATAAACACAAAATTTTCCAGGATTCACTATTTGGTCAAAAAGTCAACAGTTGATTTTTTCGGAAAAAGTCAAACTTCGAAATTTTAAAATTTATATTTTTGATAAAAATAGTTTCATTATGTTGGAATTGTTTGTGTTAGTGAAAATCGACATTTATTCCGATGATAATTGATGTCTAGGGGTTATATTGATAAATCGGATAATTTATCGGATAAATGAGCAATTAATTGCTACTAATTCACATGCTTATATAACTATTTTTTCACATATATGTACTATTGAATCACATTATTTACTATTAGGGGAGTTGGTGCAAGATTGATAATACTTGCAGGACTAAATTAAAAATAAAATAAAAGTTGGAGGTATTGTACTGTAATTTTTTGAGCCCCAAAACGTGCAATTATTGAAACTATATTTTCCTATAAATAGAAGCTCATTCTTCCTTCATTTCTCACCAATTCACAAAAGCTTTAGAACGATTATTATAGAGAGAAATTATAGAAAGAAGAAAGAAGTCTGCTACCTCACTATTCTACAGTATCAGTTTTTTTCAAGGTAGGGAATATTATTTATTGTACTTTCGTAGGAGTATTATTTCTTCTTTTCGTCTTCATGAAGAGAACTTACATTATTCCATTCTTTATTATTACGTTGGAATAAAGCGTACACGTGGCTACCCTATACTTGGTGAAATTCTTACATTGTTCCATTCTTTATCATTCATTGGAACATCCACATGCATGCGTTTTACGTCGGACTGATTAAAATCTTTATTATTACATTGGAATATCACATGCATGTGTTTACGCCGGACTGATTCCGTCTTTATTATTACATTGGAATATCCTGTTTTGTGCGTTTTCTGTGGGACTAATTCCGTTATTTAATATTACATTGGTATAACGTGCACGTGCGATTCTATCACATGCCTGGTGATTTCTTTTGTTATTCCATTCCTTATTATACTCGGTTGGTTAAAGTTTTGACTTCTATACTCCATGAAATTAGTGGAATATCCTTGATATTTTTGCGCTTCATCCGAGATCTTTTCATGAAAATATTCTTACGAGCATTCTTGAATTTTACTCTACAAAGCGATATCATGTTGACAATTTAGGCGTTATTAATTCTCGGATAAATTAATTCTTGAACTTGTTTTATTGAATTCTTATATCATTGTCATCATCTTCATGTTTATATTTTGTTAAAAGTCATACATGGCCTATAGTGCATAGATGGACTTGGTATGATTATGACCGAGGATTATTGATTGTAATCATGGCCAAGTAATGTTACAAATGATGTAGATAAAGTCCTCATTGGCCCGTAGAGCATTGATGGACAGTTGTTGGCATGATCATGACCATTATTGAATACACAAATATTCTTGGCCCGTAGTGCATGGATAATTGTGGTCGTGATACTAAAGAATATCCTTGAGTAAGTGATGCGAGGGGTGATTCGATGATGTGGATTATTTATTGTCGAGTCCCAGTGATAAAAGTGATAAAAACCTTCTAAATCATAAAAGATAGTATATTTTATTCTCTACTTAACTCTTTTAATGGATTGCTTGTTCATTTGTAGTTAAACTTGATGGTTGTTATATTGTATCGGTTTAACCTTTGTTGAAGGCTAACGATAATATATTCGCATTATCTTAGTCATAATATTTCTCTTGGGCTAGTTGAGCTCACCCTTTTACTTTTATTGTTTTCTTGAGAAATGAGAACGTAGCGAGGGACTAGTCAGAGAGCGGAGTGACGGACGGATGATAGCATTAGTAGTCCTCACTATTACGTGAAATAGTGTAATAATAATTATAATAAGGACTCCTTTTGAGTTTGTATAATCTCTAGTAGACAATATTTGTATTCAAACTCACAGTTTATGTTTTGTCATATTGTACACGACAGTTGTATTATTAAGTTGTATTTGAATTCTGTACCACGTATTTGACGACCCAAGATGGGTGACGTATACCTAATTTTGGGGGCGTCACAGTTGATATCAAAGCTTAGGGATATGATCCCTGACTAAGATGTGAGACTAGAACTAGGAGGGGAGAGACGGGGAATTCCTTCGCTAATATGACCTACCTAAGTTTATTTGGTATTTGATTGGTCGGTCAGAGTATAGTGATAATATGTTGCATGTCAATTAACCCTTGTTTTGTGGCAGTGTTTGAAAATGGCATCCGAGAATGTTGAGAACATCGATGGAGCACGGAGACCGTTGAGTCTCCACGGATCAATAACCGGGACAACGTGCATCGAAGGCGACAATCCTCATGCAAACAACAACACTAACAAAATGATGAACGATGGAATGTTCCGAGGCTTCATGCAATTCATGCAACATCAGGCGAGAGCGGCTCCTGTCCAAAATGTAGGTGGAAACACTGGAAACTCTCGGACGATTACCGCTAAACAGTTTAAGGAACTGGGACCACCGGAGTTTATTGGAGAGCCAAAACCACTTAAGGCTGAAGCATGGATATAGCAGATCACCAAGATATTTGATGTCTTGGGATGCTCTGAGGAGCAAAAGGTTCCCTTCGCCACCTTAATGTTGTGTGAAGAGGCAGATTACTGGTGGGAATCTGTAAAATATACCCAACCTGATGCACTCAAGATGTCTTGGGAGAAGTTCCAAGAGTCGCATTCAACTACTAAAGTACTTTTCGAAAGTATTCGTCACATGAAGGAGGTGGAGTTTATCAAGTTGGAACAAAATAATATGACCAGTGTCGCAATACGAGGCTAAATTCTGAGTTATCCGGTTTGCATCCCATTTGGTCGATAATGAGGAGCGAATGACGCGAATGTTTTAAGAGGTTTGAAGCCAGGAGATACGCCAATATCTTATTTCTCATAAATTGTATTTGTATTCAGGATGTTGTAAATAGGGCTCGATTAGTGGGAGCGCGATAACGAGTCAACGCAACAAAAAAAGAGATCGGTAAGAAATGATAATCTAGGTAATACTTGATCATCAAAGCGGTGACAATAAGCATGGAGGAATCAACATGCGGAAATAAGTAACCACCGGTGGTAATCATGGTCAAAACAATAAGAATGGACATTTCAAGAAGAGGAGATTCAACAATGATGGAAAGACGTTAGCACCAAAGACACCGTTGTTAAGGAAGGAAAACGACCACCATCATATGCTTCAAATGCGGAAGGGAGGGACACATCATTAAATCTGCTGCGATCTTTGTCAAAACATGTTATAATTATGGAAGAGAAGGTCACTTAGCGATTTTGTCATTCACCGAAGACAAGTTCAGCTAGGATGGAGGCACCAAAGGCCGTCCCAGAAAAGTCAAAGTCGGTAGTTTAAGAGAGAACGTTTTTTTTAGTGACGAGGAACCTGAATAAAATTATCACGGGTATGTTAGTCATAAACTCTTGCGAAGTCTATACCGTGTTGAATCTGGGTTCTACTCACTCTTTTATTTCACCTAGTTATGTTCAATGTTTGAATTTAACTCCGGAGAAGTTAGATTTTGATTTATCTGTTGAAACTCAGTTGGGAGAAACCTTCATTATCTCCACTATTTATAAATCTTGTTCAAATCAACACTTTCACGTTACCTGTCAATCGTATCTCTTTGAAAATACTTGCCTTTGATGTGATTTTAGGAATCGATTGGTTAACTACTCATCATGTTTTTCGTAAGATTGTTAGCTTTCATATTCCTAACCAACCTGTTATGCGAATTCAAGCAACCAAATCACTAAGTCAGTCATGGTCATATCAAGCCATAAGTAAAGAGCCCCGGTCATTTCATTGTTGACTTCCTTGTGTGGAATGCACCGAGGCCAGACTTTCTGTAAGCGACGCTGTGAATGACGATGGCAAGTTGATAGGTATCAATGTGACATGTTACCCAAGTCTTGGATGAGAGTCATAGTTTTGAATGATATTTCTATTGTTAATAAATTTCCTTGAGTATTCTTGAAGACTTCTTAGCCTACCCCTAGAACGTGAAATCAAATTTTGTATTGACCCAAGTACAAAACCCATTTCTAAAACCCTCAAATATTTCTTCAACTAAAATGAACGTAACATGCGCCAAAGACGTTGGCTCGAGTTGTTGAAGATTACAATCGTACCATTCAATACCATCGTGGGAAAGCGAACGTGGTAGCTGACGCGTTTAGTAGAAGATCGTATGCGTTTACAAGTGCGATGTTGTTAACACAAAGACCCATTTCGTACGACTTACAAATGATGAAGATAGAGTTAAAGACTCTAGGAACCCACGTGAAGATAACGAATATACGATTAGAATTGACTTTAATCGATAAAGTTAAATCCGCTCAAGCTACACACACCGGGTGATGAATGAAGAAGGTCAAGAGGGCGTTATTCTAGAAGCAAGAATCGACGAAGAGAGGAAATCTCAACCCTCGATTTAATTGGCCCATTTGAAATCCTCGATCGAATAGGAACTGTGGCCTATATACTCGTTTTACCGCCAAGTATGTCGCGTGTTCATAACATTTTTAACATATCGATGTTACGTAAATATGTGGACGACCCGAACCACATTATTAATTTAGAACCGGACGAGATAGCGAATGATTTAACGAATGAGGAGATACGTGTTAAAATCTTGGATAAGAATGATTATATTCGACACTCAAAGGTTATACCTCAAGGGTTAGAATTTGAAGTGAGGTCAAGGTATCCTCACCTGTTTGGCATACCAGGTACGTACGTAAATTTCGAGGTTGAAATTTCATAAGGAGGGGAGATTGTGAGACCCCAGATTTTTTTGAATAAAGATTAAATTTTCTCGAAATATATTTTTGAATATTATGGTGTGGATTTGATATAATGTTATAGTTGTGGGTAGTATTTACAAATTTTGCAAAATACATAAAGTTGTTATATAATATTCGATTGGTGGGAATATTCGTTTTAAACAGGAATATTAAATGCAACCAAGACAATCATTGGTGGACCCCATTAATGTAATATATTGTCGGATTGAAAAAACGACAAAAATACTTTATGAAAATAACGACGGAAGTTTTAACGTTAGCTGTTGAAACACACGGTGTTAAAAGTATATAATGTCTGGCGTGGTTGCGTAGTAGAAGCACGGTATTGATTGATTATTGATCTTTACGTGAGAAGTCACTCAATTATACTCAATTATTACTACGATAATTGTTGCATCATATCTCTCATATTATTGATTACATCGAGGAGAGGTTTGGTCACCTAATCATTTGGCTTGATAGGAGAAATCCTTATTGGAAAGCCCCTCTTTTCGAAACGACACGGTTAATAAATATTGTGAGTTATAATATTAATGATGAATGTTTTTGGAGTTGAATTTGGAGCCTTGAACATGATATTTGAGTCGAGAATGACGAAATTTGTAAAAAATAGTCTATAAACACAAAATTTTAAGGATTCACTATTTGTTGAAAAAAAGTCAAGCAGTTGACTTTTTGAGAGAAAAGTCAAACTTGAAATTTTTAAATTTATATTTTGATAAAAATAGTTTCATTATGTTGGAATTGTTTGTGTTAGTGAAAATCGATATTTATTAGATGATAATTGATGTCAGGGTTATATTGATAAATCGGATAATTTATCGGATAAATGAGCAATTAATTGCTACTAATTCACATGCTTATATAACTATTTGTTCACATATGTGTACTATTGAATCACATTATTTACTTATTAGGGGAGTTGGTGCAAGATTGATAATACTGCAGCAGGCTAAATTAAAAAAAAAAGAAAAGTTGGAGGTATTGATTGTAATTTTCGAGCCCCAAACGTCTGCAATTATCAAAACTATATTTTCCTATAAATAGAAGCTCATTCTTCCTTCATTTCTCACCAATTCACAAAAGTTTTAGAGCGATTATTATAGAGAGAAATTATAGAGAGAAAGAAGAGAAGTCTGCCTACCTCACTATTTCAAAGTATCCAATTTTTTCTAAGGTATGGAATATTATTTGTTGTACTCGTAGGGAGTATTATTTCTTTCTTTTGTCTTCATGAAGAGAACTTACATTATTCCATTCTTTATTATTATTCTGTTGGAATAAAGCGCAGATCTGTGGCTACCTATACTTGGTGAAATTCTTACATTGTTCCATTCTTTATCATTCATTTGGAATATCTCGTCTGCATGCATTCTCATGGGACTGGTTCCGTCTTTATTATTACATTGGAATATCTTGTATGCATGCGTTTTCGTCGGACTGATTAAAATCTTTATTATTACATTGGAATATCACATGCATGCGTTTTTACATGCGGACTGATTCCGTCTTTATTATTACATTGGAATATCATGCATGCATTTCTTGGGACTGATTAGTCTTTATTATTACATTGGAATATCACATGCATGCGTTTTCTGGCGGACTTGATTCCGTCTTTATTATTACTGTTGGAATATCACATGCATGCTTTTCGCCGGACTGATTCCGTTATTTATTATTACATTGGAATAACTGCGTATATGCGGTTTATCGCGTACACGATGATTTCTTTTGTTATTTCATTCCTTATTATACTCGGTTGGTTAAAGTTTTGACTTTATACTCCATGAAATTAGTGGAATATCCTTGATATTTGCGCTTTCATCGATATATTTTCATGAAAATATTCTTACGAGCATTCTTGAATTTTACTCGCAAAGCATGATATCATGTTGACAATTTGGGCGTTATTAGTTCTGGATAAATTAATTCTTGAACTTGTTTTATTGAATTATTATATCATTGTCATCATCTTCATGTTTATATTTTGTTGAAAGTCATACGTGGCCTATAGTGCATAGATGGACTTGGTATGATTATGACGAGGGATTATTGATTGTAATCATGGTAGTAATGTTACAAATGATGTGAAAAAAGTCCTCATTGGCCCGTAGAGCATTGATGGACGAGTTGTTGGCATGATCATGACCATTATTGAATACACAAATATTCTTGGCCCATAAGTGCATGGATAATTGTGGTCGTGATCTTAAATAATATCCTTGGTCGTAGTGCGAGGGGGTGATTCGATGATGTGGATTATTTATTAAAGTCGAGTCCCAATGATAAAAGTAATGAAAAACCTTCTAAATCATAAAAGATAGTAGATTTTATTCTCTACTTGACTCTTTTAATGGATTGCTTATTTCATTGCAGATTAAACTTGATGGTTGTTATATTGTATCGGTTTTAATTGTTGAAGGCTAACGATAATATATTACGCATTATCTTAGTCATAATATTTCCCTCTTGGGCTAGTTGAGCTCACCCTTTTACTTTTATGGTTCTCTTGAGAAAATGAAAGTAGCGAGGACTAGAATAGGGAGCGGAGTGACGGACGGAGATGATAGCATTAGTAGTCCTCACTATTACGTGAAATAGTGTAATAATAATTGTAATAAGGACTCCTTTTGAGTTTGTATAATCTTTAGTAGACAATATTTGTATTCAAACTCACGGTTTATGTTTTGTCGTATTATATACCCACAGCAGTTGTATTATTAAGTTGTATTTGAATTTATGTACCATGTAAGTGGCGACCCAAGATGGGTGACGTATACCTAATTTTGGGGGCGTCACATAAAATCTATTATCTTTTATGATTTCAAAGGTTTTAAAATCTACTATCATCACTTTTATCGCTGGGACTCAGCTTAATAAATAATCCACATCATCGAATCACCCCTGCACTACGGCAAAGGATATTCTTTAGTATCACGACCACAATTATCCATGCACTACGGGCCAAGAATATTTGTGTATTCATTAATGGTCATGATCATGCCAACAACTGTCCATCAATGCACTACGGGCCAATGAGAACTTTTACCACATCATTTGTAACATTATGGTCATGATTATACCGAATAATCCCTGATCATAATCATACCAAGTCCATCTATGCACTACAAGCCACAGATGACTTTTAACATAATATAAATATGAGGATGATGACAATGATATAAGAATTCAATAAAACAAGTTCAAGAATTAATTTATACAGGAACTAATAATGTCCAAATTGTCAACATGATACTGCTTTGTAGAGTAAAATTCAAGAATGATCAAGAATATTTCCATGAAAAGATATGGATGAAGCCGCAAATATCAAGGATATTCTACTAATTTTATGGAGTATAGAAGTCAAAACTTTAACCAACCGAGTATAATAAAGAATGGAATAACAAAAGAAATCACCGTAAATGCAGATTGCCAGATGTAAAAGTTATTCCAATGAATACTAAATAACGGAACCGTGTCAAAGTAAATTACGCAAGCGGTGATGTTCCAATAGAATAATAAAGAATGGAATAACAACAAAAATCACCATAAATGCGGTACTTGGCGTAGACAAGTTATTCCAATGAATACTAATAAGGGCGGAATCGGTCCCGTAAGAAACGCATGAGACGAGGATATTCAACGGTAATAATAAAGAGCGGAACCGTGTCTGGCGTAAAACTCACGACGTGATATTTCAATGAATAATAAAGATGGAATCAGTCCGACGTAAAACGCATGAGCATGTGATATTCCAATGTAATAATAAAGACGAAATCAGGTCCGGTGTAAAACGTACAGACAGGATATTCCAACAGAATAATAAAGACGGAATAATAAAATAATGTCACCAAGTATAGGGTAGCTCGCGTATACAGGTTATTCCAACAGAATAATAAAGAATGGAATAACATAAGTTCTTTTCATGAATACAAAAGAAATAATACCTCTTACCGTAAACGAAACTGAATATAAGAGTAGTTAAGTAGCAGAATATTTTTCTTCTTTCTCTCTATAGTTTATCTCTCTAGAGTTTCAGTGAATTCGTAAGAAAATAATGAAGGAATGAGCTTCTATTTATAGAAGAATGGATTGCATAGTAACTAACTCATGAACGGTCCAGATTGATTTTGTGACGCCCCCAAAATTAGGTATACATCACCCATCTTAGGTCGTCAGATACATGGTACAAAATTCAAATACAACTTACTAATACAACTGTCGTGTACAATACGACAAAACATAACTGTGAGTTTGAATACAATTATTTTCTACTAGAGATTATACAAACTCAAAAGGAGTCCTCATTATAATTATTAACACACTATTTCACAGAATAGTGAGAACTACTAATGCTATCCTCTGGACCGTCACCCGTTCCCCGACTAGTCCTCGCTATGTTCTCATTTCACGAAGAGAATAAAGTGAAAGAAAGTGAGCTCAACTAACCCAAAGAAGAAATATTATGACTAAGATAATGCAGAATAAATTATCGTTAGCCTTCAACAGTGTTAAACTGATAAAATATAACAACATCAAGTTTAACTACAGCAGAACAAGCAATCCATTAAAATAGTCAAATAGAGAATAAAATCTAATATCTTTTATGATTTAAAAGGTTTTTCATGACTTTTATCGCTGGGACTCAGCTTAAAATAATCCACATCATCGAATCACACATGCACTACGGCCAAGGATATTCTTTAGTATCACGACCACAAATTATCCATGCACTACAGCCAAGGACATTCGTGTATTCATTAATGGTCATGATCAAGCCAACAACTGTCCATCAATGCACTACGGGCCAATGATAACTTTTACCACTTCATTTGTAACATTACAGTCATGATTACACCGAATAATCCCTGGTCATAATCATACCAAGTCCATCTATGCACTACAAGCCACAGATGACTTTTAACATAATATAAATATGAGGATGATGACAATGATATAAGAATTCAATAAAACAAGTTCAAGAATTAATTTATCTGAGAACTAATAATGTCAAATTGTCAACACGATAATCTTTGCTTTGTAGAGTAAAATTCAAGAATGATCGGAAGAATATTTCCATGAAAAGATCTTTGGATGAAGCTTAAATATCAAGGATATTCTACTAATTTCATGGAGTATAAGTCAAAACTTTAACCAACCGAGTATAATAAAGAATGGAATAACAAAAGAAATCACCACGCATGCAGACTTTAGCATGTAAAAGTTATTCCAATGTAATAATAACGGAACCGAAGTCGAGCAAAAATTTGCACCGCAAGCTGGGATGTTCTAACATAATAATAAAGAGCGGAACTACGTCCCGGGTGTAAAACATGCATGAGGATGTTCCAACAGAATAATAATAAAAGCGAGAACTGTGTCCAGATGTAAAACACACAAACAGGATGTTCCAATGAGAATAATAGAAAAATGTCACCAAGTATAGGGGTATGGCAGATACAAAAGTTATTCCACAGAATAATAAAGCAATGGAATAACAATAGTTCTCTTCATGAATAAGAAAGAATAACACCATTTACATTAGTAGTAGATTGAAATCTGCGGTAGTGTAGTAGAAGAATACTCTTCTTCTTTCTCTTATTCTCTATACTTTCTCTCTATAGCTTGAATGAATTCGTGAAAATTAATGAAGCACTAGGCCTCTATTTATAGAAGATTTCTAGCTTAGCACTTGAAATGTGAAAAGACAAGTGGCTTGACGACTTGTGATGTGAAAAGAAAAGTGGTTTGACGCCTGTAATATGAAACGACAATTGGTTCGACGCCTGTAATATGAAACGGCAAGTGGTTTGACGTCTGGTAAAGGTAATTCTTATCGATTGAATGTAATTACTATTGATGAAGGTAATTACTATTCGCGAAGGTAACTACTATTGACGAAGGTAATTACTATTGTGAAGAGACTCTTAGATGATGACATATGGGCCCCCATAAAATAACCAAACTTACCACAAACGTCTCATAATAGACTCTTTATATACATCAAGGATTGAATAAATATTACCACAAATCATTTTATTTTTAATCAACACATATTTAATCTTTCAACAATTATTAATCATTTATAACTTGTCGTCTTAATTATTGATTTAATAATATAACATATTATCTGAGATGATCTTTGTGACAATATATAATTGAATCGATAATATAAGAGATATGATCTGCACGTGAATTCTTGTAGTAATAATTGAGTATAAGGTGAGTGTCTTCTCACGTAAGCATCGATAATCAATCTGCAGTGTGCTCTTATGCAACAACCACAGCCAGACATCGTACTTTACTCTAGGGTAGTTCAATAATTTTAACGGTAATACCTCCGCCGTAGTTATTTTCATAAAGTATTTTTGTCGTTTTCTCAATCAAATAATAATTCCGTTGTGGGGTCCACTAATGATTGTGCTGCGTCATCTAATATTCCCCGACAAAAAAGAATATTCCCTGAGACCAAACAAATATTTTATAACAACTTGCTTACTTTGCAAAATTTATAAATATTACCCACAACTATAACATTATATCAAATTTACTCCATAATATTCAAAAATAATATTTATAGAAAATTCATCTTTATTTATAAAAGTTGGGGTCTTACAACATCGCCTTCTTATGAAATTTCTCCCTTGAAATTAGGGTACGTACCTGGTATGTCGAAGAGGTAAGGATAGCTTAATTTTATTTTAGATTCTAACTCCCAAGTCATTTCCTCAACATCGTGGTTTCTTCACAAAACTTTGACTTGAGGTATAACTTTGGAGCGTAGAATATGTTCCTTCTTATCCAAGATTTGAACAGGAACCTCTTTATACGTCAAATCTTCCGCTATTTCGTCCGGTTCTAACTCAATAATGTGGTTCGGGTCTTTCACATATTTACGTAACATGGATATGTGAAAAATGTTATGAACACTAGACATACTTGGCGGTAAAGTGAGTCTATAGGCCACAGTTCCTACTCGATCGAGGATTAAAAATGGGCCGATGAATCGAGGATTGAGTTTTCCTCTCTTTTCAAATCTCGTAACTCCTTTCCATGGAGCAACACGCAACAACACATGATCTCCTATATCGAATTCCACGTCCTTTCGATGAAGATCAACATAACTCTTTTGTCGATCTTGTGAGGTTTTTATACGTTGTCGGATCGTTTGAATCTTTTTCGTAGTCATACGTACCAACTCGGTCCCAACAACGTTGCTTCACCCACCTCATCCCAAAGATATCTTGGAGAAGCGACACTTTCTTCCATACTGGCGCTTGAATGGAGCCATGCCGATACTTGTTTGATAAGCTGTTGTTGTAGGAAAACTCCACCGATGGTAAGAACTTGTCCCAAGTTCCCTTGAAATCAAGGACCACGAGTCTTAATAGATCTTGAGTTTGAATAGTCCTCTTCGACCGTCCGTCCGTCTCGAGGATGATATACCGAAGCTAAATCGTGAAGTCTGTGCCCATAGCTTTTTGTAAACTAACCCAAAATCGTGAAGTGAATCTTGGGTCTTGATCGGAAACTATGGATCTTAAGATACCATGCGATCTTACAATTTCGTTTATGTACATCTGAGCAAGGCGTTCAAGTGTAAAAGTTTCTCGTATCGGTAAGAAATGAGCAGACTTGGTCAATCTATCAACAATGACCCAAATCACATCTATGCCTTGAGAAACCTTAGGAAGATCGGTAACGAAATCTATGGTAATGTGCTCCCACTTCCATTACGGAATTTCAAGTGGTTGCAATGGACCTTTTGATACTTGATGCTCGCTTTAACTCGTTGACAAGTTAGACACCTTGAGATAAACCACGCTATCTCTCTCTTCATATTGCTCCACCAAAATGTATGACGAATATCACGATACATTTTGGTACTCCCGAGATGGATTTGAAGCGTGTGTGTTGCGCGCTCCATCATGATTTTATACTTTAAATCGGGGTCCTTAGGAACACAAAGTCCGGAGTTGACTCAAGTATTCCTTCTTCATCGATTTTTGCTTCGCATAGCACCTTCGCACTTTCTTCTCATACGCATCGCCTCCGTGCTCAGTGCGTAACTGGCAAGCAACTTTAACTTTATCGATTAAAGTCGGTTCTACTCATATATTTGCCATCATCACATGGGTCCCCAGAGTCTTTAACTCTGTCTCCATCCTTTGCAAGTCACACAAAATGGGTCTTTGCGTTGACAATATCGCTTTTCGTGCTTGCGTATGATCTTCTACTCAATCGCGTCACTACCACATTAGCTTTTTTCAGGATGGTATTGAATGGTATGATCATAATCTTTCACGATTCAAGCCAACGTCGTTGTCGCGTGTTGAGTTCCTTTTGAGTAAAGAAATATTTGAGGCTTTTATGATCCGTAAAGATCTCCACCTTCTCCCCATACAAGTAATGCCTCCAAATTTTAAGTCAAAGAACAATAATTTGCTAACTCTAGATCATGAGTAGGATAATTCCTCTCATATTCTTTGAGTTGTCGCGAGGCATAAAGCTATAACTTTTCCATGTTGCATAAGAACACATCCCAACCCTTTGCTCGAAGCATCATCGTAGATGACAAATCCCTCCAAGGCGGATGGTATTGTCAAAGCAGGTCTTTGAAATAAGTCTCTCTTGAGTTCTTGAAAACTTTTCTCACATTCTTCGCTCCAACCAAACTTTGTATCTTTCCGAGTCAATTTGAGTCGATGGCGTAGCGATTCGAGAAAATCCTTCCACGAATCTCCGATAATAACCAATTTAAACCGAGAAAGCTTTGTACTTGAGAATCGATTTAGGTTGTTCCCGACTTTGAATAGCTTGATCTTTCTTTGGGTCAGCAGATATTCCATGACTTGATACCACGTGCCCAAGGAATGCTACTTCTTTGCCGAACTCTCATTTCTTCAACTTGCGCATAAAGCTTATATTCACAAAGCTTTTGGAGTGTCGACCTCAAGTGTTGCTTCATGATCTTCACGGCTTTTGGAATAAATAAGGATGTCATCAATAAAGACGACCACAAAGTGATCCAAATATTCCTTGAATACTCGGTTCATCATATCCATGAAGACAAGATGAGCATTAGTCGATCCAAAGGACATGACTAGGAATTCATAATGTCCGCATCAGGAGTTACGAAAGTCGTGTTTGGAATGTCATCGGTTCTAATCTTCAATTGGTGATATCCGGACGAAGATCGATCTTTGAAAAGAATTTGGCTCCTTGCAACCGGGTCAAACAGGTCATCAATACGTGGCAATGGATACCTATTTTTGATGGTGACATGATTCAACTCCCGATAATCAATACAAAGTCGCATACTCCCATCTTTCTTCTTCACGAATAGAGCAGAGCACCCCAAGGAGAAGTACTAGGATGAATAAAGCCAATGTCTAACAATTCCTGCAGTTGGGTCTTTAACTCTTGAAGTTCAATAGGAGCCATTTGATATGGGGCTTTGGAAATGGATTTTGTACCGGGTTCAAGGTCGATACACAATTCAATTTCACGCTCAGGGGGTAGGCCAGGAAGTTCTTCAGGGAATACGTCAGGAAATTTATTAACAATAGAAATATCGTTCAAAAGCGGCGTATTTTTGTTTAAATCGTGACATGAGCTAAGAAAGCTTGACATCCGTTTTTCAATAAGCGAATATCTTTATGGCTTGAGATAGTAGTGATTGATTTTAATGGTTTGGTCGCTTGAATTCACATAATAGGTTGATTAGGAATATGAAAGCTAACAACCTTACGAAAACAATCAATTTTGCATGATGAGTAGTTAACCAATCAATCCCTAGAATCACGTCAAATGCAAGTATTTTCAATGAAATAAGATCTACAGTAATGTGAGGTACCAATTTGAACCAAACAAGACTTATAAGCGGTGGATGTAATGAAGGTTTCTCCCAACGAAGTTTCCACAGATAAGTCAAAGTCTAATTTCTCCCAGTCAAATTTAATCGATGGATGGCAAAGTAGGAGAAATAAAAGAATGGGTAGAACCAGTATCAAATAAAGTATAGATTTCGTTAGAGTTTATGATAAGCTTACTCGTGATGACCTCATTCGGGTTCTTTGCTTTACGGGAGGTCACAACAAACTTTCTCTCCTTGCACTTTCTAGGTTTTGACTTTTACGGGACGACCTTTGATGCCTCCATCCTAGTGAATTTGTCTTCTGGTGAACGAGCAAAAATCGGGCTAAGTGACCTTCTCTTCCACAATTATAACATGCTTTGGATGGCATCGCGCTTGATTTGGATGATGTGCCCTCCCTCGCATTTGAAACATATGATGGGTGGTCGTTTCTCCTTCCTTAATGACAGTCTTTGGTCTTGACGTCTTTCCATCATTGTTGAATCTCCTCTTCTTGAAATGTCCATTCTTATTGTTTTGGTACGATTACCACCAAAGTGGTTAGCATTTTGTCATCTATTGATTCCTCCACGCTTGTTGTCACCGCTTCGATAATCGCTCTCATTTGGTATTATCATTTTGTTACCGCTCTCTTTTAGTTAACGTTGACTCGTTATCGCTACTCCACTAAGCGAGCCCTATTTACAACATCCGAATATAAACATAGTTTATGAGAAATAAGATGTTGACGTATCTCCCGACTTCAAACCTCTTAAAAGCATCCGTGTCATTCTCTCTTCATTATACACCAAGTGGGGACTTGAAACGGGATAACTCGCAAATTTAGCCTCGTATTGCGACACGGTCATATTGATTTGTTCCAACTTGATAAACTCCACCTCCTTCATGTGACGAATACTTTCGGGAAAGTATTTATCGTTGAACAGCTCTTGGAACTTCTCTCAAAACATCTTTAGTACGGTAGGTTGAGTACGTTTTTACCGATTCCCACCATTAATATGCCTCTCGCGCATGACATAAAGGTGGCGAAGGAACCTTTGCTCTCTGGAGCATCCCAAGACATCAAATATCTTGGTGATTTGCTTTATCCATGCTTCCGCCATAAGTGGTTTTGGCTCTCCCTTAAACTCCGGTGGTCCCAGCTCCTTGAATCCATTTAGCGGTGATGGCGCCGAGAGTTTCAGTGTTTCCACTGCATTTTGGGACAGAGGTAGTTCTCGCTTCTTTGTTGCATGAATTGCATAAAGCCCCTGAACATTTGACACTACTAGAAATTCGACATATAGCGACGAGCTATAGCTACGGTCGGTACGGAACCATCGCTATAGAATATATATAGCGACGGTCGACACGGAACTGTCGGTATAGAGGTCTTTTAAAGAAAAAACCCTCCCATCTTCCCCCAAATCATTTCACTATTTTGGTCTAATGTTTTCCCCCAAATTATCTTCTTCCTCTCGAGTCATCTCCCTCCTTTCTAACAATTTCTCTCTCGTTACTCTTCCTCTACATCTTTTTCCTCTCTAACCCAAATCACCGAAATCATTTCAGTATCTGCCGCTCGTTAATCGATCAGTCACTTGTCATCTTCTACTTCTAATCTACGCCGGTTATGGTTAGATCGTCTTTGTCTCGGCATTACTGTCTTCTGGTCTTAAGCGTATTAGCAGGCAGCTCTGGTCAAGTCCATCATGAACCAAAGAAAACCCCATGGCGGGTCTGGTCTGGTCGAGTTCCCAGTGTCCCGAACAGAATTCAAGCCGTACCGGTCGATTCTTCTCGCTCTCGATTTAGTTATTAATCTTTATTGTAATATGAGAATTTGATAATGAGATCGATCGCTTTTTTCTGTCTATATTCCATGCGTTATGCTCTCGTATTTCAGTATATCTTGGATTAGTTGTCTATTTTTCCTCTTAAGCGGGTAAGCTTCATGATTTTCCTTTTATATTTTATTATTCAAAATTGAGAGCAATTTGCTTATTATGTTCCCAAGTGTGATTTCTCCTAGCAGTTCACTCTCAGATCAAGTTGGACTAGTGGGTCGCACGCGTAATTAGTGGATTGATTCTTTGTCCTTTTCCGCTTCAACATGTCAATTTTTTTCATTAAATAATATTGAAACATAATAAATAAGAATTATTCATGATGTTTAAATCATTAGTTATTATTTTAATTTTGATCGACCGATTCTTGTTTAGATTATAAGAATTTATGTTCTCTTTTTTCTTGCATTTTCCTGTAATTGAAGATGGCTCATTAATTTAATTTGTACTTGGATTATAGCAATTGTAATGTAAAAGAATTTGGTTTGAAAGTGAAGACTTCTCATTCGGATGATAAAAATTCATGCTTGATATTAATTGATTAATGTTGAAACATTTTATTTTTATTTTTATTTACTTTTTCTTTATGAAATTTTACTTTATTTTATTCACAAGCTTGGAAAAACATTTCATCGATCCAAAATCTCGTGTCGAGCTAGTGACTAGTAGGTATTGCTTGGTTAATTGTACATGAATCAAGTGCCTTAGTTGGGTACCATATACATTTGAGCACTTTGCTTACTCGGGATCTCTGAAACCATTCCCATTTTCATTTACTTTTATTTCTTATTAATTAGAATCGTTGTCCAAAGATATTATGCTTAAGGTTATAAGTTCAAGGCTTCATGCATAAGAATTTCAAAGCTGTGGTATCTTTTTTTTTTGCACCCTTCACATAAAAGAATCTGAGTTTTAAGATGTTATGATCCTCTAATATTAGTTGAAATTCTCGCAAGTCTGTAAGGAGGACTAAATGTTTTTGTTCAACCTGTGATAAAAGTTGTGGTTGAACTTACTAAGTAATTCAAAATTTGAACTTGATTCTTTGGCGCTTGTGTATATCCAGATATAGTTATATTTGTAGTTTCATATGGTGCCCCTTAACAAATCTGAATTTTACTTGTATTATCATGTTTGAAGTTTCTGATTTGGTTTCAAAGTTTGGGACTACATTTACAAAGATTGAAGTGTTTGAATAATTGGTTTATTTAATCATGATTAACTTTGTGTTATGGTTATGTAATGGGGAATTTCATCCATTATCTTTCCACATTCTTGGCGGGATTGGTGGTTGGTTTTTGTGTCAGCATAGAAGCTAGCTCTGCTTAGTATTGCAATCATTCCAGGAATTGCTTTTGCTGGGGGCTTGTATGCTTACACCCTCACCGGTCTCACGTCCAAGAGTCGCGAAGCAACTGCTATTATACCAAATGGGTTATGATTTAGTATAGTACCTACTAAATCTCTAAAACGTGAATGATGTCCCAAGATAATATATATGCCACTTTGCATGTTTCACTACTTGTCATCATAATATATATAATAATTTTCATGGTCATAGTATAATCATAATCGTAAGAATGATGTCAAAGATAAGAATCGTAAGAATAATAACATACAAGGGAGTATATGCTCAATTCTCTCGAAGAAATATGCACTGCTTCTAATAATAACATACAAGGAGTACATGATCGATTCCGGAATGAAATCATTTTCATTTGAATTGTCGCCTTTGTTAAAAAAAAAATATATATATATATATATATATATATATATGTATGTATGTATGTATGTATGATGTAGTCTTCAACTTGTGCAAATGAGTTCAAGAAAAATGGTTCAAGTTTGTATGTATGTATGTAATTGTAATTGAATTAGTTGTGCCTCACTATTTACGCCAGGTGTCAAGAATGCTCTAAAAAGGTTTGGTTTAACCTTTTGCAGATCCTTTCATATGCATATACTTTATTATGTAGCTTCTCTTTCTCACCTAGGATGTTTCTTACATTTATTTTTCCTCTCAAAGATATCTTTGGTAAGCCACTTCCACTTACATGCACACCAATAACATTTGGATCTTGGATGGCTCTTGATCTCTACATACGTGAAGTTGATCACCTCAGATTTGAACTTTTGTGAACCAATGCAACGACAAATTGTTCAAGCGGCTCACGAAATTCTAGCAAAAGGTTTAGCATGCACATTTCTTCTATTTTCTTTTGTTTTCTACCGCTCGGGTTGCTTACATTTTAGCGCAGTTATGTAATTTATGGGTAATTTAACCATCTTCCATGCAAAATATTCCCATAGTCCCAAAAAAGACCTCATCAAGTACATTTTTCACATAAATTAAAAATCTTAAAGTAGAGAGAGAGTATCAAAAATCGTTCCATTTTTCTCTATTACGGATATGTAGTACACTCAGAATCTATTTCTTTCTTTAAATTAGTGGACTCCACTTAAGTACTTTTTGAGACTAGTCTTTGTATAACATTAGAATGTTCTTAAGCCTCTTTTATAGGATGGAGAGAATATCATTTTGATATAAGCGAGTTCGATAAATATTCTACTTATTCTTGATGAGGAACTAAGTGAGTGCAGTTTAATGGCATGTTCGTAGATGAGATTTTCAATTTTAGAGTATATACATTTCACAGTCTTATCTCTTTTGAATCTAATAAAACTCCTTGAAATACGTGAGCTACTTCTATGATTTGATCTTTGGCTCAAAATTATTGAAACTTCTTCAGAGAATGGACTTGAAAGTTGGAACCAACCGTTGAATTGGAGTCAAACAAAGCATCATGGTCAAGACGTTCCAAATTTCTTCCTACACAACTTCCAATTTGGAGCTCATATACCATCTTGCATGAGTTAAACTCCTGGTCTTGTAAAGTTCTCTGTTTACAAGTTGATAGTCTCTTCACACATTTGTTTGTTTTCATTTAAAGCTCTTGCGATAAGTTATTTTCCTCTTGATTCAAGTAATGTAGTTTCGCTTCTTTGCATATATAAAGGTTGAGATGATTGAGTTTATATACGAGATGGATGGACTTTACGTTGTTGGTAGAAATTATTATGGTGTTTTTAGATTTGAGAGGTAAATTGCTCAATGTGAGGGAAGCAAGCCATATCTGAGATAATGTGAGGAAACAAGCCATAAAGCAGATAATGGAAGTAAGCCAACCTCATTTGATCAACAAAGAAAGAAACTCCAATTTGTGGGTGCGATAAGATGATAGTATGTTGCATAAAAGAAATTGTATAAGGGAAGTTTCTTAAGGTTTAAACTCCAATTAATGTTTGGCTTTTACGGTTATAAAGCGCTTAAATGTTTTGGCTTTACGGTTATAAATATTCTAGAATCATTGCTTTGAATATGTAGTGTTGTTGTCATTTTCCTCCGGGTTTTAATGTTCTAGTGTAGTTGTTAGCAAGTAATGTGCACATTTAATAGTATTATTTTCGTTTGACACTTACAATTTTATAGTCTTACTCCAAACTTGTGATTTTTTGAGCAGTAGATGATAAACTTTATATATATTTGGAATATGTTCTGGTGGCTCCATCTATAAGCTTCTCCAAGAATATGGACTATTGAGGTTTTCGACATATCTTCTTAGATGTAACTAAAATATTGTGTTGTAATGTTGTGAATGATTGTAATGTTGTAAAATATCTCTTCTTATATTGTAATGTTGTAATGTGAATGATTTTAAATGATGTATATAATATTTTTATATTTTATTTTATATTGTATTTGTGTTTGTTGAATAAATGTGCATTATTAATTTTTTTTTAATATGAAAAGGCTATAGCGATGATTCATCGATCGTAGCTATATAGTGTTCTATATAACACATCCCTATAGCGACGGTCACCCGAAGCGTCGTATAGACACATATAGCTACTACTGGTCGTGATCAGTAGCAATAACTCTCAAAATAATCGTTAGTAAAGAGCAAATACACGATTTTGACATGACCTATAGCTAGGGTCGGTGGCCGTCGCTATATAGCCAAAAAACCGTCGCTATAGGCTTTACCGAGGGGTTCTATGGTGATTTGTTGCATGATCGTCGCTAAAACTTTTAGCGACGGTCTTTTTTTGGCTATAATGACGGATTCGGTACGATTTTGTCGCTATATAAGCTAATTTTCTAGTAGTGTGATCATTCATCATTTGGTCAGTGTTGTTGTTTGCATGAGGATTGTCGCCTTCCTGATGCACATTATCCTAATTATTGATATGTGGGGAATCAACGGTCGCATGTGCTCCATTGCTATTCTCAACATTCTCGGATGTCATTTTCAGATACTGCCACAAAACAAAGGTTAATTGACATGTAACATATTATCCCTAAACTCTAACCGACCAATTAAATACCACATAAACTTAGGTAGGTCATACTAGCGAAGGAATTCCCGCTCTCCCTCCTAGTACTATTCTCACATCTTAACCCGGGGATCATATCCCTAAGCTTTGATCTAATCATGGCGCCCCAAAATTAGGTATACATCACCCATCTTGGGTCGTCGATACATTGTACAAAATTCAAATACAACTTACTAATACAACTGTCGTGTACAATACGACAAAACATAACTGTGAGTTTGAATACAATTATTGTCTACTAGAGATTATACAAACTCAAAAGAAGTCCTCATTACAATTATTAACACACTATTTCATAGAATAGTGAGGACTACTAATCTTATCCTTCCTGACCGCACTCCGTTCCCGACTAGTCCTCGCTTATGTTCTCATTTCAAGAGAGAACGGTGAAAGAAAGGGTGAGCTCAACTAGCCCGAGAAGAAATATTATGACTAAGATAATACGTAATAAATTATCGTTGGCCTTCAACAAGTGTTAAACCGATAAAATATAACAACATCAAGTTTAAGCGCTAGCAATGAACAAGCAATCCATTAAAAAGAGTCAGTAGAGAATAAAATATACTATCTTTTATGATTTAAAAGGTTTTTTTCATGACTTTTATCATTGGGACTCAATTTTTTAATAAATAATCCACATCATCGAATCACCCATGCACATTATGGCCAAGGATATTCTTTAGTATAACGACCACAAATTATCCATGACTACAAACCCCGAGGACATTCGTGTATTCATTAATGGTTATGATCATGCCAACAATCGGTCCATCAATGCACTACAGGCCAATGATAATTTTACCACATCATTTGTAACATTACGGCCATGATTACACCGAATAATCCTCGGTCATAATCATACCAAGTCCATCTACGCACTTCTGAGTCACGATGACTTTCAACATAATATAAACATGAGGATGATGACAATGATATAAGAATTCAATAAAACAAGTTCAAGAATTAATTTATCTGAGGAACTAATAATGTCCAAATTGTCAACATGATACTCCTTTCAGAGAGTAAAATTCAAGAATGATCGAAGAATATTTCCATGAAAAGATATCTTTGGATGAAGCGCAAATATCGAGGATATTCTACTAATTTCATGGAGTATAGAAGTCAAAACTTTAACCAACCGAGTATAATAAAGAATGGAATAACAAAAGAAATCACCATGCATGCAGTGCAGATGACAAAAGTTATTCCAGCAGAATAATAATAACGGAACAAGGTCGTGCAAAATTTGCACCAAGCAGGATGTTCCAATGAATAATAAAGAGCGGAACCAGTCCGGTGTAAAATACATGCATGTGATATTCCAACAGTAATAATAATAAAGAGCGGAACCGGGCCCTGTGTAAAACACATGCATGGATGTTCCAAATGTAATAATAATAAAGATTTTAACCGAAGTCCTGTAAAACCTGAGCATGGATGTTCCAAGCAGAATAATAGAAGAATGTTACCAAGTATAGGTAAATCGCGTGTATGCGAGTTATTCCAATGTAATAATAAGCAGAATGGAATAACAACAGATTCTCTTCGTGAATAAAAGAATAACACCCCTTACATTAGTAGTAGATTGAATATCGCAATAGTGTAAGAATGAATACTCTTCTTCTTTCTCTCTTATTCTCTATACTTTTCTCTCTATAGCTTGAATGAATTCGTGAAAATATTGAAAGCACTAGGCCTCTATTTATAGAAGATTTCTAGCTTAGCACTTGAAATGTGAAAAGCAAGTGGCTTGGACGATTGGTGATGTGAAAAGAAAAGTGGTTCGACGCCTATAATATGAAACGACAATTGGTTCGGCCTTTGTAATATATAAACAGCAAGTGGTTTGACGTCTGGTAAAGCGTAGGTAATTCTTATCGACGAATGTAATTACTATTGATGAAGGTAATTACTATCGATTGAAGGTAATTACTATCGACGAAGGTAATTACTATATTGTGAAGAGACTCTTAGATGATGACATATGGGCCCCCATAAAATAACCAAACTTACCACAAACGTCTCATAATGTATACACTTTATATACATCGAGGATTGAATAAATATTACCACAAATCATTTTATTTTTAATCAACACATATTTAATCTTTCAACAATTATTAATCATTTATAACTTGTCGTCTCAATTATTGATTTAATAATATAACATATTATCTGAGATGATATTTGTGTGACAATATATAATTGAATCAATAATATAAGAGATATGACGCAAAGAATTATCGTAGCAATAATTGAGTATAATAGTGAGTGACTTCTCACGTAAAGATCAATAATCAATACCAGTACATCGTACTTTTACTCTTAGGGTAGTTCAACAGCTTTTAATGAGTAACACCTCCGTAGATTATTTCATATAAAGTATTTTTGTCGTTTTCTCAATCCGATAATAATTTTTCATTGTGGGGTCACTAAATGATTGATGCCATGTCGTCACGAATATTCCCAAACAAAAAGAATATTCCCCACCAAACGTAATATTTTATAACAACTTGCTACTTTTTACAAAATTTATAAATATTACCCACAACTATAACATTATATCAAACTTACTCCATAATATTCAAAAATAATATTTATAGAAAATTTATCTTTATTTATAAAAGTTGGGGTCTTACTGATTTACTTTAATCGAACGATCCATATTTAAAACAAAATCTTTTAAATAAAATATAATATATTCTATTTATAATTTAATAAAATAAAATTTATAATATATATATATATATATAATCAGTAGTTGCGTGCCGTCCAAGGCATACAAACATACATATATCACATATAGAAAAATTCCACGTGAGACATCCCCCACCCATTTCATTTACTAGCATCACATATATATATATATATATATATATATATATATAATTATATATAAAAATACTTCCCTGCCATTTAGGCAAACTAATCCCCCCTCCCATTTTAAATTCAATAATTCCCATGTGGTTCCACGTGTGGCCCTAAAAATATAAAGAAAATTTATACCGATTATTTTGAAAAATGGGTAATTGGAGATTCATAAAATAAGCAAAATTGAGTGCGCTTTACGTAAGCATCAATAATCAATATCGTGCTTCTTATGCAACCACGCCAGTATCGTATTTTTAACACCGGTGTTTCAACGATTAATGATAAAACTTATAGCCGTTATTTTTATAAAGTATTTTTATCATTTTCTCAATCGACAATAATTACATTGTGGGGTCCACCAATGATTGTCTTGTTGCATACGAATATTCCCCGTTAAAACGAATATTCCCCACCAATCGAATATTATATAACAACAACTGCGTATTTTGCAAAATTTATAAATATTACCCACAACTATAACATTATATCAATTTCACTCCATAATATTCAAAATTAATATTTATAGAAAATTCATCTTTATTCAAAAAAGTTGGGGTTTTACAATAAATTACATAAAATTTAAAATAAAATAAAAATTATTTTATAGTGGAATATAATTGATAAATTATACTCTTTCTTTATAAATTACAAGATTATTATTAATTTTTATAAGTCAATTTGATGGATTCTCAAACTTAATAATTTTGCTAAGAATTAAAAAAAATTATAAGTAATAGCATTTTTTTTCTAAATAAGTTACAATATGTATTGATTAAATTTATATTAAATTTAAATTTAAAAATATCACATACTCACTTCAAAAAAGATTAATAAATTAATAATGATTTTATAATTAAAAATAAGAGGTTGTAGTATATTACATATATCATAAGTTTTAACGCATAAAGTCAATACAAAGGTCAAATAATTATAACGGTCAAAACATATTTTGACTGTTGGAACTTTTAAATTTTAAATTTCATTATTTAAGGAATTAATATAAGAAACATGTTGGGTACATAGTGAAAAAATTGAATCGTTATCATGTATAATGATGACGCTGCAAAGTAGAGACAGAAATAAAGAAAATACTGTGAACACTCTCAGAAAATATCAAGATATGTTCATACAGATAGATATACTTGGGTACTTTTTTTTTGTTGGAACAAATTGGGATGGGATTAAATACACTATTTCCCACTCTACTTGACCTCAATTTACAAATGCATCATTGAACTAAATTTTTTTATGGTTAACTCACTGAACTATAACTTTTTTTACAAAAATTAAAATTTTCGTCTAAAAGTGTTTTAAATTAACGGAATGTTGATGTGGCACCAGCTAGGATGCTTAGGTGGATATTCAACAATTAAAAACACAACAATTGTAAACTCTATAACAAATAGTTAACCAAAATATAAATTAAATTAATGTACATAACAAATAATTAAATAAATTAATAATAAATATATTAATGTATAATTTTTACAAACATATTTATATAAAATTAATGAATTCATAGTATTTTTTAATTTTTAAATATTTTAAGTTCACTTTAAAAATATAAAATTATCTAATATTTTGAAATAGAGGATTATTATTATCATAATTATAATTGTAATTATAATTATTACTTTTATTATAATTATAATATTAAAAACAAATAACTGCGAAGATAATTATTATAATTATAATTATAATTATAATTATAATTATATTTTTATTTTTTCATAATTATAATTATAATTATAATTACTTTTATTATAATAATTATTATAATATTTAAAAACAAATTATTACCAAAATAGACATTATATTTTACAAGACAAATTAAACTAAAAGAACAAGTTAAAGCTTAACGTAAAAACATAAAAAGAAATTTAGGGCAACTAAAATTAAACTAAAAGAACAAATTAAAGCTTTATATTCATTCAGTAGGTACAGATAGTACAAAACCATCAAATTCATCATTTAGTTGAACCAAAACTAAAAGAACAATCCGACCAGAACAGATGTTTGTTACTAACTCTGTTACATCCAAATATTTGTTACTAACTCTGTTTTTCAACATGAACAGATGTTTCCAGCTTGCACTTCTCATCAGAATTCTGCCTATTTTCAATTCAATCCATTACAAAAAGTGGTTGCATGTTGTGGACTGGATTTAGGAGTAAACCCATCTGATATGGCACTTAGAAGAACTATTAGCACACTTGTATCAATCCCAGAAACATTTGTTCACTCATCCGATTTCAATGTAATTTCTTCTACTCTTTTTGTGTCGTCTTTTTGTCATAATCCTATATTTGTAGTTTTCTAATAAATTTCAACTTGTACTGCACCAAATACATTCCCCTGCAACTTGGAACAATGATTTACAAAACCTCTATAACACGGATTAAAAGCAAGGCAAGGAGCCCATCCGAAAATACAAAAGATAATCGGAAAATTGGATTAGGAATCCAAAAATCGGGGTTAAATCTTTACAAAATTGACATCTTTATAGATTGATTTTACTGAATGGGTTATTGAACTTTTTTAACTACGGTTATCTCACTAAAGCTTTAGTTCTTAAAAGCGTTCTAAAACCAGTTAAGTCGAGGTTGAGCAAAGGAAGTGATGATGTGACGATTGACTTTTTTTTAAAAAAAAGCATGTATGGCGATTAGTATCTTGTGGCAAGTGGCGATGATGATGTGGATTTGGAAGAAAATTTTGATGAAAAAATGAAAAAAAATATTTTAAAGTATAATATAAATTATAAATTAGCCAAAAAAAAGAAAATAAATAAATAAATAAAAATAATTATTTTTAATAAAAATTTAAAAGGAGGTTTTTTTTTATTATTAGAAAAAATTAAAACGCATTTTTAAAAAATAAAATAATTGCTTTTTTTATTTTATTAAAAAAAAGTAAAACGCATTTTTTAAAAAAATAAATATTTTAATAAAAATAAAAAATGAAGCTTTTTTTAATAAAAAATGTAGTTTTTTTTAATAATAAAAATACGCTTTTTTAAATAAACAATGTTTTTTAATAAAAAAAAAATATTATTTTTTTATAAAATGCACTTTTTTTAATCTCTTAAACAGTTTTTTTTTAATTAAAAAAATGCAATTTTTTAATACAAAAAATTAACAGAATAATTTTGAAATATTTTTAATTTTAAAACTGTTAAAAATATTAAAATCTCTTAATTAATTTTTTTTTTATAAAATAATCTATTAATTTTTTTATTAAAAAATCATGTTTTTAATTATTTTATTAAAAAACTACATTTTTTAATTTTATTAAAAAAACTGCGCTTTTAAAAAAAGCGCATTATAAAAAACTGCATTTTTAAAAAAACTTCATTTTATATATATAAAAAATCTTTTATTAAAAAAAACGCTGTTTTTTTAAAAACTGCATTATTTTTATTAAAAAACTGCATTTTTTTAGTTTGATTAAAAATCTTTATTTTTATTTAAAGACTGCATTTTATTTTTTTTTAATAAAAAAAAAAAACCCAAATATTTTTATTAAAAAATGCATTTTAATTTTTTAATAAAAAACTGCGTTTTTAATTTTTATTAAAATAATTATTTTTATTTATTTATTTATTTTCTTGTTTTTGGCTAATTTTTATAATTTATATTATACTTTAAAATATTTTTTTCATTTTTTCATCAAAAATTTCCTCCAAATCCTCATCATCACTGCCACGTCGCATACTAACTGTCACATAGACTTTTTTTTAGACAAATCAGCTGCCACATCATCACTTCCATTGAGTCAATCTTGACTTAACGGTTTTCGTAACGTTTTGTTAGTAAACTAAAGTTCGATGAGTTGATTTGGAAAAAAAAAAGTTCAAATGACCCATTTGTATGTTTAATTTTATAAGATGTCGATCTGAGAAAGAAAGATTTAACCCCAAAAATCGGCGACAGCAATTCAAGATATTGAAACAAATCCCATAAACCCAGATATGAACATATCCATCTTACAAAAGCCCCAAATACCAGCAAATTGTTAAGATCCGAACCCCAAGCCAAGCAGATCCACCAATGCAAATTAATCTAGAGAGAAATAGAATGTAGATCAAACTTTGTAATTAGGAATGTAAAATCCTTCACTCCCTTTCAATCAGTTTTCTTTTTCTTCAAAACCATATCACTTTCACAAATCTAGAAATCTATAGAGAGAAATGAAATGGGAGTTTGAATTTAGAGAGAAATTTAGGAATTGGACTAATTTGGTTTTCTTAATATTTTGATTTGTTTTAATTTAGTTTTTTAACTTTTCTTTTAATTTGTAATATATTAAAAATTTTAAAGTTTACTTTTTAGCATATTTTTATTTTTAAAGCTTATCCAACTTTTTTTATAGATTATATTCCACTGTGGCAGCCACATGAACAAATCTTGGACACCCACGTGGATAGTTGAATAAAATTAAAATTTTTTATTTTTTTCCGTTAAAAGTCAACTGGTTTATACGGAATTTATAACGGTTCGTAAAAAAAAAATGTAGTGAGTGAGTTGATCGTAAAAAATTTCAGTTCAGTAATATATTTTTAAATCGAAATCGAGTAGAGCGGGAAAAAATATATTTAACCCAACTTGGATGCTTAATTATCATATCATGTCTATGTATTGCTGTCATGTACATACTCAGGTGTAGTACCAAAATTAACCCTAAGGACAGTTTTATTGACCCACAACAACAAACAAGAAACGTGTAAATTCATACGGACAATAATGGAATTTCAGACTACAAACTGAAAGTCCAGTGACCGTCAGTAGTGGAGTATCTGTTTGTCCGTCTTCACGCCATATTTTGATTATTCCCATTGCCCAGACTCTGTTTTTGGGTGTTCCCAAATTTCCAAGAAGTTTCACCCCATTACTAGTGAATATTTTGAATTAACCCCCAAAACTCGGAGATAAAACTTCGTCAGCAGAACCTCTCCTTTTCTCCGGTACGCAATTCCATTTCTCTCTCTCTCTATTTGCAATTTTATGTATGTAATCTCACATGCATGCGTATGATTACACGAACTATAAGACACTGATGGTGTTTTGGTTTTACAGAGAGGGTCAGGGTTAGGGTTCTGCTCTCTACAGATCTGATCTGAATTCAATTTACGACTCATTCTTATAGCAAATAGTAATGGGTATAGCGTTTACGAAATTGTTCTCTTCGCTGTTTGGCAACCAAGAAGCTCGGATCCTCGTTCTCGGCCTCGACAATGCCGGAAAAACCACTATTCTCTGTATGTTCTTCAATTTTCCATTATTACCCTTTTTATGTCTGGGTTTTATTCATGATTTTTGATGAGTTAATTAGTTCGCTTTCACTTTTGATCAGATCGGCTTCAGATGGGCGAAGTTGTCTCAACAATCCCAAGTTGGTACTCTTTCTTTGTTTATATACTTTTTATTTTTTAGGGAAGAAAATAAAATTTATGGAACATAGTTGAAGCTATTTGTTACATGAGATCAGTTGAGGGCCAACCATTGTCTTGCCAAGTCCCTTTCTATGGACATAAGAAAATATAAGTGGACATTAATTGCTTCTGTTTTAGTTACTTTTTTTATTGGTTTTGTTTTTGTATATACTTGTGATTGATTCATGTATAATGTTTTTTGATGCAGCAATTGGATTCAACGTGGAAACTGTGCAATATAACAACATAAAGTTTCAAGTATGGGATCTGGGTATGTTAATAAATACTTATTTATTTCTGCCATAAAGTATCTAGTATTTGAGAAATTCACTTGTGAAAATATTTGTGCATCTGTTTAAGAATATTGGCACGAAATTTATGTAAGCTAGTCTAGTAAAGTTTTGTTGCATCAGTAGATGGAAGCTGAACACAGTGGCATCTGGTTTTGGGTTTCGGTACTTATGTGACATTTGCGGTTGTATTAATTGTGTCAAGAATCAGTGTTCCACAAACCCCATTTTTTAGAGCCCCATCATTAAATAAAATGAGATGCTAATTTTTTTAATTTGACAAATATCTATTGAATTCCTAGCAACAGACACAATTGGAGAAAAGAAAGTTGAACTCTTGTTATTAACATCATTGATCATTCATGTCTAAAAAGGTTGCAAGTATACAAGACTTCTAAGCATATATTTTGCACAGCTCTTAAAAGGAAGTTATCATGTAACTTATTTTCGTTATAATAATATTTTCATACCTACTTTAAACATATTATATTATTTTTCCCAAGATCATATATAACACTGCAATATCCTAGAGTATTAAGGTTTACTCTAGGTGTCACCCATAATCATCATGGGAACTCTCGTGAATTTTACCACTAGATTGATACCACCAATTTCTTCTTTTTATCCATTGGATCAGTTTCTTCTGCTTCAAAATTGTGAACTTAAAGAATCTTAAATTTCCATTGATCTTGCACTTATTTGTCTCCAGCAGCTGCAGATGTCACATTTGCCATGTCAAATTAGCATCATTAAAAACTAAATCATCCTTCAAATTAGGATCCTTTGCATATGAGAGAACCTGTCATTTTTGTATTTTATCCAAGTTTTTTTCTCTTTGGTCAAGTCTGTTTCATATTTACATACAGTTAACTTCTTCTTTTTCTCACATTCAAATGTCACATTTGAGGAACGATAGAGCCTGTTTTTGTTTTTAAATTTTCTTCTTTTGTCAACAAATTCCAACAATAACCTCAGGGGAACATAGATTTAAATACTTTGTTACAAATACTCCATTGACTTTGAAAAACTGAATATTTTTTTGTGGTAAAATATAACTCAAGTGTAAGAGTTGAGCTTATAATATAACAATTTCTAATCTGATCAATCTGAACTTAGTCACATGCTCAATCTTATTTCTTTGACATCTGAAGCACTGCATGTCAAATATAGAATCTTCTATTGCTAGTTGCTGCAAATTCATAGATGAGAAATATGAACTCCACCATAAGCTATGTACTTGAACAAATGAGGATGGTTAAAAGGCCTTATTAATTTCTTTTCATCCATGATCCTACCGTGGACTGAGGTACTTGGGACCAATTTTGCCATGCAAACATACAATGTCTTTATAACTTCTACATCAATTACATATTTGTATCGTCATAAAGTGATTGTGTTCAAAATCTAATTTTTCTATGTAAGCATATATTTTGATTGTCAAATTCTATATATACTTGTACGGTAGTCAACATCCATCTGACTTACTTGCAGTGCGGTAAATGCAGGTAGTTCATTGGTGTTGTTTTGGTTTTGGGGAAAAGTATCATTTCTGATTGTTGACAAGTTGGGTATTTGTTTGATTTATAAAAAAAATTGTATATTGACTTTCTTAATTTTTTTATTTATAAAATGGCTACTTTTTAATATTTTTTTCATAGTTGAAATTTAGAGTCATGTTACTAGCTTAATCAACAGGAAAAGTAAATTTTGCATTTGATGTTCTGATAATCTTTTTCTTCCCTCCCCCCCCTCCCCCTCTTTTAATATGGTACAGGTGGCCAGACAAGCATCAGGTAACTTTTCCGTAATATTATATTATTTCTCTTGCATTGTCATCTCAAGTCTGATTTACTTTTTAAGGATTTCTGTCTACCATCTTATGTTTTTTTTTGTAGTTGTTATTGTCTGTTACATTTTCCTTATCTTATTTTTTGGTTTGTTTTTGTTGAATTGGTTTACACTTTATTACCATCTTCAACAGTTAAGTGTTTTGGAATCCATATGTTATCGAGGACTCTGATTAACATTCAAAAAGAAAGATGCATCTTTTCTTTCATTTTAACTTGTTTTCAATATCTTGAGCGTCACTCTGAATCCTTCTGGCAATACTCACCTACCAAGAAAAGGAAAAAAATATTGTGTTGCAAATCTGTCTGTAAAATATCTTGCAGATGTCCATTGGCACTCTAAACTGTCAATTGAATATAGTAACATCCCCTTGAGATAATCGCTATACTTCCTGCTTGTCAGCTGGTGCTAGCTGACATTTGATATCATGGTTGACCAATTTCTGGAGTAGGCTGGCTAATTGCATACATTAAAGGTGAAATTGCTAAGTTTGATGTGTTTGTTTGATTGGAATAGTTGACAACTTGGTCAACATTTATCTTGTTTATAGATCGAGGGTTCTGAATTTCTAGTCTCAATTTTATGGAGATCTGACAGTTGTATTTTTGTGACTTCAGTTTTATCAAGTTTTTTTGTTGTGTCACGTGTTGTCAAGTCTGTGAGATTTTTAGGTTATTTAAAATTCTGAAAGTCTTTATAGTTCTGTGGCTGTTAGGCTCTAAATTCCAGATGATATATTTTGTTTGATGTTTCATAATCTTTTTCCTCTATATCTCTGGTAAGGTGATGGCAATTTTTTATCTCAAAGTAGAAATGCATTTGCTCCAGTCTGTGAAGTGGTTTTTTGGTATCACACTCCTATATGATAGTTTTTCAAAGAGCATATAATGTGTTCTATACTAGGTCTTAAATTTATATGCTAGGTTGGATTACAAAAAGCCTTTACTAATCAAAAAAAGAAAAGAAAAGAAAAGAAATGTTAGAGAGTCTTTTCAGTAGAATGGGGTTGGGAATCATTAAATTATAGTAAATTAGTTATGTGAAAAAATCTCCAACTTCGGTCAGCAACACTAAATTTTATTGTGACATCTTTGTCAGTTGACTTTTATGTTATTTGGCTATCTACTTCCAATTCAAACTGCCACTGGGTGTAAATATGTCATAACTTTTCATTTCATTGTAAGACTAGGCTTGCAGGCAACATTTTATCTAACATTGTTACATTGGCATGCATGCCATCATTAGTAGTGAAGGGAATGCAAATTAAGAGCTGTTTATACAGACTAGTTGGATGACTTGAACTTGGCTGAACAAATGTATGCTATATTTTAAGGACTCTTCTTATGAGTTATTTTCCTTGGTTCTATCAACATGGGAGGGAGTATGTATTCAAGATTTACTTGCTGTTTTTGTGTTTCATTGACAATTATGACTTGCATACTGGACTTTATAGGATTTTCTTTAATTCTGTGTCAATTGAACTTTCCATGTGCAACCCTGATCTGCTTCTTTGCAATTGTATATATGGCCTCTGAAGTAATTAGGTTGCGTCAATTGAGTATGCCTCTTGGGGCATCTGAGAATGATTTAAGTTGATTAGCTGAAATGTTGGTTCCTCCAGGCCATATTGGAGATGCTATTTTCCAAATACTCAAGCCATAATCTATGTTGTGGATTCAAGTGACACTGATAGACTGGTAATTGCTAAGGAGGAGTTTCATGCAATCCTGGAGGTACTCTTATAACTGGTTTATTTTTGCTTGATTTAATTAATTCACTAGAAACAATTGTGAGACTCTTAATTCTTATTTCAATTTACAGCAGCTTAGTATGCCCATTTTATTGTCTTTTCTTAATACTTATGTTTTTATTTTTTTTGGTTGATGTGTGTTATGTTGCGGTGTTAGGCAGTTGAGCCGCACCATGAATGTTTTTGAGTGTAATATTAAATTTTTAGTGTTGTGTTGTTGATGAGACGTGTTGTTGAAAGTCGAATATTTTCTTACTGATTTTTTTTAGGTTTTCTTTTTCCAAAATATTTGATAGGTTATAACCTGAATTTATATATGGTAATGGTAGGTTGAGAATTGAGATTCAGTTGCATAACTTTGTACATAGACTCTTTCGCTTAACAGTCCCCTCATTTTTCTCAACTAAGTTTAAAAATGTTAGAATTTTTTTTTTTTTTTATGTTACTAAATGCCAACTCCTTTTGTCCCCCATTATAAGGGGAGATCACATGGTCAAATCCTACCTACTCCAAGGTTATCGTCTTCATAGTAAAATAAATAATAGAAGTAAAATTTTTGTCGTATTTTTCAAATTGTAATTCATTGTTTGGTTATTTGACATGTGCTTATTTTATCTAAAAGAAATTATCTGATAAAAGTCTTTAAATGTCTCATGTTACTACTTTCCTTTAATAATATATACTAACATTAAATTTAACTTTTCTTATTCTAATTCTCTCTCCATAATTTAATAAGTATGGAGAGAATATGGAAAGTCACTTCTCACTTACATTGAAAATAATAATGATATATATATATTTTGTATTTCATTCCTCTTATTAATTTGTGACTTTTATCTTGTCAGGAGGAAAGTTATGGATTTTGAAAATTATATAGTGTGCTTTCTTGTCAGGAGGAAGAATTAAGAGGGTGCTTCATTCTTATTTTTGCAAACAAGCAGGTTAATGTTACTGATCTGATTTTGATTCATTGTATTTTACACAATATCAATGTAATGCCTGTTTGGAGAAGTTTCATGTCATTTAGATGTCTTTGTTTCATTCATATCTTAGAACATATTACTAATTCCTTCTTTTAAATATTGGATTTTCTGTATTATAGGATCTTCCTGGTGCACTTGATGATGCTGCAGTTACCGAAGCCTTAGAGTTGCACAAGATAAAAAATCGCCAATGGACTATTTTTAAAACTTCTGCCATAAAAGGAGAAGGACTCTTTGAAGGCTTGGACTGGTAAGCTTAATTATTGGCAAAGCATTGTTGATTATTCAGATGTTCCCAGGCATTAGTACAAAGAGAATTGTACTCCCACTGTTCCATAAAATAGGATCATTAATGACTTTTTGAAGTCAGTTTGAGATATATTTTAAATTTTAAAATTGATATTAATTAATTTACTTTTAGACAATACAATTATGAAAATTGTAAACTATCTAACTATTTTCACTAATTAAAATTTTTATTGATTTCGAAAGTCAAATTAATTACATCAATTTTGAATTTGAAAATTTCTTAAATTGACTTTGAAACCTATATTTTGGAATGGAGAATTACTTTTAAGCGCTACTTGCATCATGTAAGTTCTCCTGGATGCAGCTGTTTTGGAAGTGCTCCTTTAACAGTACTACAGAGGGTCACAATTTATTTTACATTTTGAGTTTGATAGACCTATTCCTGTTTCAATTTGGAAGTGCATTTTGGTATCAATCGGAATCTTTTTTCTTTTTCTTTTTTTGGGTCTTTCTTTAAGGCTTATTTAGAGAGGTATAAAGACTGCTTACATTATGAGTTATCCTTTGTTGTGGCTCTTCTTAACAGAGCTCCTTAAAAATAGCATCACAATTTATGTTGTATTTTGTGAGTTTGATAGTCTATTCCAGTTCCAATTTGGAAGTGCTCCCCTTCCCCCCACCCCGAAAAAAAAAACCCATATTAAGCTCATGCAATCACCCCCTTGTCAATTGATTGAAGAACCACTTGGTTGTTCATTTATTGCATTTGATAATGTTATTTTATTAAAATCTATTGTTTCAAGTTTTTTCCCAATTTAAACACACAAGATACAATGCTATTTATACTGTTATCTTAAATGTTAGATTGCTGTTTACATAAACTCTTCGGAGAATGAGTCCTCTTCTTTTCTTCCGATACATGTACACAGGTTGAGTAACACACTTGAGTCTGGAGGTGGCTAATTTTTTTTTGAAGAAACAATAGTTTGGTGCTCTATAAGTTGTGAGAATGGTGCGACTATGGCTTGTCATGGGGATTTATAGAAATTTTATTCATGCGGGAAGTTTTATGTTTTGATTTTTTGAGCAGACTTGCTGATACAATGACAAATATGATATGGATCTGTCTCCTCTTACTACATGCTCATTTTTTCTCTTATTTTATTGAGTACACCACTACCTTCTTTTCGAAGATTCCCCACCTTTCTCCTCCATGTAGGTTTAACAGATTCCTGACTAGTGATGTAGATTCTCGTTTCTGGGATATATCATACTTATGTTTTGTTTAATTTCTGTTTAAATAACCCGACATGAATTTGTGCGCAGAAGCGAAATTATCTATTCTGGACTCGTAACTACTACTATCAGTTTTTCCTCCAAAGCATATCTTTTTTGCCCTTTCCGGCATTTTAGGTTAAAAATGCTATGTTAAAATTACTTGACAAAAACACTAGCCATAAGGTTATGCTAGAGCAATAGCAGTGTATGGGCTGAATGGGCATCTCACCTTGAACCTCTATTGAATCAGATGGTTGTATTTCTTAACTCCATTCCAAACAAATATTTGTTTCATTTTAATTCCCCAATGCTTAGATATGTAATTTTTGAGCAACTTGTTTCCATGAATATTTCATTGTAATAAAATATATTGTAATTTGGAAATGAATATATTAAGAGATCATTACACCCCCCAAAAAAAAAAAAAAAAAAATATATTGCCTAAAATAACTTCTTTTTTAAAAGTTTGATGCCAAATCCTGAGATCAAATATAATTTTAGAACAAAGGAAATAAAATCTAAAAATCTCATTAATTAGATTTATTTTCAAAACTAAAAGATAGCTTTTTCATAATATATTTTACCCGAAATTTCTATATTGATGTCTTTTTTCAAAGTATGAAAACATTATATTTTTAGATGATTGAAAATTAGATTTATTTTCTACTAAAATATAAATGGGATTAAAATCTCCGTATTTTCAAATTCGAGATATAAATGATCAATCTATATTTCATGTCGAGAACTAAATGATCCGTTTTGTTAAACATGACCCATTGTTAAACATGACCCAAAGTGCAACATCCAACCATTCAACCCAAGCATGCATACTGAGCTGGTGCATAGATAGATTGATAGACAATTGCGATGATGAAAATTAATGATCTGTATCTGAGCTTTTCTTTTGATCATCAAGTGAACAATACTGATAACTGTCTACATTCAATATTTACCAATATGAGAAAAACCAAGTTCAATTTAGACACTGGGTGCAACCGTGTCCTAATGTTGATATCAAAGTATCATACTATGTTATTACTACGATACTAAGAGAGATGCAGATCACAACCAAAATTCTGTTCTCTACAGAGCAGATTGGAAAATCATCTCCGCTAGTTCCTGCAAAAATTTACATCATAGTGGTTGATAAATGATATAATAATACCTGTTGATACTTTTCCAGGAACATTCAACCACATAAACTTGAAGATTCTAATACCTGTTTGGCAGAAGGAACTTTGGGTTCTCCCCACTCCATGGCTACCTTCTCAAGCAAGTCAAAATCAGCCTTTCCAGCCTGTGGAACCAAACAGAGAAAGAAAAAGGTGGACGAATAAGAACTCCGCATTACACAGAAGGGGTGTGTGTGTGTCAAAACTACGTCAGGTTGTGTGTATATTAGAGAAAAAAGAGAAACTGTACTAAAAGCAACAAACCTCTACTTGAGCCCCAATTTCAGTGTCAAAGGTCTGATACCTCTTCTGTACAAGCTCAGCCAAAGAACCATCCTTTTCAGATGCAAGGAAATTCAGTTAGTTTCTCATAACATAGACACACAGAAATGAAGAGTGACAAAAATCACCTCAATCATCTTGGCAACATTTCGGAGACCGCGGCCCAGAGTATCCATACCCGCAATATGAGCTATAAACAAGTCCTCAACATCTGTGCTCTCCCTTCGCCTAATCATATAATCCAAATGTCAGTAGTACAGTCATCTCCAAGCCACATTTTTTATAAGAAGTACTGACAAAAGCAAGCATTGACCATGAACTGAAGCTAAATTTAAATGCAACGGGATCTCTTAACCTATACCCAGCTTCTTAGAACTAAAATTTCATATTCTTTAATAAATGGTACTCATGCACATTTCACTTCAATATCAAGTCCAAAAACTTAAAAAAACAATTTATGTATCACTTCAGACTACTATGAAAAGAAAAATGTGGTACACATTTTACACAATAGATAAAGTAATGGTTTACATACAGTCAACAAGAAACAGAGGTAAAATCCAATTTTGTTGAAACAAACTTCAGTTTGTGTAACCTTGTGTCATCAACTATCAACATATAACTATTAAAGATACAATTTTGGTTGGTCACAAACTTGTTTGATCACGTATTTGGATCGTCTTTCCCTTCTAATTAAAAACTCTATTACTACTAGGATTTATAAACTCTATTTTCAATCTCGATCAAAACTCGATTTAAAAATTACCCTGTTTCCTAATAATTTAACTGTATCAGGTATCTAATACAATATTTACAGAAGTTTATATTTAGGCCATGTTCAATCAGAGCACAATATACTAAATAAATATATCTTTGGCAGTCTTCTCTTTTGATTAGTATTCATATTCCTTAAAATTCTAACAAAATATCTGAACTATATACATACACTAATAGAAATCTAATAATCTAACACTTTTCCCCTATAAATATAACTAGTAGCTGACATTGTCTGCAAGTGACGCAAGTAGGATACAGAACAACCATGAAAGTAACTCACAATTTGGCATCAAAATTGAATCCTCCTGGCGCCAATCCTCCCTGTAACAGAAAGAAAAATAGGCAGTATGACCAATTAATAAAATCCAAGTGTCCAACATAATTGCAATTGCAAGCTTTAAAATGTTTCTATGATAGATTAAAGGAATACCAAATACTGCACATACATTTCTGATAACGCTTAGCATCACCATTGTAGCTTCCCCTATATCCATCAGAAACTGATCTGTATCCCAACCTATGATTTTGACAAAAAATTCTTATTTAAAAGTTCAAAGCTGATGTCACATTATCAAGTTGTAATTGCAGCTTAAAAAGGCTCTCTCTAGAAAAAGTATATCCGTCATAGTAAAAACATACCAATCTGAGGGTCGCCAGTGTTGGCATCGATATTTCCCAGCAAACCATTTATTCTTGCAGTTTCGAGCTCATGATGGCAGCTACATAGCAAACACGTATATACTCAACGCCAACTTTTTGCTAAACTAATAGGGGACAACAGGCACGTATGTGTGGGGAAAAGGAGTATGTGGCTTTCCATATCAAAGCTTGGCTATGGAGACACTCATTCATTAATGGTATTTTTGTCTTTTCATCTTTTTTTATTAATGGCATTGCAGCCATTTCACTATTTTATAACCAAATACATCATTTTGGGCCTAACTATAGCCAATCTTGGTGGCAAGCCATATATTTCCTTTTCCCTATATTATATATATATACACACACACACACGCACATACACACATTTTTTCACAGCTAATCAGTAGGTGTAGAATTTTGTATTAGAAATATTCGTTTATTGCACGTCTGAATTGAAATCTACATCTTCAATGTCTATCCAATGTTTTGCGTTTAACCAATGCATCCTTATTCAAGTTCAAATTCAACTGTAAGTTTAAATATTCCAAAATCTACCCAACACACAGCGTTTCAAACATAAATTTCATACCAACATACAAAACAAACAACTCCAGTTTACTTAACTGTAAAATTATTCTCATTAAAGTATTAAATTAAAAAGCTTTTAAGGTTCAGATATATCATTATAAATGGACAAACATGACCTCATAGATAAAATTCTTCCTGGATCTCCAAGAAAAAACATGACTTCCAAGTTATGTAATCTTAGTGAGTTGAACTTTTCTAATGGAAGATATCAATCATTCAGTTCCACAATTGATAAAAAAACATTAGTGCTCAGATTACTCAAAACCTTTGACCTATACTTCTGGAGTTTTTTAGAAATATTTTAAAGCTTGAGACCGTTTCATGTGAGAGAATGAAATTGAAAGGCAACACCACAAACCTGTGTCCTGAAAGGGTTGCGTGATTGCACTCAATATTTAGTTTAAATTCTCCTGCAGAACAAAGACCAGTAATATGGTTAAAAATTAGTTCATCAATTAGCAAATTATTGTGCAACGTCTTTTACATGTTTTAAAAACATATCTCGTCATAGTTGAAAATAGGCTGGTTAGTAAACCAGGCTAGCAAATGATATTAAAAACCAAGCCAGGAGGGTGAAGTAAAATAAGTGTAGTTTAACATTTCCTTCATATTCTGAAAATATCAACCTTCCATTAGTATTTTTTATGTTCTTAATAAGGTGAAGGAATGAAATGGCACACAAAATTAATGTATTCAAATATTTTAATAATTCTGTCACATATAAATATATATGTGTGGGTGTGGGTGTGGGTGTGGGTGTGGGAGTGGGAGTGGGAGTGGGAGTGGGAGTGGGAGTGGATGCGGGTGTGTGAGCGGGTGTGCGGGTGTGTGGGCGTGTATGTATATTTGGCCTTAAAGTAAACAGGACCAGCAAGATTAGTCAAACACCATATTTACCTGACTTTAGATTTTAATTGAGAGGTACAAACTCCCAAAAGAGAGGACAGACAAAAACTAAATAACCCAGCATATATGAAAATCAACCGATATGTACAAACAAGTACAAACATCTTACTGGGAAAAAATTATGGTAAATAATACATTACTAAATTAAATAGTAGATGCATTATTAAAGTAATGTACAGGTCAAATAAAAGACAAAACATATTTAAAAAGAACAATGGTAACCGGAAAGGCAGATAACATAGCCTAATCCTCACTTTGAAAAGAAATCAATATGTAACTTGGAAAAAAGTTAACAGAGGAACTTAAAAGTGCAAGAATAGTAGAAGGATTAAGGTAATCACCAATAAGGCCATATTTGCGCAAGAAATTCGCTGATGTTGCAGCATCCCAATCGTATCTGAAATTATCAATATATGTAAAGAGAGAGAAAACATAAAGCATATCGACATACTGAAAGACTAGATTAAAAGCATACTGGTGCTTGGTAGGTTCTTGGGGCTTGGGTTCGATAAGAAGTGTCCCTGGAGAGAGCAATAGCAACAAGAATTGAGTTATATCTAAAGTTTTGGTAAAGAGATTTAGATGATATACAATAATTAATAAAAAAGGGTTTACACAAAGTACTCAATCCTATCAAAAGAATAAATTCCTGGCTTTTGGTCCAATTGTATGATAAGATTTTATTTCAGTTAATAGCTATAACCACTTCTCTAGTAAAATTCTATCAATTACTCTATTATAGTATTAAATAGCTGACGAAAAAATATACCATTGAATCCAATTTTTTTCTTGTAGGCAACAGCAGCTTCAAAAAACCTTGCCTACAACAAACAAACCTTGGCTTAATATAATTATGGAAGGATAAAAAGGAACCTCGGAGATTAACCAACTAGAGAAGGTGAACAAAAAAATTGCTAAACAGTTTTGAAAAAATAAACAATGAAGATTGTTATTAGTGGTTCTGAATGGCCAATTATTTTTTAAATAATTAGCATCGTGAAAAATCAAACTATTTTAAGCAAACAGAAGATACTGAAAACTGAAAGTAGGATAAATGAGTTTACCATATGATTAAGCTCTCTTTCCATATCAGTGTTCAAGAGAGATTGATAACCCTCCCGACCACCCCAAAAAACATAATTTTCTCCCCCTAGATAATGTGTTACCTGTAAATATATGCAAATAGACAGTGGCCCGTTCATTCAGTAAGTGATTTTATAGATGTAAAGTTCTATCACATGTAAAGTTCTGTACGTAAAAGAACATTTCTATTTCAATAACTCATGCACAATCAACCAACCTCCATAGCTTTCTTAACCTGAGCTGCCCCATATGCATATACACCTAATTCAGGGCTGTAATTTTAGCTCCGCAAAACAACAAGGTCATATAATTAGAAAATGAAAAGATTGCTGAATAAGGCTATAAAAAAATATGAAATACCTAGTAGCAGCGCCATGCATGTAGCGGGGATGCAAGAACAACTGAGCGGTGCCCCAAAGAGGACGAATATTGGTACCCTAGAAGCAACATTAAATTGAAAACTATGAGAAGAAGCCTTAGATGGCTGTAGTAATTAAAAGCACACAAATGTTTGATCGAGGTACCGATTTACAAGTTAATATACTATAAACATTTAAATTACAAAAGAGTGTGAAAGCTCATTATTCTCTAATGAGTATGAAGACACATATGTAATATGATGAAAAGATATTACAACATATCATATAGATTCATTAGGTTAATTACCTGAAGCTCTTTGGCAAGAGCTACCACTTCATCCAGATTTGCATTGGATTCCTGTGACAAATATAATATTTTAATTTCAATTTATAGGATCACACTTTCCGAAAAGAAATTTTTTTAAGTACCCTTCATCACTTCAAGGTAACGAATATAATAAAATAATTAGACAAACGGCAAATGGGCAAGTAGGAAGGGAGTTAAAAACTAAGACATTCTACTAAATTGTGTTTCTAGGAATTCACACATAAGAAACTCAGTTATCTTCACACTTCATTATTGCTCAATAGCATTAGGTATGAAGTCTAAACAATAACAGAGAGGTAATAAACACAATATGACTTCAAGTCTACATACCTCCAATGTATTACCATCTGGAGCAATGTCCCTATCGTGGAAGCACCACCTGTCTACGCCAAGCTTGTCCAAAAACTCAAAGTTTGCTCTCACTGTATCATCAATTATCCGATGGCAATACTAAATTTCAACTTGACTAACATCAAAATTAAAATTTGATAGCGGATTAAATAAAATATATATAACGTACTCCTCCTCTTGGCCATAGCCAGGGAATTAGTGCCGTCTTCCCATGGCCACATTTTTGTAGCTGAACCAAATGGATCACCTCCTGTCCCGCGAAATGTGTGCCAAAATGCAACACTGAATCGCATCCAATCCTAAGGTGAAAAAAGAAAATATTGATCACATTACATACATAATCTCTTAAAAAGTTAATTAAATAATAATATAGAGATACCAAAGAACAAAACAAGAACCTTCATTTTCTTCCCAAGAATCTCTTCATTGGCATTATACCATTTAAACGCAAGGTGATTTTTGGTAGAAGGTCCCTAACCAGACAAAATAAATAACATGTAAGAATAAGTAAAGGGTAATTCTAGGGGTCTCATATAATTAGTCTCAAAGAGTTTCTCAAATGATGTAGTATCATTACATTCGTTTGGTATATCTCACATAACTGGCTATGCCGTAAAATATTATAGTTATATTTAAATGCCACATCAGGTGATGTGAGACCCCTAGATAAACCAATTGCATTGTAAAATCTAACTTATGTATCATTTTTCAATATTTTCAAAGGCAAATAGGAAATTATCTTTCTCACCTCATACTTAATCTTGGGAATCCCAGGAAAGAATTCCCCTTCCCATTCACCTGAATCAGTGCATTTGCTACCAACATCAGCAGGGCAAGTTGGTGGACCGACAGCAATCTGCACAGAAAAAGAAGAAAACAAATATAGCCAAACCCAAAAGTATCCCTCAAAGTTGCACAAAAATTCACTTTGTCCCAAAGTATCAATTTTCTCAGTAGTGTTCCTTGGAGTCTAATTTTTTTGCAAACCTGTTCCTTTTTAACATATTGGTGAAATTATAGGTCAAAAATAGGTTTTATATAGTTGAATACACATTTGAACCATTCCAAGCGTATGAATACAACAATATATACATTGTGACACATAAATTACCAATGATTTCCTATAATTTCACTAATATGTTAAAAAGGAACAGTTTTGTAAAAAAATTAAACTTCCAAGGAGGAGAAAGTTGGCTAAAATTGGAATTTTGTGAAATAGGGACAGTTTGGCAGTATACTATAGAGAGAACAGAGAAAGCTTCTTCACCACTGTCAAAGCGGCCAAATTTAAACTCAGAAGAAAGAGAAATAACGTCCCAGACTTGATGTTTTTCATGTCAAGAAATCTACCTCTGCAACATAAAGCAACAAGATGAAGTATGAGTAAACAGACGTATTCCTGAAGAAGAAGAAAAAAAGGAAAGTCACATAAATTTAGCTTTACAGCTTGGGGCATACTGATAAGCCTATATGAAATTTCAACATGCAGGCACCAATCAATTCAGAAATTACTTTCTAAATCTTATCGCTCTTCAGCAACAGCATCAATCATGAAATCACCAATGCTTACGGACGATTATTCGATTAAAATAATTATTATTAACATAATAACATCATACCCTGTAAGAATCAAACCAGAAATCGTGCACCCGTGTTGAATGTGAAAAAACTTAATAAATAATAAATATAAATATTTTGAAGAAAGATGAGTAGAGACGATGAAACTCCTCAACAAGAGACCAAATTTATTACTACTACTAGTACTAGAAAGAGAGACCCACGAGAATCCCAATGCCGCAAAAGATTGCGTAAAATAGTAGCAGAAGCAACAATAATATCATATCATACCATAATGGAATTTCATTAATCCTATCTTTTCATTTCATAAAAATGATTTAAAACATAAAATTTTAATTTAACTCTAAAATCATTATAAATTTTATTTAAATAATCTTATTTAATAATATTTTAAAATATAAAAATAATTTGGATAAAATTAATATATTTTTTCCAAGTTATGATAGTAATCATGCTGACATATTAAAAACATGCAAGTAAAAGTAAAATTATTTTACAAGTTATTTTGCTAATTTTATAAGATCCTTATTATATGATGATAAGACCTAATATTACTATTTATATTAAAAACTTAATAAAATTAATAAACTAATTACTGAAAATATCAATTCTTTTCGTAGGGGCATGACATATTTTAAATCTAAAATTAATGTACTGACTTTAAAAATAGTAAATATAATTAATATTATTTTAGTATATTTTATGTTCACAATTGAACATTATTATAAATTAATACAAATCTTGCATAAATTTAAAAGTTACATTCTTAAATTAATTAAAAAAAAACAGATTCTTGCATAATTTAAAATTTAGGACTATATATTAAATTAATTTATTTACAAGTTAAACAAGATTAAATACTAAATAAGATGGTTGATATTATCATAACAAAAATTTTTTGTCAGAATAATAAGTACTCTATTCATTTTAAAATTAGTGATACAATTTGTTTTTTGAGGTCAAACGATAATATATTAAATTTTAAATTATATAAATTTATTTAATTTTAGTCATATAGTATATATATAAAAAAAAATTATTAATCACAAAATTTATTTCATTTTAAATTTTTATAAGTTATACAAATTTTAAAATTTAAAATGTCCTCGTTTGATTTTAAAAATCAAATTATATATCTAATTTTAAAATTAAAGAGTATCACTTAAAATATTAAATATTAATTGTTAAAATAATTATAAAAATATTATATATTTATTGTTAATTTTAATTTTAATTTTAATTTTAATTTTGACAATATTAACAACCAAAGATGATAAAGCCAACAAAATAGGCTAAATATCAGTCTTAATAGGCAAATTTGACTCTATATTTAAAAAAGAGCAAAGCTACGGTCAGTTACGAGGCTAACGTGGCTGAATTTATCAATATTATTATTATCATCCCTCGGGTAAGCTTAAAACGTAACACTGAGGTGGCATCCTTACGCTCTTAACGACATCCGAGCTGTAATTAATATCTCATAATTTTTTTTATTCGGTACAATTAATATCTCACAATTTATTTTTGAGTCCAGTTATGTATCGGATAAATTTATCCCAAATTATACTTACGAAATTTATCAATATATTAAAAATTATAGGAGAATTTTATTCATTATACAGGAAAATAATATATGGTGAAAAATTATGTCAGACTTATGAACTGACAGTAATGAAATTTTTTTTTTGAAGAGATACGTAATAAGTGGTACACTCTTATATTTCCTACCAATCTGATAAATTTTGTATTTGTAATTATAATTTAGCATAAATTTATGGTAATACATAACAAAACCCTATACACATCTCCAAAAAAATTATCACAAAAACACTTATCCACGTAACTGACGCAATATATAACGTCGGTGCAATATATAACGTCGGTAAAAGTATAGACGACGGTTGTATGACCGAACCGTTGTCAAAGAGTGTTGAGTTCGGGTGAGTTGGATAAAGAGTAAACTTAAAATTCGGACCGTATATATATATATATATCGTCAGCTATAGTATGTATACATAATTGGACCAAAACCAAATATTACTTAAGATTATTATTTTTCCTCTTTTTTTGTGTGTTTAAGATTTAATTTAATTAATTTTTTTCGTTTCAAGAATAGATATGCATTTTGAAAGTAATTTTGTTTCCAAATGTACCTTAATATTATTTAAAGTTTTAGTAGTGGTGCGACACTATATGTACCAAATCAGTACCTGTCTATTTTTATTTTAATTAAAAAAATTATAGGGGATGAAAAGATTTCCTAGAAATGGGATTTCCAAATAGGTTTTATATTTGTGATGAATATAATATATTCATTCATACGTGGTAACTGGTAAGAGAAATCAGGATATAATGAAGCTTCTGCAACACCCCAATGACAATGAGCTGCTGTTTTTGATACATACATATAATGATACACAATACCCCAACTTATATCAATGCCTTCAGCTAATAGCAAGGTCAAGAGATCTCAATTTGTTAGGGCTCTTTGATGAACATCCAAGTTTATATATATCAAGACATGAAACCTAGATTCATCAATCATACAACCTTATTTTCCTTGACTTACAATATTGAGTGAACTCCCTCCCCAATTAGGAAATGAAATGAAAAAAAAACAAAAACAGATCCAATCACATAATCAGAAGCTGTTGCAAAGGACTTGCTCTACTGACTGAAAGGATGAACAAATCCACGGTATAAATAATGTTTCGCCAGAAGAACATCCAAAGTTTTGTGAGATGATGATCCCAATAAAAATTTCAGATGAAAATGCATCCAGACGAGAAGATGAATAGATGTTCAAGATCGTGTTTTGACATCTCAGCAGAGGTACGCAATAGTTACCTATTTTACACAAAACAGAAGATATCAAAATCCGTCTCAGGTAATTGAGACAACACCCACACATTGTCATAATAGATTTATCCAAGTCTGCAAAGGAGCTGGGTATATATGTTTCTGAAAGCCTATTAAATTTATCCATTTGCTAATCTGACCGTGGCAACTAGTTCTTCAAAAGTTTATCAAGTACGCTGACAGAAGAATTGCAGTCATTGTCTCTGCAAGAGCCCAAGGAAGTTGGCATCAAGTGCCCAAGATTCTGAATGGTTGAATAATCTACAAATTGCTAATATGCTTACCAACAATCTAATAATGCAGATCCAACAAGATAAACCGAGACCATAAGAATCTTGTCTGAACATTCAACTAGTAATTATTACCTCACATAACTGGAAGGTGCATGTGCTGAATAATAGTAGATGGCTAGGGAAGGAAGTTATCTATCATGTGGAGAACCACATCAGCACCATCAGAATTCAACCAGTAGCTTTTAACCTGAACTTATAGGAGCAGATAGAAGAGAAAACAGTAAAGTGAAGACCAAGAGAAAAACATACATAAACTTGAGGCATATTTATCAGTAAATATCATATTGCTTGCCAAATAAAACCATACTTTTTATTACTTTATATCAGAGACATACTATATCTATAATGATGATCTTCATGCTCTTGAAGATTATCTAGAAACAAAAGAAGCATATATCGAAATGGAAATCTTAATTACTTTATGGAAAATGGTAACAAGTGCCCCTAATGCACTCGTTACATTGTGTTTTAAAGATCTTTTAGCAAGTTGTGGAAACTGTCATTATGGAGACTTGCACTAATCTAATGTAGCTAATTTTAGAAAGCGATATCATGGAAGTTTGAAATAATGTACTTAATATAATAAACCTAATTCTATTAGTGTGAGTTCCCATAAAAACATTTTACGAAAGTAAATACTTACGGGTGCCCTTAGAGAACTTGTTAGATGGAACGTTACTTTATATAAAGCGTCAAAGTTCGTAGATGATTTAATTAGCTATAGTGACACATACAGAATAAATTTAGGAGGCTTGCCTGGATGGTACTGTGAGCAACATATCGTTGCTTACTTTTGTGAAAGCTAACATCAACACGTTCCCAAGGAACTTGAGTGAGACCTCTGATCATCTCCTCTACATAACGAGAGTATAGTAAAATATGTATCACAAGATTTTGGTATTAAAAGTAATATGTATAACTGGACCCAAAAAATTGGTACACAGCAAAAATAAGGATAAATAAACAAAAGTTGCAAGAACTTGGCTGCAGTGGAAATGCTTGATACCTTGTTCCCCCGACATTTAGTCAAAAGGGAAATCATGGTTAGGAAAAAATTGAAACTAACAGCAAATCACCTTTCACAGGTGACACAAGCCAAAAAAATGCAAAGATCAACAAACTTCATCAATAAGCAATTGTTTCCCTGTTGATATTCCACAAAAATCTCAACAATTTCCAAAATCAGGAAGTTGCTGTCAAATTATAGATGGGATCAGGTATCATGCTTTCTTTGGAAAAAAATGTAGCTTGCAATCACACCAGATACGAGATACTCCAAGAATACAATACAGCACAAGGTCATCCTGCACAGGGCAATAGTGAAACAAACCAAAAAATGGCCCTGATCTGTAGGATATTTGAGGTGAATTACACGAGGTGAACAAAAAGTTGTCAAATTGGTAGCTCAGATGAGATGTGGATTTAAGGTAGCATACAATATGGATTCAATCACGTTCATCTTTTCTAAAACATTTGATAGTCCACCTTATTAATCAATTCCTTTCCATAATTTGTTGTTTAGCTGAGGTGCTGGATAATGGCTAAAACCTACTTATGTGAATGTGTCTGGCCACCGATAGACAAGCATTAGATAATTTTTCTCATTAAATAAGGCAATTTTATTACAAGGAAAAAAGAATACAAAACAAGGGAAGACAAGGAGTCCTCCAAAGAGAAACGGGAAGTGGGAAAAACCAGAATAGCTTGCAAATCCCTGCATCTGATACTCGATATCAAATGCTCCCATTGTTGAACATGAAGAGATGTAAAGAAGAAATATTCTATCTCATACAAGGTGAAGATGAGGATAACAAGCTCGGAAAATCCTAGTGTTCTAAAGAATGACAGAACTCATACAACACTACAAGATTTCCCAATGAAGCTATTCAAATTCAAACAGCATATCTCCACGTCCAAAACAAGGAATGTAACAAGGCTTTTGCCAAAGGCCAAGGAAGAAAAAAATTACATGGGAATAGTCAGTTAAAACATGGATATGTGAAGAAAGAAGTTTATATTAGCCTATTTGGAGAGAGAAGCTTAGAAGCATAATTGTCGATATCTGTGTTTCTAATGTTTGAAAGTGACAAATATCGCATCGTATCCTATAATGAATATAACACACCGTGACGCTTTATGATATAGTACTGATAAGTCAGAGACAGTTTATAAGAGTAAAAACATCACAGTAAAGCTTTTTTTTTCCAGCAGCAGAAGAGTTCACTCGTTCAACACAATCGGATATAAAATGCTTTCTGGAGTTTCTTATCTTCTACATACTCCGTCTCACTTTTCTTTTTTTATTCTCTTTCTCATATGGAGTCATAACTACAAATTTTAGAAGTTGACCTTTGCACTCCACTTTGTGACTAGACTCTTGTTTGACTACTTTAAGCTAATATGCTTTAATAAACAATATACTGAGTCATACATGTGTATAGCCATGTAATTATTGTGCTTTGCATTCTTTCCCGTACCTTATGATATCATTCATGACACAATACGTGATAAAAAATTTCGCATTTGGAGTGGTTAGAACCAAAAACCACACAAAAAGCTTCAAATTTAGAAGGCATGTTCCACACAGCTTCCCCACTCCCCCACCCCCAAAAAAAAAAAATTAAATAAAGGAAATGAAAAAAAGAAAATGTTTCTGTTTTGATGGTAACAATATTGTTTCATGATACTGAAGGGGGGGATGCTATTTTTCCAGTTATGTTTAGTGACAATGTTTAGGGGGGGGGAGGGGGGGGGAATCTTTTGAGTAACCGCTGAATATGAAACAAACTTTTGTTCCTTGCAGAAGTATAAAATCAATAATGTTCAGTATATCATGTTAGAAGAGAGGAACCCCAACAAAAAACAGGCTACCCACTACAAAACAGTGATTATATATGTCCATTCACATTAGAAACCACCAATAAGGCAAACATCAACAAATTTATTAAAACATGAAGACACTTCTAACAGCAACAAATAGAATTTAACAAACCTTCCAAGTCATTTGTTTGTGTGCTGGCAAAGGAAGATGCTTCGCTCTGGATATCTTCAGTAGTTTTTAACTCGACATGTACAATATGTGGGTACTTCTCATCCTTGACAAGAAAATCGGACTAGAAAAAGGGAAAGGCAAGGTACTTTATGCAATGTATTTTTTGGCTTTCTATAGATATTCAGTGGCAGCAAACAAACTAACCTTTGGGAGTTCATGTTGACGCCTAATTGATGATGTTCTCCACCCAACCACAGCTTAAAGAACAGTAAAGATGGAACAAATGCCACAAAGTAGTCAAGAAGAAAGTGCAGTTGTGTGAAAATATTAGATTTAGGAAAGCAAACAAATAAAAAGGATACGATCATAGTTTACATTTGCATATGCCACACGACGTTTAAAAGAGCGCAAACCTGACCTACACAAGTTATAGATGATGCCATTACCAAAGAAGATGAACGTATACAATTCAAATTTGGTTGAAAAATAAAGGATAATTGAGTACAACACCCAGGATAAGTCCATACTTACAAGAATTTAAGGTCATCAAAGTCGTAAACCATCCGAAGGAGGAGAGGCCTCTCATCATCTTTATCAGTTAGAAAAAGATGCTTCTGGATCTGCCAGCGATCAGGTGTGCAGTTTGAGACGCTTGTTTTTCGAGGAACGGAAGACCACAAAGGAATGGGAGCTGTGGAAGCAAAAACAACATAACAAAATATAGAAAAAGGATTTATAATACAATACAAAATAGAAAATTAAACACAGTATCATAACAAGACTTTATATACTAATGAAAGATCTAGAACAAGTACACCTTGAGGATATGATGGAATATTCACTTCCGATGCAGTGTCAGCTTTACAGCATGCTTTTTAACAACCAAGTGAATATAGAGAGTCGAAATGTAAATAAAATCCAAATATACCTTGTTTTGAACAGCGGTTTTTATAATAATTTGTTTGACCAGTTTTTATCTTTTTAGTTTTTAAAACATATATTGCAGAAAATGAATAAAATTTCAAATCAGCATTGCTGATGATTTCAATCCTGCACTCCACGGATTATAAAAATAAAAAGAAGAAGAAGAAGAAGAAATAGAAGAAAAGGATCAGTTCTTAATTCTGCCACAGAACTTCTGCTATTTGGTTCTCTCCAAAATTAGTGATCTCCGTATTCCATCATCACTTTTTTCCTTTGCTTCATTTCCATCATCCCTTGTCTCTAAGGTTGCCAGATACGAACCCGAAAATCAACATAACAAAGATGAAGATCTGTTTGGTGCAGATATACATCGACTTAATAAAGAAGCATTCTTTGATTGCGTCGAAGAAAGAAAACCCCTCAAGCTTCTTCATATTCATTAGGATTCTCTATCTGTTTCCTAGAAAATACTATCTCAATAATGAACTCTCTGATTTGATTCCATTTAGTTGAATAGTCTCTAATATTAACTCTCTGATTTGGGATTTGGTTTTCTTGGGATGCAAACAGATTTTTTGAGATCCAGAAACAAGAGGCAGTGTTTGGCCAGAGAAGTTCTTTACTGGCATCTGGCTGGAAATTGAACCAGAGAAGTGCTTGGAGTAACACGAGTGTCGGACTTGGCTGATGCAAGTGATGGTTCTTGGGTTTCAGTCACTACATTCATTTTCTACATACAAACCTGGGGCTTGAACATGTTCTTCCTCCACTTTTTTTTTTTTGCTAAATTTTTCTTATTAAATTCGACAAAATTCCTCTACTTTTAGTCCTCACACTGCCCCTCAAAAACCTCATCCGGTTGAAACTGCTGTCCTGCTTGGAATCTAAATTGGTTTAGAAGCAATCTTCATCTCTCTCTATATCTCCAAGTACACCCACCCACATGTGTGTGTATACCACTAAGCTTCTTTATCCTCTTTATGTTTTTTTTCTTGGTTCTTAAAAGATATATTATACACACACACATGTGTATATATATATATATATACACACACACACACACCCCACAAAGCTTCTTTAATCCTTTTTTTTGACCTTAAAAAAAGAAATGAATAAATGCATATTAATATTTGGCTTCCTATAATAGAGTATATTAAAGCTTGCCAAACAAAAAAATAAAAAAGAATATTTGAAATTATTATTACTATAAATAGTTTGAAAACAATTCAAATAACTGTTCAAACAAGTCCTTTAAGTTTTCCTAAAGACAACCTTTAAATCTTTCCTTTGATGTGTTAATAGTTAATAATACAGCTGTCACCATCCTACTGATAATGATTACAAAAAGTAACAAAAGTATTACAAAGTAATTAATATCTAAATCCAACAATTCTAGAAAAAATGAAAGAAAAAGGTTGTATGCATAAAAGCTCAAATTTCAAAGCATATGCAAGTATAGTTATTAGTTAACCTACCTGTTTATTTCCCCGTGACCCAAGATGCGGGGTTGCAACTGTTATAAAGTTCATTGGTTCTAATCCAGCAACTTTAGCTTCATAATGCTGATATAGCCTCCCTACAGCATATCTTGCAACAAGACCACCCAAGGAATGGGCCACAAAAGATATCTTGTGTACCTCAGGCCATCGTGTGACAACGTCCAACACCTACACCAATGAACAAACACCAGACAAGGTCTATGCATAAGAATTCTCAAACAAGTGATTGCAAAATATAATACTTGTGGCACAGAATTTAAATAAACAAGTTTAAGAAAATGAAGATTAAAATGCTACCACCCAAATACCTCTTCAGATAACCTCTCACCCATACAGTCTACGCCATCAAAAGACAACATCAAAGAATTGCACTCACTGCCTGCTCTAACAAAACAAAATCAAGTTAAAAGATTAAAAAAAAAAAAGGAAGTGCATTGTCAAGGGAAGACAAGCCAGCTTAATGTAACGGTGCATTAAAATGTTCAGTAATAGAATCAAACTTGACAGCGAGCAACAGAAGGAAGTACAAATTGCAAAAATGAGAAGATATAATAATGATAAACCCTAGTCCCACATCGTAACATGTGGGATCAGGGACGAAACTGACATAGGGCTGCAGGGGGCCATGGCCCCCCCAAGATCTGAATTTTTTTTTTTTTTTTTTTTGCCAAGTGATGTGAATAATTTTAAATGCTATGCACCTTGTGAAAACCACAAAGAAACTTATTCAGAAGTTGAGAGATGATGGATGTGATACTTCATAGTAAAGGTGAAGTCTTTTTGTGAACGACATACAATAGATGTCCCAGATTTAGATTCTTTATATGTTGAGAGAAGAGGTGAGCTCGACATCAACAAGATAAATTTCTGATTGATTGAGCATTATCGGATTGATATATTTGCAGCTATAATAGACTCTCGGTTGTAAGAGCTAAATAATAGGTTTAGTGAGCATACGTTAAAGTTACTTGTTCTCACTCTACATTGGATCCTCAAAATGGGCATCGTCTTTCAATTATTGATGATATTTGTAAGCTTGTGGATGAATTTTACCCCAAAGACTTCACAGAGAATGAGAAAGAAAACTTAAGGATAAAATTTCAACATTTCGTGATTTGAAAGAACGTCGGGTTCAATTTTGACGAAGATATGTTCTAAAAGACTTTTTTTTGCTATGTTTTGTTGTCTTTGGTAAAGCAAATCTATTACTACATTATCTTTGTTTTAGTAAAAATATGTTTTGTAATGGTGGAACTTTACTTTTTAATGATGAATATATATTATATATGTTGTCAAAAAAATTCTTGGCCCCCCCAAGATCAACTCCCGGTTTCGTCCCTGTGTGGGATACTTGGATTTGGATGTGTATATAAGGACTCATGTTGCTATCATTAATACCTTCACTCATGACCTTTTGAGTGAGCTTGTGGTGGGAAAAAATGACCCAATAATATACTATTGAGCTAGTGGTTTAAGGCATTGTTTGGATGGATTTTATTTGATTCTGACTTAAGATTTGACCCAAGATTTATTTCAGACTCGGGATTTGACTCAGGTTGTTACATATTTTTTTATCAATGACATCTCAATTTATTACTATTTGACACTTAGTTGTCATAACATTTACTAGCAGACACTCCTCTAATACGACTTGATGCAGACATCATGGAGTGAACCTTCATCCCTGACATAGTTTTGTGTGTGTGGAAAGTTATCCCTTACTGAGTTTCTTGAACTGTACCTATACATGGACTCCGTTCACCATTTATTTAATAAAAATAAAACACCAACCTATAAAGAAACTAATTGAACCAAACACATGCAGGTCTCAAAATGCATTCCCCCAAAAAATAAATGCATACCATCAATGTAAAGAAAAGAGACTAGTTGATTCAAGCAACTAAAACTTTACACGATATTTATTCCAAGACTACATACTCGTAATTAGTCAGCACGTTGCATTGGAATATTATAGCCAATGTGTATCAGTCACCAACATATAGTATCTACAAACTGAATCTGAATTATTGTAAACTTTACTTTTGTAAATTTGAAGAAGTGAAAATAGAACTGAATAGGATTTTTAAGAATCATTAACCATAATAAGATGGACTGAAGCAAAACAAGCACTTACGATGAACTATAACTTTATCAGAAAGTTTCTCCACAAATTGCTCAGCAGCGTATCTCCAATCTTCAGAACTGAACATATTTCAGAAGGAAATAATAATAAGCGGTGTGTGTGTGTATTTATCAAACAGATGTATAATTTTAGGCACAGAATGCAGCATGTTGATCAAATAATCATTAATGGTGTAAATTTTATTTGTCGGAACTCCTCTACAATGAATAAGTAAAATAAATATACCCAAAATTTCTAAAATAGATGTATGAACATTGCTAGTAAAAAATAGCAAAAACAGGGTTTGAAAGCTCCACAACATCAATATAGTACAAACAAAACTACCTTAAACCTTCAATAGTTTGGGAGATTGTAGATTTTGAGTACTTCTCCCATGGGCATCAGTGCTGTTTTCATCTACTTCGGTATATTTTGAATGGAGGGTATCCAACTAATTCCAGGGGAACGCAACCACCCAACAAGAGGGGCAAGTCAAGACATAAGTGTTCGTGTTTACCTATTGACTGCAAGGTTTCATCATGTGATATCTCCGTTATTGAATTGAAACACGTTGCTCCTTGGGGATGAACTTTTCAATGTTTACGCCATTTAACATATAACCTTGTGCTTTATGCTCTCTTGTCAATCCCTTTAGTATGGAAACTCTATAGACCATAATCTGCGGTTTTGTAGGTCATTAAGGGTGCAACTCAATTTACAAAAGCTACTAACCTAAGAAAAAGGATTCATCTGTAGGTAGGCGAACCGGAGAATCCAGATTTAGGGAGATCTCTGCTTAACTAGCATTCGGTAGTCATATATATTTATAAAATAAAACAACTTATAACTCTGAGCAGTAACTTTGTGAGCAAATACAATTGGTTCCCTCCGCCACCGAAAAGGGTCTAAAGTCTACAAGTGAATAAAGAAGTGAAAAGTAGACAAACACTGATACCATCCATTAGAATATAAGCTTAACAGACATAGTTATTTTGGGGGCGACATCTTAATCATCCCTCTCAACGATACATCAATAACATTTTATTAGATGCAAATTAAGCCAAAAACTTAAAAAATAAAATAATTACATAGACAATATACATCAATCTTTACCTTCCAATGATCCCGTTAACCATAATCACGAGGTGGTCCGGATGCACCTCTGGAGCCGGGTCGAAAATATCTCGGCCGCCATAAACAGAATCCATCTCCACTTTCTGCCCCTTTTTGGACCGACTCGTGAAGCAACTTATGCTCAATTTTCGAAGAAATGCCACTGCACTACTCTGAGCCAACAATAATCTACATATTCCTCTATCGGGTCTCAGTCCAAACCCTAGATTCTGACAGGGAAATCGCAGTACACATAGGGGTTTTGAAAGCGAATGCGCGGTGGGTCTAACAGGAGAATTGGTAGAGAGGATCATGCGTGGCGGATTGGATTACTACCAATCATGGAGAATTGAGGACAGATAGGAGATCGAGTAGAAATAAAGAGGGAGAAAGAATGGGTAAAAAGCGTGCAAACGAAACAGTAGTGCATTGGCCGAATAAGTATTTATTTTTTGCATGTGGGAATGATATTACGAGCATAGGAGACAGTTGAAAATGCGGGAATTACAGTTGTAAGGAAGATCTCATCCAACTGGGCAGAAGATAGAAATTTTCACGTTGGTTGAACACAGACTGAATAAAGTTTAAGGTAGTAACTACTTTTGTGGATTATTGTTATTTTTGTCACGTGGCTTATCTTTTAAGTAATATTGTAGTCTAGAGTTCACTGTTCACAAGACGAAGTCAGAACAATATAATACTCGTCACCATAATTGATGTAAGTTCGTCAAAGATGATCACATTACAATATTTTTATATTTTAATATATTTTTTAGGATTATCTTCCAAATAATTACTATCTCATTCATTATATTCAATTTTTGGTGATTTAAAAAAACGTTAATCTTGTTCATAATTAGACAAAGATGTTTAAACATTAGGCTCAGGTGTAAATAAAAATATGTGAACATAATTTGATTATTTTCTCCTGGAAAATGAATCAATAGTATGTGTTTTGAAAATCACATGATTGTAAAACAAAAAATAAAAAATTCAATTAACTACACTACAAGAATGAGTTGATCAATATTATTGGACCACTTTTTAATAATAAAATTTTCATAAATTTGCAATCAAATAAGTAAGGGTTTTAGTTGGTTACCCGAAAACAAATTGAATATGCAATTGAAATTAACATATATAATATTATGATTACTCATTAAACTTTTAAAATTAAAATATAAAGTTTTATAAAATAAACAAAGAATAAAAAAATTTTAAATAAGGATTTTAGTTGGTTACCTGAATACAAATGTATCATTCAATTGAAATAACACATATACAATATTATGTTCAAATTATATAAACCTAAAATTATAATGAATTTAATAATAAAATTAGTTTGCAATCAGAAGTGACTTAATGAACAAATTGATATGTTTCCGCAGGACTCATTTGGAAAATTGGTAGGGATATGCAAGAATAAACTATTTTTTTTTTTTTTTTGGAAACATTCCTTATATGAATTATCTGGAAACTTCTATAGTAAATAGAATATATAGAATTGCGATCAATCAAGTATTGCAAAGGCCGGATGTAAGACCCCGAAATTTTTTAAATAAAAAGGAATTTCCTTTATTTATTATTTTGAAATAGTAAGGGTTGATTTGATTAATGTGGATAGTTAAGGGTTAAATACGCAAATATTTCAAAATAAGCAAGTGGTTATAAAATATTTATTATTGTCGGGGAATATTCGTTTGGTCGTGGAATATTAAATCTTTGTCGGGGAATATTAAATACGACAGTATGAAATGTGTGGGCCCCATAACGAAAAAATGATTGGATGAAGAAAACGACAAATATAAGTTATTTTTAAATAACAGCGTAGTTATTACAGATTAATCATTTGTTGGAATACCGGTGGTTAAAACACACTAATACGCGTTGTTGAACAAGAAGATACGGTATTGCACCAATTATTGATTCTTACGTAAGAATGCACTACTCAATAATGGTATGTGAATTACCGCTCAAAGATTTTTATTGAGTTAATAATTCTTTGCGTTGATATTTTATATTCTTTCATTGTTTCAATAATTGTCATTACACACGTATTTTTTATTATCGAAGCAATAATTCATATTATCCGAATAATATCATTAGATAACATTATTGGCAATGTCTAGAAAGTTCATCTAAGAAGAGGTTTGGTCATCTAATTCTTGGCTACCAAGAAGAAGAAATTCTTATTGGAAAGCCCCCTCTTCCAGGAGGCTGCACGGTTGTCAATATTGTGATTCGTAATATTATTTGTGAATAATTAATTATTGATTTATATGATGAGGAAAATATTGATTTTATGTGGATATAGATGGAGAAAATTTTTAAAATGACAATTGTTGAAAATTAATATTTTATCTTTTACGATAAAATAATTCATTTAAATATATTATTCTAATAATATATTAACGGTGATATTTTTACAACGAATGTGGGATATATGAGTATACGAGGAGGAAGAGTATTTTGTGGCATTAAATGTTTAAAACATGTTAAACATGTAATTGGACCCCAATTATGGGTGAAATTTGATTATAAACGTAAAAAATCGCCCGTTTGTGGATTTCGGTCAATTTCTATTTGGAATTTGGAAAAACTTTCTTCTGCAAAGTTGTAGAGAATTAAATTTCCTATAAAAACTCATGAGATTCGAATTTTCTGATGAAAGGGCTATTTATTATGAATTATTGAAGTTCAAGAAACTCAGAAATAATTGATTTTTGGGAGTTTAAATTATTTTTGTTAAGAAAAACGTTTTTGTATTTTTTGGACATCATTAACATGTGTGGCTGGTGTTTTGACCAAAAAGGTGGGCTAAGGAAAATTTGTATAATTATATTAATATTATATTAAATTTTACGCTTTTGATGTTCTAAGCATTTTTCTATAAATAGGGTGCTTGGGTTAGAATTGAAAATCACACCGTAAGCTGAAGTTTTCTCTATTTCTCTCGATATTTTGAGCGTATTCTTGTGAGTATTTTGAGTATACTTTGAGTATTGATATACGGTGCAAGTTCATTCAGCGTTATTCCGGTCAGAAGTACTGTTCTCTTGAGGTAAGGGATATTATTTTTTTTGTAATGATATTATTTCTTCAATATCATTATCTTTGAAATGTTGATCTGAAGTTTTTATCAAATTTGGAACTTTTTTCATGTCGGGGTTACTATTCATGGGTTACTATTATTCATGAGTTCTTATTCACGAAGACATTATTCATGAGTTCTTATTCACGAGTTCTTATTCACGAGTACTATTCATGAAGCGTGAAGATGTTTTTTGTGGAATTTCTATCTTTTGGTGTTGAGTTACTATTCACGTATAAGACTTATTCACGATATCAAGACTATTCACGATATCTGATTATTCAATAGAAAAATAAAATTTCTTCTTTTCGTCTAAAACATCTATTCCGGATACTAACTCGATTGATCCATGTTTTGATCATTCTTGAATTTTACACCACTATGATTATTTTTGAGGTATTTTTGGACGTGGATAAAACCAAATACGAATCCTTAATCCTTGATCCTTGTCATTTTGTTTCTTTGGATTCGTTTCTTTAAAAAAAATATATTTTCATCATCCCGGTCTTAAATGATGATATTATGGAATATCTTTGGCACAGTAGTGCAAAAGATGAATGATTTCTTAAGAATATCTTTGGCCCATGTAGTGCAAAGATGAATGATTTGAAGAATATCTTTTGCCCGCAGCAAAGATGAGCAGTGTTTAAATGAACATGACCGGTGATGAATATCTTTGGCTGTAGTGAAAAAGATGAATATTTGATTCTAGATGTATATTGATTGATGTTCTGGGGATAAAAGATAGAGCGATGAACTTTTAAATTCATACATGAAGATAGTAGTTTGCATTCTCTACTTAACTCTTCTAATGAATTATTATTTCATTGCGAATATTGATTTAAAATTTGTTGTCTATTGTATTCTATTATATTTTTCCCTGTTGAAGACTAACGATAATTTGTTGTATATTATCTTAGTCATAATATTCTTTCGAAAGCTAGTTGAGCTCACCCTTTTCCTTTTGTTCCATTTTTCTCGGGAGAGGCGAGAATATAGCGAAGTATGCAGTCTGGGGTATGGAATGAAGGTTTTAGAAAGGATTGTTTAGTAGTCCTCACCATTTTGTAAATTAATGTATCAATAAATGTGATGAGGATTTATTTGAGTATAAATATTGTCAGAAGATAATATTTGTATTCAAACTCCGCGATTTCTTGTTGTAATAATAAAGTTGTAGTTGTTTCTGTACCATGTATTGACAACTCAGAATAGGTGATGTATACCTATTTTGGGGGCGTCACACCGGATATTTTATCGGTCAGATTTGGACCATAACGAAATTTCAATGTATACCGGCATCATAAAATGAACCTTATAAAATTTTCAATTTTTGGGGAGGACATGGCCCCCTCTAAACTCCAGTCTTAAGCTAGTTTCATCCCTACTTGAGACTTGAGAGAAGCTAACTATATGAACAAGAGATAAACATCAATCGAAAAGAAACTATCCAATGCAATTATAATAATCTATTATCTATTATATATACTAAATCACAATTTTTGACACAATATATTGACATCTGTACTTCTATAAATATAACACCTGTCCATCCTAATTAATACTCCTAAATATCCTTTATCAAAATACCCTTCACAACAGTGCCCCTCTTAAATAACAACTATAATCCTATATTTAACTTTGGCAATTAAATTCATTCAAATAACAATTGGAATCCTATCCTGTCTTAAACTTTGGCGTTCAAATTTGTTCAAATAACAACTGGAATCCTATCTTAAATACAATCCCCTAATTAGTATATGCTCCCAGGACACATTGAATGCTGTAAAATCGAGTGAACAGCGGCAATTGAGCCACGGAGATAGTACTCAACATCGAGAGTAATTGCAACCTGAACAAGAGAGGGATCGCATACGTCGATTTTCCCCAATTTTTTTCTGTTACTGGAGCTTCATTCTGACCGGGAAATCAGAGGTAGCCGTCGAGATGAGAGAATCTAATGGCTTTAGCCGACGGAAATGATTGAAGAGATGGAGATAGAACCCAAAGCATTTTCGATCTGATAAGATTATAGATCTGATAAGCATTGTGATTGAGGATGATGAATGGAATGTTTTCTTGTATGAACTCAAAACTAATGCAGTTAAGAGTCTTGGCAAAGGATATTCAGCGGGCTTTAATTATACAGGGAGCCTGGTTTTTGTTGAGGGAATGAAGCCATTGCTTGATTTGAGATCTAGAAGAAATCAGATGGGCATGTGAATCTTTATTTTATCTGTTTTTCTACAAAATAAAAATTTAAAAAATATTCACAGCCTTAAAAACGGATGAACATATGCAAATATTTTACAACTTACTTTTTATTCTCTTTATTTTTTTTCATCGAACTTTAACAAATTAGTTCGTTTTTGTAACTCAATTAATTCAATTATTTTTTCATCTTTATGCTCTCAAATTTAATAATATTTCTCAACTCAACTCCAATTTTGTCTGTGTTTTTTTTTCTCTTCAAAAGAAATGAAATATGTATTATTTTTTTTAAATATAATACTACGTGTATGAAGAAAGTACGGTGTTGAAGATCCCTAGCTATGCTTCATTCAAAAGTATCTCTCTCTAGAATTTACCACTTCCAAGGTATGATAATATCATTAACTCAATTGTAATGAGTGATGATTTGGTGTTATGCTCTATCTTCATAAACTTGAACATTTATGTCTACCAGCATAGATAGCGAATAATTCATTTGTTGTTCAATTTTGCTATTTTAGCTTACTAATAATGTTTATCTGAAGTTTATTTTAAAAAAACTTGGTGAATTATTCTCTCACTCATGATTTACTAATAGTATATTGTTAAAATAATGTAGTGTAATTGATAGTGAAGATTATAAATTTTAGAATTTTATTTATTTTTTAAATTGTTTTTCCAAAGTAGGATTAATTAATTTTTTTTTTATCTTGATTTAAGTTTTCTACTCTTTTATTTTGGTTGGAAATATATGGAAGATAATAAATTTTAAAGATGTGATTTGATTCACTCACATGCAAGAGACTATTTATAGAGACACTTTAATAGTAATTACTATATGTACTTGGACGTTACCCATTCACGTATTAATACTAATTAAGATAATTCATGAGAACATATTTATAAATTTGATTTAGTTTTCTAATTAACAAAAAGCTCATAAAAATTATAATGGTAATACTGCAGGACTTCTATAACTTCATGTTGGATGCTTCAGAAGAAGCAATTGCTACAAGCAAGAAATCGAAAGGAGTAGATAAATGAGGAGGTACTCTGTAAGACCCCAACTTATTATTAATGAAATATAATTTTCTCTATTTATTATTTTGAAATAGTAAGGATTGATTTGATTAATGTGGATAGTTAGGGGTAAAATCACGCAAATATTTCAAAATAAGCAAGTGGTTATAAAATATTCATTGTTGTTTGGGAATATTCGTTTGGTCGTGGAATATTAAATGATCGTCGGGGAATATTTAAATGCGACGACGCTAAATGACCATGTATGGGCCCCATAACTTGAAAGCGATTGGATGAAGAAAACGACAAATATAAGTTGGTTAAAAATAACTGGCGTAGTTATTCACAATTATCTTGTTAAAATACTAAATTGGTTAAAACACAAGAAGCTTTGCGGTATTGCACCAATTATTGATTCTTACGTAAGAAGGCACTACTCAATAATGGTTACTGATAATTCTTATTGATATTTTATTGATTTAATAATTCTTTGCGTTGATATCTTATATTATCATTGTTGTTTCAATAATTGTCATTACACAAGATTTTTTATTATCGAAGCAATAATTCATAATATCCGAATAATATTATTAGATAACATTATTGGCAATGTCTAGAAAGTTCGCTAAGGAGAGGTTTGGTCACCTAATTGCGGCGCAGAGAAGGAGAAATTCTTATTGGAAAGCCCCTCTTCCAGGAGGAGCGCACGGTTGTCAATATTGTGATTACGTAATATTATTTGTGAATAATTAATTATTGATTCATATGATGAGAAAAATATTGATTTTATGTGGATATAGATGGAGAAAAATTTTAATGTGACAATTGTTGAAAATTGAAATTTTATCTTTTTACGATAAAATAATTCATTTAAATATATTATTATATTTTAATAATATAATAATGGTGATATTTTTACAACAAATGTGGGATATATGAGTATACGAGAAGGAAGAGTATTTTTGTTGCAATAAATGTTTAAAACACGTTAAACATGTCGGTGGACCCCATTTATTGACTGAAATTTGATTATAGCCTGTAAAATCGCCCGTTTGTGAATTTCGGTCATTTTTTGTTTGGAATTTGGAAAAACTTTATTCTGCAAAGTTGTATAGAATTGAATTTCCTATAAAAATTCGTGAGTTTCAAATTTTCTGACAAAAGGGCTATTTATTGTGAATTATTGAAGTTCCGGAGTTCCGAAATAATTGATTTTTGAAAGTTTTAATTGTTTAAAATAACAAAAACGTTTTTGTGGTTGGTTGGTAGGCACATGTGTTGCAAAATATGCTGAAATCAGAATTTCCAAGTTTACGTATGAGTTATATAAATTTATTAATATTTTATTAAATTTTCTGCTTTGGTGTTCTAAGAATTTCCTATAAATAGGGTGCTTAGGTTAGAATTGAAAATCACAATTTAAACTAAAGTTTTCTCTCTATATTATTGGCGTATTCTTGTGAGTATTTTGAGTATATTTTGAGTATTGCTATACTGATTGCAAGTTCAAGTCATCTTTATATCCAAAGGTGTTTAAATTTAAATCTTGATCTTCGAGGTAAGGGATATTTTTTTTTCAGTAATGATATTATTTCTTCAATATCATTATGTTAAAATATTGATCTAAAGTTTTTATCAAATTTGGAACTTTTGATGTGAGTTACTTATTCTCATATCTGACAAGACTATTCACGTATAGGACTTTATTCACGAATACTGGACTATTCATGAAAAATAAAAAAATTTCTTTTAAGTCCAAAATATCTATTCGGATAATAGCTTTGGTTGTATCCATGTTTTGATCATTTTGAATTTTACACCACTATGATTATTTTTGAGGTATTTTTGGACGTGGATAAAACAAAATACGAATCCTTAATCCTTAATCCTTGTCATTTTGTTTCATGGATTCGTTTCTTTAAAAATATTTTTCATCATCCTCGGTCTTAAATGATGATGGAATATCTTTGGCCCAGTGCAAAGATGAATGATTTCGATGAATATCTTTGGCCCGTAGTGCAAAGATGAAGCAGTGTTTAGATGAACATGACCCGGTGATGAATATCTTTGGCGTGTAGTGCAAAGATGAATATTTGATTCGGATGTATATTGATTGATGTTACATGGATAAAAGATAGGCGATGAACTTTTAAATTTATACATAGAAGATAGTAGTTTGCATTCTCTACTTAACTCTTCTAATGAATTATTATTTCATTGCGAATATTGATTTAAAACTTGTTATCTATTGTATTCTATTAGATTTTTTCCTGTTAAAGACTAATGATAATTTGTTGTATATTATCTTAGTCATAATATTCTTCTTTGGGCTAGTTGAGCTCACCCTTTTCCTTTTTGTTCCATTTTTTTCTCTCGAGGAGGCGAGAATATAGTGAGTACAGTCTGGGTATGGAATGAAGGTTTACAGAGAGAGTTGTTTAGTAGTCCTCACCATTTTGTAAAATAATGTATCAATAAATATGATGAGGATTTATTTGAGTATAGATATTATACAGAAGATAATATTTGTATTCAAACTCACGATTTCTTGTTGTAATAATAAAGTTGTAGTTATTTACGTATCACGTATTGACAACTCGAGAATGGGTGATGTATACCTATTTTGGGGGCGTCACGGTTAGTATCGAGCTTAGGGATATGATCTCTCGGCGGAGATCGGGGAATAGAACTAGGAGGGGAGGCAGAGTAAATCCTTCGCTAAGTGTGTCCTACCCAAGCTTATTTGTTAGTTGGTCAAGATATATAGGGATATTATGTGATATATTGATTTCCTTAATTAACCCTTGTTTTAGCGATAAAGATTTGAGAATGTCGATGAGAATATTAACAATAGAAATGAGACCAGTGGAGACGCTCAGACTCACCAACGAGGAAGCGTGCAACAAGTGGCAATGTTCCTCCCGTGAATAACACCACCGAAAGCGAGATGATGAACGAGGGGATGTTTAGATGCTTTTTTGCGAGTTCATGTAAAATCGACGAGGAGACTCGTGTTCAAAATACGGGGAGGAAATGATAAGAATTCACGGGTTGTCTTCGAAAGTAGTATGACATACAAGCTGATCATGTTTGATGATAAAGCATATACTTTGTAACAATCTTATTCATTTATTAATAAAAAGTATTAATTTATTAAAGGCTTTTAATTATCTACATGATGCTGTTTTATAATATGTGATAAACCCATAGTTTTAAGCAATGCTTTTAGAATAATGATGATGATCATTCTAATGAGATCTAAATTCTTAGAAAGCTTAAAAACTAAAATAGTTCCCAATCATTGGATTACTAAATTGGGGATTAGTGAATCCGGATAGATCGGGTACATACGTTGCTTGCTTTCATTGGATGAGGATGATTGATCTCATGATCATTTGTGTGGAGACACTAAAGCAAGTATGTAGGTGCTTATTAGAGAATAAGTTCAATTTGAACGTGGCTCATTAAGGAATACCTAATGGAGTTTTATTTGCTGTCAATAGGAATTCTCAGTAGTGATAGTAGTACAAGTAATCCTTGGACTTGAGATCATCATAAGTATCTTGTGTATGATGAGTTATACTTTGACTTATTCCTTAAGACCCTTAGGGTATATCAAAGGGTATGCTTGGGTATAATAAGTTAGATACGTGGAGATAATGTATGATCGATAAAGAATCTACCACTTAATAATAAAGAAGAGAAATGTCTATGTGATTCGATAAATGACAACCCAAGTAGTCCTTGGTAAGGAAGAATGAAATTAGAAAGGAGTTTCTAATTTGCATTATTTGGAGTTGTGCATTTAAGGATCGAAAATACATATAATTAAATAAAATAAGACTTGACAAGTAATTCCATGTCTTATATTTAATTGGGACATTGTATGGTGGAAGGATTGAATTGTCACAGTAACTATTTACTCAAAGGTTCTTTAATGATTAATGTTAAAATCTATATTATCCGGAAAGTCGTTGATCGCTAGGGAGGCTTATCCCTATTGTAGAATAAATATTATTTAAATAAATTAATTGTTTAATTTATTTATTTAAATAAGATTAGAATTGTTCTAATTGATTTATTCACAATAGGTTTAATATGGAGAACCTAAAGGGTCACACCATAAAAGGAAGAATAATTATTTAAGAAGTTAATGGCATAATCGTAATAATATGTTAAGTATATTTAATTTAATCTATGGTGATAGAATAAATTAAATAGCTTAATATTTATTATTTAATATTTTAGAAATATTAAATATAAATTAATAAGAGAGTCTTATTAATATTATTACAATTATTATTATTTTAATTTCTAAAAGAGTTTAGGAATTAATTTAATATAAGTATTTCTCATTTATTCCTAATTGGATTAGGAAGGAAAATTAGTTAAAGGAGTTTAATTAATTATCCCTAATAAGATTAGGAGCTTAATTAATTAAAAGAATTTAATTAATTAAATAAAACCCAATTCCTTAATTGTTAAGGTGGGTTGCTTACATCTATAAATAAGAGAAGTCTTATTATGGGTGGTATGGGTTGTTGACTTTAACAACTACGTAATAATTCCAATAGTTGGGAGAGTACACCTTTCTATAGAGATAAAAAAACTAGGGTTTGTGCCAACCACCCTTCTTCTTGAATTTTCTTCTTCCTGGTGGATCACCTCAGAGGCCAAACATTTGGGTGGCTAACGTTGATCAAAGGAAGGAACCAAACCCGGTGGATTCAAGTCAACGCGAAAAGGTTGGAGGTGAACTTGTACCGAGGAAGCTTCGATCTTCAAGGGTATGATTCTTATTCATCTTTTTCGTTTAATTAATAATTATGCATAAAGGGTGATCCGGGTATATGGTTTGTAAATTTTTTTAAACTCTGATTTTACACGCTTCCGCACTTTTTATGCAATTTGATTGCGTTATGAATATTACAAACCTAACAGTGGCATCAGAGCCAAACCTTTATGTAAATTATTAATTGTTTTAATTTGATATGTATATTGATATGTGTTTAGAACAATTTAATTGGGCATAATTTTATTGTATAAAATTTAAATAAAAAAAAAATGAGTATAACAATTGCACGGATCAAGGCTTTTTTTTGTTTTGAGATGGCAGCCTGGCAGGTAGTTATTCTTGCACGGAATTCAAGGCTTCCTGGTATCACCCAGCAGCAACAAATATTTTTTTTTTCATGCAAAAGGAATCCGATTTTATATATATATGATATATAGGAACGGAAATCAAGGAATAAAACAACTCAAGCATTCCATCCGTAGCTTACATGTTGCAATCCGTAGTTAAAAGGAACACGTGGCCAATTATACGGATATTATATATATATATTATATGGTTAATATATATATATATATATATATATTAATTATTTTATAATTAAAATAAAAATTATTTTAATATTAAAATAAAAGGTTTATTTTAATCTTAAAATAAAAAGTTTATTTTAATTTTAAAATTAGAATTTCATGCTAACTAATTAGAGTTGGAATTGGATTCCATGATAACTAATTGGAGTTGAAATTGGATTTCATTTTTCCTAAAATAAAGGAGTTTATTTATGAATAGGAAGTAAATCCATCTTTCCTTAAATAAAGGAGTTTGTTTAGATATGAAATAAGATTTCATATTATTCAAAATAAAAGAGTTTATTTGTGAATAGGAAAGAAAATCCGTGTTTCCTTAAATAAAGGAGTTTATTTAAATATGGAATAAGATTTCATATTATTCAAAATAAAGGAGTTTATTTGTGAATAGGAAAGAATATCCGTGTTTCCTTTAATATTTTTTTTTACATGGAATTGGATTCCATAATTAATTAAAATAAAGGAGTTTATTTTGATTAAAATTTTGATTAAAATAAAATAGTTTATTTTATTCAAAATTGGATAAATTAAAATAAAATAGTTTTATTTTGATTTAAATTTGGATTAAAATAAAGGAGTTTATTTTAATTCAAAATAGATTTTATACTAAATAATTTTGCCCATTAAATGATATCAATATATATATTAAATGTTTATTATTCATGAGATGAATGTTATTTATTGATGCATATGGTGATGTGTATGATAATAAATGGGATTGATTATGAATTATTGACCAATGTGATTGGATTTTATTTTAGTTGGATGCACGTGAATGTATGGGTTTTATTAAATGGGGTCTGCGTGCCTCGCCTTCTCTAATTTTTTCTTAATGTAAATTCTATCTCCCTCCTATGTACTTTCCCTCGATCACGATCAAGGTTTCTATTTATTTTAAATAGTTTTGTAATAGGAATATTTAGAATTAATTTTGAAGAATTAGAGATCAAGGGACAAGCTTGAAGACCGTTTGTAATAGAGCCAGGGTTTAAATGTAATAGTTATATTTAAATATTATTTCTTGCACCCTAGAGGTTTGACCTTTTGGTTCACTTGGTGGCTCTAGTGAACCAAACTAGAATAAAAGTCCATAATCAATCCAAGGTAGAATATAGTATTCTATATGTGCATGCTTATACTATATATATATATATATATTATATATTATGCAAACATGCTTCGATGTTCATTAATATGACGCGTATTTTTTATATATATAATATAACATATTTAAACAAGATGAGACAAATTAATAACAAACCCTCAATTTTTTTTTATATTAAGTCCTAAGCGTTCAAAGATATTTGGAATATCGAACGTCGCCTTCTAAAGCATGATAAAATTAATAGAGTATTAAATATTTAATATGAGTTTGTTGTGTCACCACAAGGCAAGTATTAAGTATTTAAGATGTTAATTTATCACATTTGATGCTTATAAAGAAAATTGAACAATATTGTTTTGTTGTGTCACCACAAGGATGATATTTTTCTTTTTGAATATATGGAGTGTTAGGTCGGACTTAACTTGGATAATTTTGATTGGATGTGCCACCACTGATCAAAATAATCTAAGAGGCAAAAAATACAAGGAGTCAGATAGTTGATGTAATTGACAAAAGTTGTCTACCTATTTATTTATATATAGTTTGTTGTGTCACCACAAGGCTATATACATTTGAAATGGGATCCTTATTCTCACTAAAGAAATCTTTAATTAGATTTTCACGAACTATATAAGTGAGGTAATATAGTTTGAAGAAAAAATAGTGGGAGATACCAATTTAAAACAAGACCTAAATTATTTTGGTAATTAATAAAAGAATGTATGTTAAAATGTTGTTAATTACAAATTCATTTACGTAATTTTACAATGTCTAAAATTACTATCATCGCAAAGCATATTAGATGTTAAATTAACTGCACCAAATTAAATGGATTGGTTAAGGAATTTGAGAATAGTTCTCATATTTGAAAAGCTATCTTACGTCCTTAATACGCCTATCCCTACAATGGTTGCGCATAATGCCTCGTGGAAGACATTGCTACTTTTAGAAAGTGGCGAGATGATGACGATTGGCTCAATACATCGATCATGCTCAGATCCATAAATAACGAAGCTTCGCCACAAGATGAAACTATGGATGCGCCTACTATATTCCCGCACGCCAAGTAGTTGATGGTGAGAAAGTAGGATCGAAAGATATCGAGATATCTAAGGAGCTCTTCCGATCTAGAATGGCCAATGGCACTATATATAAGAAGACCAAATTTTTAAATAAAAAGGAATTTCCTTTATTTATTATTTTGAAATAGTAAGGGTTGATTTGATTAATGTGGATAGTTAAGGGTTAAATACTGTAAATATTTCAAAATAAGCAAAGTGGTTATAAAATATTCATTATCGCTTGGGAATATTCGTTTGGTCGTGGAATATTCGATCGTCGGGGAATATTCGTAATGACGACAAGCGACCATGTGTGGGCCCCATAACGGAAAGTGATTGGATGAAGAAAACGACAAATATAAGTTGTTTTTTAAATAACGGCGTAGTTATTCTCAATTATCTTTGTTGGAATACCCGGTGGTTAAAACACACTAACGCGCGTTGTTGAACAAGAAGACACCAGTATTGCACCAATTATTGATTCTTACGTAAGAAGGCACTACTCAATAATGGTTACTGAAATTCTTTCAAAGATATTTATTGAGTTAATAATTCTTTGCGTTGATATTTTATATTCATTGTTGTTTCAATAATTGTCATTAAAGATTTTTCATTATCGAAGCAATAATTCATATTATCCGAATAATATTATTAGATAACATTATTGGCAATGTCTAAAAGTTTCATCTAAGGAGAGGTTTGGTCATCTACAATTGGCGCCAAGTAAGAAGAAATTCTTATTGAAACCCCTCTTTCTGGGAACCGCGCGCGGTTGTCAATATTGTGATTCGTAATATTATTTGTGAATAATTAATTATTAATTTATATGATGGGGAAAATATTGATTTTATGTGGATATAGATGGAGAAATTTTTTAAAATGACAATTGTTGAAAATTAATATTTTATCTTTTTCGATAAAATAATTCATTTAAATATATTATTTTAATAATATATTAAGCTGTGATATTTTTACAATGAATGTGGGATATATGAGTATATGAGGAGGAAGAGTATTTTTGTGGCATTAAATGTTTAACACATGTTTTGTGTGTTGGTGGACACAATTATTCGACCGAAATTTGATTATAACTTGTAAAATCACCCGTTTGTGGATTTGATTCAATTTCTATTTGGAATTTGAAAAACTTTTATCTGCAAAGTTGTAGAGAATTCAATTTCCTATAAAAACTCGCGAGATTCGAATTTTTACGATGAAAGGGCTATTTATTATGAATTATTGAAGTTCAAGTTCAAATAATTAATTTTGGGAGTTTTAGTTAATTATTTTGAGAAAAACGTTTTTGCAACTAAGTTGGCCTCACATGTGATTCAAATGGGCTGAGATCAGTTGTCAAAGGTGGGCTAAAGAAAATGTGAAAAATATATTAATATTATATTCAATTTTCGCTTTGGTGTTCTAAGCATTTTCCTATAAATAGGGTGCTTGGGTTAGAATTGAAAAAACACACCGTAAATTGAAGTTTCTCTCTATTTCTCTCTCGATATATTGAGCGTATTCTTGTGAGTATACTTTGAGTATTGTTAGGCGGTCTGAAGTTCCTTCAAAGACTATACCCAGTATTCCAAATTTGAAATCTTTAATCTTCGAGGTAAGGGATATTATTTTTTTGTAATGATATTATTTCTTCAATATCATTATCTTTGAAATGTTGATCTGAAGTTTTTATCAAATTTGGAACTTTTTCATGTCTGGGTTACTATTCATGGGTTCTTATTCATGAGTTACTTATTCACGAGTTCTTATTCATGAAGTTATTATTCACGAGTTACTTATTCATTTAGTACTATTCATGAAGCGTGAAGATGTTTTTGTGGAATTTCTATCTTTTGGTGTCTGAGTTACTATTCACGATACTCTGGCACTATTCACCGAAAAAAAATAAAATTTCTTCTTTTTGTCCAAAATATCTATTCGGATACTAGCTCGATCAGATCCATGTTTTGATCATTCTTGAATTTTACACCACTATGATTATTTTTGAGGTATTTTTGGACGTGGATAAAACCAAGTACGAATCCTTAATCCTTAATCCTTGTCATTTTGTTTCACTGGATTCGTTTCTTTAAAAAATATTTTTCATCATCCTCAGTCTTAAATGATGATATTATGGAATATCTTTGGCCTGTAGTGCAAAGATGAATGATTTCTTAAGAATATCTTTGGCCTGTAGTGCAAAGATGAATGATTTCTGAAGAATATCTTTGGGCCGTCAGTGTAAAAGATGAACAGGTGTTTAAATGAACATGACCAATGATGAATATCTTTGGCTCGTAGTGCAAAAGATGAATATTTGATTCGGATGTATATTGATTGATGTTACAGGGATAAAAGATAGACGATGAACTTTTAAATTCATACATAGAAGATAGTAGTTTGCATTCTCTACTTAACTCTTCTAATGAATTATTATTTCCGCTGCGAATATTGATTTAAAGTTTGTTGTCTATTGTATTCTATTAGATTTTTCCCTGTTGAAGACTAACGATAATTTGTTGTATATTATCTTAGTCATAATATTCTTTACTGAGCTAGTTGAGCTCACCCTTTTCCTTTTTGTTCCATTTTTTCTCGGGAGGCGAGAATATAATGTGCGATTTAGTCTGGGGGTATGGAATGAAGGTTTTAGAAAAGGATTGTTTAGTAGTCCTCACCATTTTTGTAAAATAATGTATCAATAAATGTGATGAGGATTTATTTGAGTATAGATATTATGCAGAAGATAATATTTGTATTCAAACTCACAGTTTCTTCATTGTTGTAATAATAAAGTTGTAGTTGTTTCGTACCATGTATCGACAACTCGGAATAGGTGATGTATACCTATTTTGGGGGCGCCAACAAGATGCAGAAAAAGTTCTTAACATAATCAATTTGATTGATCAATTAGGACAACGAGTTTTTTGTCATGGATGGAGAGTTGAGCCAAGATTTGATCTTGCACTCACTCCCGGACTCCTTTCATTAATTGTTGTGAATTTTTCATATGAACAAGCTAGATATCGACTTTTGATTTGCTTAACATGTTGAAAAATGTTGAGAGTCACTTTCAACCAAGAAAGACCATGTCTTCTTGGTAGGGGCCAAAGGATCTTCCTCAAAAGAAGAACGATTCAAAAAAGGTAAATGTAAAGGCGTAAACAAAAGATAATAAAGCAAAACCGACACGGATAGCAAAGGAGTTTGCTCTAACGCAATAAGCCTGCATAATCGAAAGAAAAGCTGCGAGAAGCATCTTGCAGAGGCTAACCAAAGAAGCTTAGTGAAGTTTGGTTACATAAATACAAATTTGTTCATGATTTAAAATAAATTTTTCTTTAAGTCAAGGTTCTACTTGGATATTGGATATCGACTTTTGGTTATCATAAATATAGATTCATGAAAGGACCAAAAGAAGTAGAAAGCTAAACAAAGATAAGTAATCCTATGTGTGGAAAATGAAAAAAAAGGTCATTGATTAGCCATAGTAAACTTATAGTTTAGCAATGCCTATGGGAAAATCTATTAAGTCAATAAGTTGTTATCAGTATTTCAGTTCTTATAAGAAATATTATTTCCATTTTATTGTTGGACAATGAAATCTTTGGTATTATAATTAAGAACAATTGTTGTTCTATTTATAATAATAATGTTTTGTATAGAACTGGAGTATTACTTAATAAATTTTGTATACTTGACTTACATGAAAATAATTTTGCATATTGAACAAATTAGTATAAGAAAAGGAGATGATCATTCAAAGAGTTGAATGTGTGTATTTGGTGAAATACAAGTGTGAATTATTTGAAATGTTCAAAGAATTCAGAAGTAAAACAAATTGGCAAAGTATTAGAATTCTTTGATCGGATCAAGGAAGGAATACTTGTGCAATAAGTTTCTAGATCATCTCAAATGGTTTTCTCATAATGGACGCCTCTCGATACATAATAATTGATTGATGTATCCGAAAGGAAAAATTGTACCTATTTGAACATGGTGGGATCCATAATGATTTTACCGACATTCCAAAGATCCTTCAGGTCATGTCCTAGAAATGGTGCAGATATCTACGAAAAGGTAACCTCAAATCCCACCCAAGACTCCATAAAAGTTATGGATGCGGGGAGGATTCTAATCTTAAGTATGTTAAGATAAGGGGTTCCAACTTATGTGAAAAGGTTTCAAAAGGATAAGTTTGGAACAAGATTTGACAAGTGTCGATTTGTGGGACATCCCTAAAGTAAGTTTAGGGTATATGTTCTATAATTCTACTTAAGAAAAGGTGTTTGTTACGAACACGGCGCTTCTAAGATAAAGGCGTTTATCATTCAAGGGCTAGTGGGAGGATAATAGATCTTGAAAAGTTCAAGAACCACAAAACACTATAAGTCAAATAAGAGGAACTCGTAGATAATTCTATTGTACCACAACCGGATCGTAAATCGGAATAATCTTTGAAGATACCTAGGAGGTATGGATTCATCATAGATGATGATGATGAGGTACACATCATAGAAGATGATGATCCGATTACATACGATGAGGTAAGAGTTATAGACACTCTCAAAATGGAACATTCGTTTTGATGAGGCAATCAAAAGAGTTTGATTTTATCAAAATAAGAATGAACCTAGTGTGTACAAAAGGGTCGGTGGGAGCATCGTGACATTCCTAGTACTACGTGTTGATATACTACGGATAAGGAATGACATACCAATGCTACAATCAAGGTAAAGATAAAGTTGTCTAAACATTCCTCCATGAATGGTTTGGGGACGAGTATCTTAATTGGGGATAAAATCTATATAGATAGATACAAGAGGATGCTCGACTTAACCCGAAGGCGTATATTCATTTGATGCTAAAGTCGTTTAGCATGGCAAACTCCAAGAGATGTCTCATGTTGATGAGCCATGGAGTGTATCTCTCTTAATAGTCCCCATAGACTCCAAAGAGAGATCGCATGAGTGTGACAATCATGTATGCAATGAAATATACTGAGACTGATGTTGATCGGTCATATTCTCGAGAAGATCACCGTAAGACGGTGAAAAACATCTTAAAGTTCTTAACCCAAGCACTAAGGATGTGAGCATACATGGTGGGTCTAAATTAAAACTAGAGAGCTTAGCATGACTCAAGTTTTCGAGACCGAGACCAAGACGACAGATAAATCCACTTTAAGGTAAAGGGTTACCTTGAGCGATTGGTGCGATGAATTGGAAAGGTTCCAAACAAAGAAAAGAGTTCTTTGGTTTAGTGATAAAGACAAAGTATATATCTATAAATGAAGTCGCAAGTTGATTGTTTGGATTAAAAGTTCATTACGTAACTAGGAATAGTTCTAAATCTCATCTTGGATCTAAACATGTGTTGTGGCACTTTCATTTGATTATTAGAATCATTGAAAGATGGGAAATCACTATAGAGATAGTGGACTCTCATGAACAACATTACATATCCATTAACTAAAGCTTATCCAACAAAGCAGGATAATCGCCGTTTGCAGAAGAAAGAGTATAAGATACCATGACGATTGGCTTTAGTGCAGTGGGAGATTGAAAGTAGTATGCATACAAGCCAATCATGTTTGATGATAAAGCATATACTTTGTAACAATCTTATTCATTTATTAATAAAAAGTATTAATTTATTAAAGGCTTTTAATTATCTACATGATCTTTTGTTTTATAATATGTGATAAACCCATAGTTTTAAGCAATGCTTTTAGAATAATGATGATGATCATTCTAATGAGATCTAAATTCTTAGAAAGCTTAAAAACTAAAATAGTTCCCAATCATTGGATTACTAAATTGGGGATTAGTGAATCCGGATAGATTGGTACATACGTTGCTTTCTGCTCATTGGATGAGGATGATTGATCACATGATCATTCATTGTGGAGACACTAAAGCAAAAGTATGTAGGTGCTTATTAGAGAATAATGTAAGACCGAAATTTTTAAATAAAAAGGAATTTCCTTTATTTATTATTTTGAAATAGTAAGGGTTGATTTGATTAATGTGGATAGTTAAGGGTTAAATATGCAAATATTTCAAATTAAGCAAGTGGTTATAAAATATTCATTATCGTAGGGAATATTCGTTTGGTCGTGGAATATTAAATGTTGTCGGGGAATATATTAAATCTGACAGCAAATGACCAATGTGTAGGGCCCATAACGGAAAGTGATTGGATGAAGAAAACGACAAATATAAGTTGTTTTTAAATAAGCGGCGTAGTTATTACAGAATTATCTTGTTGGAATACCCGTTGGTTAAAAACACTAATAATCGCGTTATTGAGCAAGAAGCTTTTCAGTATTGCACCAATTATTGATTCTTACGTAAGAAGGCATTACTCAATAATGGTTACTGAATAATTCTTCAAGTATTTTATTGAGTTAATAATTCTTTGCGTTGATATTTTATATTCTTTGTTGTTTTGATAATTGTCATTACACAAGATCTTTAATTATCGAAGCAATAATTCATATTATCTGAATAATATTATTAGATAACATTATTGGCAATGTCTAGAAAGTTACGTCTAAGGAGAGGTTTGGTCACCTAATGCGGCTTTCTAGTAAGAAGAAATTCTTATTGGAAGCCCTCTTTTTCCTGAAGCGCACTGGTTGTCAATATTGTGATTCGTAATATTATTTGTGAATAATTAATTATTGATTCATATTGATAGGAAAATATTGATTTTATGTGGATATTGATGGAGAAAAATTTTAAAATGACAATTGTTGAAAATTAATATTTTATCTTTTTACGATAAAATAATTCATTTAAATATATTATTTTAATAATATATTAACGGTGATATTTTACAACGAATGTGGGATATATGAGTATCTGAGGAGGAAGAGTATTTTTGTTGCAATAAATGATTAACACATGTTTTGTGTGTCGGTGGACCCCATTTCTTGGTTGAAATTTGATTATAGCATGTAAAATCGCTTGGTTTGTGGATTTGGTCGATTTGCATTTGGAATTCGGAAAAACTTTTATACGTAAAGTTGTAGAGAATTGAATTTCTATAAAAACTCGCAAGATTCGAATTTTACGATGAAAGGGATATTTATTACTTAATTATTGAAGTTCAAGTCTCAAAATAATTAATTTTGGAAGTTTTAATTATTTATTTTATGAAAAACGTTTTTTTCTTACTTTTCTAGAAGGTGGCATGTGGGAAATGCTAGGATCTGAATTCTAAGGTTGGCGTATGAATTTGATATATATATATATATATATTAATTTATTAAATTTTCTGCTTTTGGTGTTAAGCAATTTCTATAAATAGGGTGCTTGGGTTAGAATTGAAAATCACACCGTAAATGAAGTTTTCTCTCTATATTATCGGCGTATTCTTGTGAGTATTTTGAGTATACTTTGAGTATTGCTATCTGATTGCAAGTTCAAGTCATAGCTTTATATGTTTCATTTATTTAGAAGTCTTGATCTTTCGAGGTAAGTGGATATTATTTTTTCAGAATGATATTATTTCTTCAATATCATTATCTTTGAAATGTTGATCCAAGTTTTTATCAAATTTGGAACTTTTTCATGTCGGGGTTACTATTCATGAGTTACTATTCACGAGTTACTATTCATGAGTTCTTATTCACGAAGTTCTTATTCATTTAGTACTATTCACGTAAGCGTGAAGATGTTTTTGTGGAATTTCTATCTTTTGGTGTCTTGAGTTCTTATTCACGTATACCAAGACTATTCACGATATCTTGATTATTCAATAGAAAAATAAAATTTTTCTTTTCGTCTAAAACATCTATTCGGATACTAACTCGATTGTATCCATGTTTTGATCATTCTTGAATTTTACACCACTATGATTATTTTTGAGGTATTTTTGGGACGTGGATAAAACCAAGTACGAATCCTTAATCCTTAATCCTTGTCATTTTGTTTCTTTGGATTCGTTTCTTTTAAAAATATTTTCATCATCCTCGGTCTTAAATGATGATATTATTGAATATCTTTGGCCCGAGTGCAAAGATGAATGATTTCGAAGAATATCTTTGGCTTTTGTAGTGCAAAAAGATGAGCAGTGTTGAGATTAACACGACCGATTGATTAATATCTTTGGCACCTGTAGTGCAAAGATGAGCAGTGTTTAAATGAACATGACTAATGATGAATATCTTGGGCTGTAGTGCAAAGATGAATATTTGATTCGGAGATATATATTGATTGATGTTACAGGATAAAAGATAGGCGATGAACTTTTAAATTCATACATAGAAGATAGTAGTTTGCATTCTCTACTTAACTCTTCTAATGAATTATTATTTCAGCTGCGAATATTGATTTAAAATTTGTTGTCTATTGTATTTCTATTAGATTTTTCTGTTGAAGACTAACGATAATTTGTTGTATATTATCTTAGTCATAATATTCTTCTTTGGGCTAGTTGAGCTCACCCTTTTCCTTGTTGTTCCATTTTTCTTCTCGGGAGGCGAGAATGTAGCGAAGTCTTAGTCGGGGTATGGAATGAAGGTTCTAGAGAGTTGTTTAGTAGTCCTCACCATTTTTGTAAAATAATGAATCAATAATTATGATGGGGATTTATTTGCGTGTGGATATTGTCTGAAGACAATATTATATTTAAACTCACGATATATATTGTCGTATTTCACACGACATTTGTATTATTGAAGTTGTAGTTTGCTTTTTGTACCATGTATTTGGCGACTCGAGAATGGGTGTTGTATACCTATTTTGGGGGCGTCCACGGTTGTTATATCGAGCTTAGGGATATGATCTCTGGCGGAGATCGGGGAATAGAACTAGGGAGAGAGACGAGTAAATCCTTGTTAGTGTGTCCTACCTAAGCTTATTTGTTAGTTGGTCAATATATAGGGATATTATGTGATATATTGATTTCCTTAATTAACCCTTGTTTTATGGCGGTATTTGAGAATGTCGATTGAGAATATTAACGAGTGGAGTAAATGAGGTAGTGGAGATGCTGTCTTTACCAACGAGGAGAACGTGCAGCAGTGGCAATGTTCTCTCCGTGAACAACACCATTGAAGCGAGATGATGAGCGAGGGATGTTTAGAAGTTTTTGCAGCTCATGCAAAATCGAGACGAGGAGACTCGTGTTCAAAATACTGAGGAGGAAATGATAGCAATTCACGGGTGGTCACAAATGCAATGCGATTCAAAAAGTGGGGACACACGAGTGCTGGGAAGCCGGATCCGATTAAAGGCGGAGGCGTGGGTCAAACAAATTACCAAGATATTCGATGTCTTGGGATGCGGAGAACAGAAAGTTCCATTCGCCACCTTTATCCGTGGCGGTGATTCTTGGTGGGAATGCGTGAAGCGTACCCATCAATTTGCGACTCAACATGTCATGGGAGCGTTTCAGAACTGTTCAATGACAAGTACTTCCCCGAAAGTATTAAATCGTATGAAGGAAGTGGAGTTTATTAGACTAGAAAGCGAATAACATGGCGGTGTGTCAAAGACGAGGCGAAGTTCGCGGAGTTATCGAGTTGCACCTCATTTGGTGGAGAATGAGGAACGTATGACGCGGATGTTTCGAGAGGCTTGAAACTCGACATACGTCGATATCTCATTTCTCATAAATTTTCTCTCTATTCGAGATGTTGTCAGCGGGCTCGGTTGTTAGAAGCGAGATAACGAAAATACGTTCAACCGATGGACCATAACCGAGGATCATCATATCAAGATAGCGATCATCGGAATAACGATAACCGGAGAAAGAAGAATACTGAGACAAAGCGGTAACCACTCCGGTGGTAATCGTGGCCGTGAAAATAGAAGAAGCGAGTCGAGAGGAGATTTTAAAAGAGGAGATTCAACAACGACCGTGTGAAGGCGTCGGCAAAGATGGCAACTAGTTTTAAGGGAGGAGAGCGACCACCGGTCGTATGTTACAAATCTTGGGAAAGAGGGACATATCGATCCAAACCGTCCACAACAGTTTAAGGTATGCTTATAATTGTGGAAAGGAAGGACATATCGCCGAGATTAGACGATGGCGAAACCTAGTTCAATGGGGGCGGTGACTCAAAAGATCGTCCCCGTAAAAGTCAAAGTCAACGATTATTAGGAAGAAGCGTTTGTTGTGGTGGTCAAATGCAAGGAACCCGAACGAAGTTAGCGGGTTAGTCAATTATAAATTCTTGCGAAGTATATACCTTACTAGATATCGGTTCTACCCATTCTTTTTTATCTCTCTTGCTTTATTTCAACGTTTGAACTTGACTACGGAGAAATTAAACTTTGACCTATCTCTGTGGAGACTCCATTAGGAGAAACTTTCATTACATCCGTTGTTTAAAAATCTTGCTTGATTCAAGTTGGCACTATCACATTACGTTAACCTTATTTCTATAGAGATATTTGCTTTTGATGAGATTTTAAGGTTAACTACTCACATCATGCCAAATTGATTGCTTTTGTAAGGTTGTTAGTTTTCATATTCCTAAGCAACTTTGTTATTGAATTCAAGCAATCAAACCATTGTAGTCAAACATTTTCATATCAAGCCATGAAGTCATTCGTTTATTACGGATGTCAAGTTTTCTTAGTCCATGTTATGGATTTGAATAAAGACACGTCGATTTGAATAATATTCTGTTGTTATTGATTTTTCCGACGTATTTCTGAAGAATTTCGCTTACTCCCAAAGCTTCGATATTAAATTTTGTATCGACTTTGAACCCAGTACAAAACTCATTTCTAAAATCTCATATCGAATGGCTCTATTGAACTTGAGTTAAAAATTCAACTATAGAATTTGGTACTGAGCCTTTATCTTGTGACTTCCTTTGTGGAATTCAAAAGCGACGAACTCTGTGAGGGACGTCATATTCGATGCGATAGTAAAGCGATATTTGTCATTGTGATGTCTTTATCCAAGATTGGGATATGAGTCACGATTGAGAAGCAACCTAAGTCGATTATCGAAAGACGTAGCTTGAAGGCTTAGTTGGTTATTATCGGAGATTCGTTGAAGGATATTCTCGAATCGCTATTCCATTAACGCTTGGTGACTCGTAGAGATACAAAATTCGAATGGAGCAAGGAATATGGGAAGAGCTTGAAGAACTCAAGAGGAGACTCATTTCAAAGACATATTACGATCATGCCATCCCGAAAATGACGTGGTAGTGACGCGATGAGTAGAAGATTATATGCGGGAAGCGAGTGCGATGATGTCAAGTATATGATAGAGCCAACTTTAATAGAAAAAGTTAAGGTTGCTCAAGCCACCGGCCGGAGTTGATGCGTATGAAGAAGAAAGTACAAGAAGGAGCTATTAGGGGCGAGAATTGATGAAGAAGGAATACTTGAGTCCACTCTAGACTTTGTGTTCTAACGACTCGATTTGAAATACAAGATTATGATGGAGGCACACAATACGCCATTTGCAATCCATCCGGAAGTACTAAAATGTATCGTGATCTTGACATACATTTTGGTGGAACAATATGAGAGAGAGATTGCCAAGTTTATCTCGATGTGTTTAACTTGCCAGCGTGTAAAAAGGCGGAGCATCTTGTACCTAAGGGTCCGTTGCAACCACTTGAGATTAGGAATGGAAGTGGGAACACATTACTATGGATTTAGTTACGGGTCTTCCTGCGGTTTCTCAAGGCATCAATGCTATTTGGGTTATTGTTGATAGATTAACCAAGTCTCGCTTCATTTTTACCGACACGAGAGACTTATTCCCTTAAGCGTCTTTCTCGTATATGTATATAAATGAGATTGTGAGATCGTGGCATGCCAAGTATCCATAGTTTTAGATCGTGACCCAAGATTCACTTCATGATTTTGGGTTAGTTTGTAAAAAGCTATGAGCGCGAATTTCTGATTTGATTTGGCATACCATCCTCAAAGCGGATGGGCAATCGAAAGGACTACTCAAACTCTTGAAGATATATTAAAACTCGTGTCCTAGATTTCAAAGGAAGTTGGGATAAGTACTTGTCATTGGTGGAATTCTCATACAACAATAGTTATTAAACAAATATAGGCATGGTTCCATTGAAGCATTATATGAATGAAAATGTCGTTCTCCAATATGTTGGGATGAGGTGGGTGAAGCAACATTGTTGGGACCCCGAAAGTTAAGACGTATGACTACCGAAAAGATCCAAATGATTCGATAACGTTATACAAAGCGGCACAAGATCGACAAAAGAGTTATGCGGATCTTCATCTAAAGGGCGTGGAATTTAATGTAGGGATCATGTATTGTTGCGAGTTGCTCCATGGAAGGGAGTTACAAGATTTGGGAAGAGAGGAAAGCTCAATCCACGATTTATCGGTCCATTTCAAATTCTTGACCGAGTAGGAAATGTAGCCTATAGACTTGCGTTACCTCGAGTATGTCTCGTGTTCATAATGTGTTTCATATATCGTACTTCAGTAAATATGTGAAAGACCCGAACCACGTTATAGAGTTAGAATCCCAGGACGAGATAGTAGAAGACTTAGCGTATGAGGAGGTTTGTCAAGATTTTGGATAGGAAAGAGCATGTCCTACGCTGTGAAAGGTTATACCACAAGTTAAAGTTTTGTGGAGGAATCATGCTATAGAGGAAATGACACGGGAGTTGGAAGCGAAATGAAAGCGAGGTATCCTCACCTTTTCAAAACACCGAGTACGTACGTCAATTTCGAGGGACGAAATTTCATAAGGAGGAAGGTTGTAAGACCCGAAATTTTTAAATAAAAAGGAATTTCCTTTATTTATTATTTTGAAATAGTAAGGTTGATTTGATTAATGTGGATAGTTAAGGGTTAAATATGCAAATATTTCAAATTAAGTAAAAGTGGTTATAAAATATTCATTATCGTCGGGGAATATTCGTTTGGTCGTGGAATATTAAATGCTTGTCGGAGAATATTAAATGACGGCGCAGTAGTGACCGTGTGTGGGCCCCATAACGGAAAGTGATTGGATGAAGAAAAGCGACAAATATAAGTTGTTTTTTAAATAACTTGGCGTAGTTATTCTGATTAATCTTGTTGGAATACCCGGTGGTTTAAAACACACTAATACGCGTTGTTGAGCAAGAAGCACTCGGTATTGCACCAATTATTGATTCTTACGTAAGAAGGCACTACTCAATAATGGTTACGGTAATTCTTATTCGATATTTTATTGAGTTAATAATTCTTTGCGTTGATATTTTATATTTGTTGTTTTGATAAGCTGTTATTACTGGCGATTATCTTTCATTATCGAAGCAATAATTCATATTATCTGAATAATATTATTAGATAACATTATTGGCAATGTCTAGAAAGTTACATCTAAGGAGAGGTTTGGTCACCTAATCGCACGCCAAGAAGAAGAAATTCTTATTGGAAAGCCCCTCTTTCTGGGAGCCGCACTGGTTGTCGATATTGTGATTACGTAATATTATTTGTGAATAATTAATTATTGATTCATATTGATAGGAAAATATTGATTTTATGTGGATATAGATGAGAAAAATTTTAAAATGACAATTGTTGAAAATTAATATTTTATCTTTTACGATAAAATAATTCATTTAAATATATTATTTTAATAATATATTAATGGTGATATTTTTACAACGAATGTGGGATATATGAGTATACGAGGAGGAAGAGTATTTTGTTGCAATAAATGATTAACACATGTTTTGTGTGTCGGTGGACCCCATTTCTTTATTTGAAATTTGATTATAGCACGTAAAATCGCTTCGTTTGTGGATTTCGGTTGATTTACATTTGGAATTCGGAAAAACTTTTTACGCAAAGTTGTAGAGAATTGAATTTCCTATAAAAACACGCAAGATTCGAATTTTTACGATGAAAGGGCTATTTATTACTTAATTATTGAAGTTCGAAGCTCAAAATAATTAATTTTTGGAAGTTTTAATTATTTATTTTATGAAAACGTTTTTTTCTTACTTTTCTAGAAGGTGGCATGTGGGAAATGCTAGGATCTGAATTCTAAGGTTGGCGTATGAATTTGATATATATATATATTAATTTATTAAATTTTACTGCTTTGGTGTTAAGAATTTCTATAAATAGGGTCTTGGGTTAGAATTGAAAATCACACCGTAAAGCTGAAGTTTTTCTCTCTATATTATCGCGTATTCTTGTGAGTATTTTGAGTATACTTTGAGTATTGCTATACGGTGCAAGTTCAAGTCATAGCTTTATATCCAGGTGTTTCAACTAGAAATCTTGATCTTTCGAGGTAAGGGATATTATTTTTTTCGTAATGATATTATTTCTTCAATATCATTATCTTTGAAATGTTGATCCGAAATTTTTATCAAATTTGGAACTTTTTATGTCGGGGGTTCTTATTCATGAGTTCTTATTCACGAGTTCTTATTCATGAGTTCTTATTCACGATTCTTATTCACGAGTCTATTAATTAAAGCGTGAAGATGTTTTTGTGGAATTTCTATCTTTTGGTGTCGAGTTACTATTCACGTATCGGCCTTTATTCACGATATCTCAAGACTATTCACGATATCTGATTATTCAATAGAAAAATAAAATTTTTTCTTTTCGTCAAAAACATCTATTGCGGATACTAACTCGATTGTATCCATGTTTTGATCATTCTTGAATTTTACACCACTATGATTATTTTTGAGGTATTTTTGGACGTGGATAAAACCAAGTACGAATCCTTAATCCTTAATCCTTGTCATTTTGTTTTCCTTTGGATTCGTTTCTTTAAAATATTTTTCATCATCCTCGATCTTAAATGATGATATTATTGAATATCTTTGGCACGTAGTGCAAAGATGAATGATTTCTGAAGAATATCTTTGGCTTTGTAGTGCAAGATGAGCAGTGTTGAGATGAACATGACCGATTGATTAATATCTTTGGCACCTGTAGTGCAAAGATGAGCAGTGTTTAAATGAACATGACCGGTGATGAATATCTTTGGCTGTAGTGCAAAGATGAATATTTGATTCAGATATATATTGATTGATGTTACGGGGATAAAAGATAGACGATGAACTTTTAAATTCATACATAGAAGATAGTAGTTTGCATTCTCTACTTAACTCTTCTAATGAATTATTATTTTCATTGCGAATATTGATTTAAAATTTGTTGTCTATTGTATTCTATTAGATTTTCCTGTTGAAGACTAACGATAATTTGTTGTATATTATCTTAGTCATAATATTCTTCTTTGGGCTAGTTGAGCTCACCCTTTTCCTTGTTGTTCCATTTTTTTTCTTCTCGGGAGGCGAGAATGTAGCGAGTCTTAGTGGGGTATGGAATGAAGGTTCTAGAGAGAGTTGTTTAGTAGTCCTCACCATTTTGTAAAATAATGAATCAATAATTATGATGGGGATTTATTTGCATGTGGATATTGTCTAGAAGACAATATTATATTTAAACTCATTAAGTATATATTGTCGTATTTCACACGACATTTGTATTATTGAAGTTGTAGTTTGCTTTTTGTACCATGTATTTGGCGACTCGGAATGGGTGTTGTGTATATACCTATTTTGGGGCGTCACAATAAGTTCACCGAACGTGGCTCATTAAGGAATACTTAATGGAGTTTTATTTGCTGTCGATAGAATTCTGTAGTGATAGTAGTACAAGTAATCCTTGGACTTGAGATCATCATAGTATCTTGTGTATGATGAGTTATACTTTGACTTATTCCTTAAGACCTTTAGGGTATATCAAAGGGTATGCTTGGGTATAATAAGTTGTACATGGAGATAATGTATGATCGATAAAGAATCTACCACTTCTAATAAAAGAAGAAATGTCCTATGTGATTCGATAAATGACAACCCAGTAGTCCTTGGCAAAGAGAATGAAATTAGAAAGGAGTTTCTAATTTGCATTATTTGGAGTTCATGCATTTAAGGATCGAAATACATATAATTAAATAAAATAAGACTTGTGAGTAATTCCATATCTTATATTTAATTGGGACATTGTATGGTGGAAGGATTGAATTATGCAGTAACTATTTACTCAAAGGTTCTTTAATGATTAATGTTGAAATCTATATTATCTGGAAAGTCGTTGATCGCATTGGGGAACTTATCCCTATTGTAGAATAAATATTATTTAAATAAATTAATTGTTTAATTTATTTATTTAAATAAGATTAGAATTGTTCTAATTGATTTATTCACAATAGGTTTAATATGGAGAACCTAAAGGTCACACCATAAAAGGAAGAATAATTATTTAAGAAGTTAATGGCATAATCGTAATAATATGTTAAGTATATTTAATTTAATCTATGGTGATAGAATAAATTAAATAGCTTAATATTTATTATTTAATATTTTAGAAATATTAAATATAAATTAATAAGAGAGTCTTATTAATATTATTACAATTATTATTATTTTAATTTCTAAAAGAGTTTAGGAATTAATTTAATATAAGTACTCTCATTTATTCTAATTGGATTAGGAAGGAAAATTAGTTAAAGGAGTTTAATTAATTATCCTAATAAGATTAGAGAGCTTAATTAATTAAAAGAATTTAATTAATTAAATAAAACCCAATTCCTTAATTGTTAAGGTGGGTTGCCCACATCTATAAATAAGAGAGTCTTATTATGGGTGGTATGGGTTGTTGACTTTAACAACTACGTAATAATTCCAATAGTTGGGAGAGTACACCGCTACATAGAGATAGAAAAACTAGGGTTTGCCCAACCACCCCTTCTTGAATTTTCTTCTTCCTTGGTGGATCACCTCCAGAGGCCAAACATTTGGGTGGCTAACGTTGATCAAAGGAAGGAACCAAACCCGGTGGATTCAAGTTGAGCGAAAAGGATTGGAGGTGAACTTGTACGAGGAAGCTCGATCTTGAGGTATGATTCTTATTCATCTTTTTCGTTTAATTAATAATTATGCATAAAAAGGGTGATCAGGAGGGTATATGGTTTGTAAATTTTTTAAACTACGATTTTACACGCCCAGCACTTTTATGCAATTTGATTGCGTTATGAATATTACAAACCTAATGATCATGACCAAGCGATTCAAAGAGTTAAGACCACGGGAATTTAAGAGAAAGCGGACCGATCATGGCGGAAACATGGGTCGAGCAAATTACCAAGATATTCGATGTCTTGGGATGCCTGAGGAACAGAAGGTTCCATTCGCCACCTTTATGTTAAAAGTGGCGAAGGCGAGACTCTGGTGGAGAATACGTGAAGCGTACCCATCCGGCCTTTTCGGCGTATGTCTTGGGAGACATTTGAAACTATTTAATGACAAATACTTTTCTCGAAAGTGTTCATCGTATGAAGGAAGTGGAGTTTATTAGGCTGAGCGAGAACAACATGGCGGTGTCTCGATGCGAGGCAAAGTTTGCGAGTTATCGAGTTTGCACCTCATTTGGTGGAGAATGAGGAGCGATGACGCGGATGTTTTTAGAGGTTTGAAACCCGTACGTCGGTATCTCATTTCTCATAAATTTTCTCTCTATTCAGGATGTTGTAAACATGGCTCAATTATTAGAGGCGAGATAACGAAAGTACGGTCATTGAGGACCACTGACGAGGATCATACCGAGATGGTAGTCAACAAAACAACGATAACCGGGAGAGAGAAAGAAAAAAGACGGACAAAATGGTAACCACTCTGGTGGTAATCATGGCCATGAAAATAGAAGAAGCGAGTCGGAGAAGATTTTAAAAGAGGAGATTTAACAACGATCGTGAGAAGGCAGCGGTCTTGCGAAGAATTGGTTACAGGGAGGAGAAACGACCACCGGTCATATCGCTACAAATGCGGAAAAGAGGGACATATCGGTCAAACTTCCCACAACAGTTCAAGGTATGCTATAATTGTGGAAAGGAAGGACATATCGCTCGAGATTATCTGATGGCAGAAACCTAGTTTAAGCGGGGATGGTGACTCAAAAGATCGTCCCCGAAGAAAAGTCAAAGTCAAGCGATTAGGAAAGGCGTTTGTTGTGTTGGTCAAAATGTGAGGAACCCAAACGAGGTGATCACGGGTAAGCTATTTATAAATTCTTGCGAAGTTTATACCTTACTTGATACCAGTCTTACCCATTAATTTATCTCTCTGCATGTGCTCAAGCGTTTAAACTTGACTCAGGAGAAATTAGACTTTGACTATCTGTGGAAACTCGTTAGGAGAAACTTTCATCACATCCTTTGTTTATAAATATTGTTTGATTCAAGTTGGCACTATCACCTTTACCATTGACCTTATCTCTCTTAAAGATACTTGCTTTTGATGTGATTTTAGGGATTGATTGGTTAACTACTCATCGTGCCAAAATTGATTATTTTCGTAAGGTTGTTAGTTTTCATATTCCTAACCAACTTTGTTGTTATGCAATTCAAACAACTAAACCATTAAAATCAATCGCCATCATATCTAATCATAAAGCTATTCGTTTATTGAAAAATGGATGTCAAGCTTTCTTAGCCCATGTTATGGATTTGAATAAAGACACGTCAAATTTGAATAATATTCTGTTGTTATTGACTTTCACGGCGTATTTCTGAAGAACTTCCGGTCTACCCCGAGCGTGAAGTTGAATTCTTTATTGATCTTGAACACAGTACAAAGCCCATTTCTAAAACCCCATATCGAATGGCTCTATTGAACTTCGAGAGTTAAAGGTCAACTACGAGGAATTGTTGGACATCGGTTTCGATTCGTCCTAGTACATCTCCTTGGGGTGCTCTTGTTTTATTCATAAAGAAGAAAGACGCGAGTATCGACTTTGTATTGAATATCGAATTGAACCATGTCACCATCAAGAATAGGTATCCTCTACCTCGTATTGATGACTTGTTTGACCGATTTCAAGGGCACAATTCTTTTCAAAAATCGATCTTCGATTACGGATATCATCGGTGAAGATTAGAAGCGAGGATATTCCAAAGATCGCCGCGAGAACTTCGGTATGGGCATTATGAATTCTTAGTCATGTCTTTCGGACTAACTAATGCTCTGCGACTTTCATGAATATGATGAGCCAAGTATTCAAGGAATATTTGGATCGGTTTGTTGTTGTCTTTATTGATGACATCCTCATATATTCCAAAAGTCGTAAAGATCATGTGCACCATTTGAAAAATTTGGTACTCCAAAGGCCCGTGAAAACAAACTATATGCCAAATTGAAGAAATGCGAGTTACGGCTTGAGGAAGTAGCATTTCTTGGGCACAATCAGTGTCAAAACATGGAGTATCCAAGTGGACCCGTGAAGATTGAAGCAATACAAAGTTGGGAACAGCAAAGTCGATTGGCCAGAATACGTAGCTTTACGGGTCAAGCTGGTTATTATCGGAGATTCGTGGAAGGGTTTTCTCGAATCGCTAATCCATTAACTCAACTAACTTTCGGAAGGATACAAAATTCGTTTGGAGCGAAGAATGCGAGAAGAGTTTTAAGAGCTTAAGAGGAGACTTATTTTAAGACTGTTCTAACAATACCATCCGGTTCGGATGGATTTGTTATCTACAATGATGCTTTGTGCAAAGGGTTAGGGTGTGTTCTCATGCGGCGTGGGAAAGTCATAGCTTTATGCCTCATGACAACTTAAAAGAGTATGAGGAGAGAATTATCCTACTCATGATCTAGAGTTAGCGGTGATCGTTGCATTATTAAAGATATGGAGGCACTATCTATATGGGGAGAAAGTGGAGATATATTCGGACCATAAAAGCCTTAAATATTTCTTCACTCAAAAAGAACTCAACATGGCTACAATGACGTTGGCTCGAGCTATTGAAAGACTACGACCACACTATTCAATACCATCACGGAAAAGCGAGCGTGGTAGGTGGCGCGTTGAGTAGAAGATCATATGCGGGGAATGAGTGCGATGATGTCAAGTATACGATAGAGCCAACTTTAATAGAAAAAGTTAAGGTTGCTCGAGCCCATGGGCAGGGCGTCGCGTATGAAGAAGAAAGTACAAGAAGGAGCTATTCCGGAAGCGAGAATTGATGAAGAAAGAATACTTCGATTCCACTCAAGACTTTGTGTCCCTAACGACTCTAATTTGAAGTACAAGATTGTGATGGAGGCACACAATACACCATTTGCAATCCATCCTGGAAGTACCAAAATGTATCGTGATCTTCGACATACATTTTGTTGGAACAATATGAAGAGAGAGATTGCAAAGTTTATCTCGATGTGTTTAACTTGTCAACGTGTAAAGGCGGAGCATCTAGTACCTAAGGGTCCGTTGCAACCACTTGAGATTTCAAAATCGAAGTGGGAACACATTACCATGGATTTCGTTACGGGTCTTCCTACGGTTTCTCAAGGCATCAATCTTTATTTGGGTTATTGTTGATAGATTAACAAAGTCCGCTCATTTCTTGCCGTCACGGAGACTTATTCCTTGAGCGTCTTGCTTTAGTATATGCGTGAATGAGATTGTGACCCAAGATTCACTTCAAGATTTTGGGTTAGCTTGCAAAAAGCTATGGCGCGGATTTACGATTGATTCGGCGATACCATCCTCAAAGCAGACGGACAATCGAAAGGACTATTCAAACTCTTGAAGATTTATTAAGACTCGTGTCCTAGACTTCAAAAAGGCGGTTAGGATAAGTATTTACCATTGGTGGAATTCTCCTACAACAACGATTATCGTGCAAGTATAGGTGTGGCTCCATTTGAAGCATTATATGGGACGAAAGTGTATTTCTCAAATTATGTTGGGGACGAGGTGGGTGAAGCAACATTGTTGGGACCCGAGTTAGATGCGTATGACTACGGAAAAGATCCAAATGATTCGACAACGTATATAAAGCGGCACAAGATCGACAAAAGAGTTATCACGGATCTTCATCGAAAGGGCGTGGACTTTAGTATAGGGGATCATGTATTGTTGCGAGTTACTCCGTGGAAGGAGTTACAAGATTTGGGAAGAAGAGGAAAGCTCAATCCACGATTTATTGGTCCATTTCAAATTCTTGACCGAGTAGGAAATGTAGCCTATAGACTCGCATTACCTCGAGTATGTCTCGTGTTCATAATGTGTTTCACATATTTGTACTTCGTAAATATGTGAAAGACCCAACCACGTTATAGAGTTAGGCAGGAAGAGATAGTCGAGAAGACTTAATGTATGAGGAGGTACTGTCAAGATCTTGGATAGGAAGGAGTATGTCCTTGCGCAAAGGTCATACCACAAGTTAAAGTTACGTGGAGGAATCATGCTTTATAGAGAAATGACACTGGGAATTGGAAAGCGAAAATGAAAGCGAGGTATCCTCACCTTTTGAAACACCAGAATACGTCACGTCAATTTCGAGGACGAAATTTCATAAGGAGGGAGGTTGTAAGACCCCAACTTATTATTAATGAAATATAATTTTCTCTATTTATTATTTTGAAATATTAAGGGTTGATTTGATTAATGTGGATAGTTAGGGGTAAAATCGCAAATATTTCAAAATAAGCGAAGTGGTTATAAAATATTCATTGTTGTCGGGGAATATTCATTTGGTGCGTGGAATATTCATCTTGTCGGGGTATATTAAATGCATTTGGTAGTGATGTGTATGGGCCCATAACGGAAGCGATTGGATGAAGAAAGCGATAAATATAAGTTGTTTAAAAATAACAAACAGTAGTTGTTACCATTAATCTTTGTTAAAATACTAAATTGGTTAAAAAACAAGAAGTAGCTTTGCGGTATTGCACCAATTATTGATTCATACGTAAGAAGGCCTTTACTCAATAATGGTTACAAAGAATTAATTCTTTATTCGATATTTTATTGATTTAATAATTGTTGCGTTGATATTTTATATTCTTTGTTGTTTGATAATTGTCATTACGGTATTTTTCATTATCGAAAGCAATAATTCATATTATCGAATAATATTATTAGATAACATTATTGGCAATGTCTAGAAAGTTACATGCAAGGAGAGGTTTGGTCACCTAATTGCGGCGCCAAGATAAGGAGAAATTCTTATTGGAAAGCCCCCCCTTTCACCAGGAGCTGCTGGTTGTCGATATTGTGATTACGTAATATTATTTGTGAATAATTAATTATTGATTCATATGATGAGAAAATATTGATTTTATGTGGATATAGATGGAGAAAATTTTAATGTGACAATTGTTGAAAATTGAAATTTTATCTTTTACGATAAAATAATTATTTAAATATATTATTATATTTTAATAATATAATAATGGTGATATTTTTACAACGAATGTGGGATATATGAGTATACGAGAAGGAAGAGTATTTTTGTTGCAATAAATGTTTAAAACACATTAAACATGTCGGTGGACCCCATTTATTGACTGAAATTTGATTATAGCCTGTAAAATCGCTCGTTTGTGGATTTCGGTCAATTTTTGTTTGGAATTTGGAAAAACTTTCTTCTGCAAAGTTGTAGAGAATTGAATTTTCTATAAAAAAGTCTCAAGTTTCGAATTTTCTGACAAAAGGGCTATTTATTATGAATTATTGAAGTTCTGGAGTTCCGAAATAATTGATTTTTGGAAGTTTTAATTGTTTAAAATAACAAAAACGTTTTTGTGGTTGGTTGGTAGGCACATGTGTTGCAAAATATGCTGAAATCAGAATTTCCAAGTTTGCGTATGAATTATATAAATTTATTAATATTTTATTAAATTTTCTGCTTTGGTGTTCTAAGCAATTTTCTATAAATAGGGTGCTTAGGTTAGAATTGAAAATCACACGAAACTAAAGTTTTTTCTCTCTATATTATCGGCGTATTCTTGTGAGTATTTTGAGTATATTTTGAGTATTGCTATCTGGTACAAGTTCAAGTCATAGCTTTATATCAAATTGTTTCAATTTAAAAGTCTTGATCTTTCGAGGTAAGGGATATTTTTTTTCAGTAATGATATTATTTCTTCAATATCATTATGTTAAAATATTGATCTGAAGTTATTTTATCAAATTTGGAACTTTTGGTGTGAGATTCTTATTCACGTATACAGACTTATATTCACGTATCTTACTTATTCACGAATCTTGACTATTCGTGAAAAATGAAAAATTTTCTTTTAAGTCCAAAATATCTAATACGGATACTAGCTTTGGTTGTATTCATGTTTTGATCATTCTTGAATTTTACACCACTATGATTATTTTTGAGGTATTTTTGGACGTGGATAAAACAAAGTACGAATCCTTAATCCTTAATCCTTGTCATTTTGTTTCTTTGGATTCGTTTTTTTAAAAATATTTTTCATCATCCTCGGTCTTAAATGATGATATTATGGAATATCTTTTGCTTTGTAGTGCAAAAGATGAATGATTTTCGATGAATATCTTTGGCCGTAGTGCAAAAGATGAATAGGTGTTTAGATGAACATGATTAATGATGATGAATATCTTTGGCACAGTAGTGCAAAGATGAATATTTGATTCGGATGTATATTGATTGATGTTACGAGGGGATAAAAGATAGAGCGATGAACTTTTAAATTCATACATAGAAGATAGTAGTTTGCATTCTCTACTTAACTCTTCTAATGAATTATTATTTCAGCATTGCGAATATTGATTTAAAACTTGTTGTCTATTGTATTCTATTAGATTTTTTTCTGTTGAAGACTAATGATAATTTGTTGTATATTATCTTAGTCGTAATATTCTTTCTTGAGCTAGTTGAGCTCACCCTTTTCTTTTTGTTCTATTTTTTTCTTCTCGGGAGGCGAGAATATATCGAGTGCAATGCGAGGGGTATGGAATAAAGGTTACAGAGAGAGTTGTTTAGTAGTCCTCACCATTTTGTAAAATAATGTATCAATAAATGTGATGAGGATTTATTTGAGTATAGATATTGTCTACAGAAGATAATATTTGTATTCAAACTCACAGTTTTTCTTGTTGTAATAATAAAGTTGTAGTTGTTTTACATGCCATGTATTGACAACTCGAGAATGGGTGATGTATACCTATTTTGGGGGCGTCACATACTCCACTTATCTTAGTACCACAATATCGACCAAAGCTTCATCAGCTCTTGACCTGCCAACCTTGATGAATGGGCCAATTAAAAAAAAGCTCAACATCATTCCTCCAGGTGTAACGTAAGTAATTAATTCTTCAATTTGCTATATATATATATATATGAGGTTGTAAATAACATGAAAGATCTTATGTCAATATCATTTTTAAATTCATATGCCAATATCTTGAAGTTGTAAACTCAATATTACTTCTTGTGTCATCAACAATTTTATATTTGTGCTAACTTGCTTTGCTCAATCAGTCCTGTTGTGTATAAAGAGTTAAGCTTTAATGTGAGATAGTGAAAGAGATTTGCGAAAACACGAGATGATTACGGACCTTTTGAAGTGTCTTCATATTTATAGCACTGAATTAATTACAAGAAAGGAATTACAAGGTTTGTTATGTATCAAGCTGATCATGTTAATTGTTGCTTATTTTTGTACTACTTATTTAGATGCTTATTGTAGAAGTCATTACAATTTGACTGTTTTGAGTGGCTCTTTCCAATCACTATGTAAAGTCTTTGTTCAGAACTTGGTTACTTATTTAGATCCTAAACCAACGATTTGAATACACAGAAGTAGAGGAGGAAAAAGGATTCTTTTCATGCAAGAGGAGCCCAACTATGATTTTAGAGAAATGATTCCTATATTAATTTGGACTTGAAGTTTGAGGCAAATTCTATTCAATTCTATACTATTTTGTCTCAAGTAAACCCTTCATAATTCTACTTTGACCACAACTTGGCTTCTTTTCATTTGTATCTCGGGGTTAAAGGATAATTTATGGATTAAGCATTAAACAACAAATGTAGTTATTTTTATCGTATTATAGGTTCCACTATTCTAGGGTTTGTCTACTTTCAATATTTTATTGTCCTATAGCTCTGTCTTATGTTAATTGCTCTGTTTCTCAACACTTTTTCCCCATTAGTTACTTGACATTGTTCAAGCGGTTTTCTTTTTTAGTAGTGTAAACTTACGCTTAATGCCGATGCAGTGTATTAAATTCTTCGACGAAAGTCATTCTTATGACGTTTAAATATTGGCATGTCTTAGATCCGTGAGAAAGTGAAGGAGTTAAAGTCTCGTCATAATTTGACCGCAACAAGAACTTGAAGCAAGAATTGTGAGACATATCCGGTGATTTTGTGCTTTCTATTTTACTACTGCGGTGAAATTATTATGGTACGTGTTTTCTTGAGGTTGGATTCGTAAGTAGTAGTGGTAGCGTAGTCATGACCCGAGGATGTTATTGTAATGTACATCAATTGTCTCTCCATCTCAAATTTGTTGATGTTCTGAGAGACATCTGACTCGAAACAATATAAACATAGAAAAGGATGTAAAAGCGTTAAATGAGAAAGTTTGTTGCTTTAATAGGTAGCATGATAAGGTAAATTTCCATTCTCTCATATATCCTCATTTTTAAGCCACCATTTTTAAGCGCCATACATTCAATAATACAAACATGGCTCCTCCAAATGCATATCCTATTGCCTTTCGGTTTGGATGTCTCTTAATGCTTTAATTCCTTGACACGATAATTGTATTTTGTCAATAAGTTTAAAAAGATATGAAATTATCACCTTGATTGATTTAATTTTCGAGTTCTTAAGCTTGATACCGTAATTATTGAGTTTTTAAGATTTTGCAAAAAAATGTATGGCGGCGACGCCTCAAATCTGCACCTCATTTGGGCATTGTGCACCTTTAACAACAATGACTATAACAATAAAGAGGTCGATGGAAACTAAAAATATAAAGGCGCAATGTATGAATCATCTTGATCTTAACAAAAATTACCAAACCACCTAAATAACTGATTTCATACAAATTTGATGCTTTGTCGACCTTTCTTTTAATCTCTCATATCTTCTCGAAAAAGGGGTTTATTATTAATTTATAAAGCAATACTCTTAGTTTTCTTAAAGATAATATGGCTGTGTAACCACATGGTCCCATTTTACATTTTTTAAATTTTACATACAATGTTTAAATGCGTGTAATTTTTTTTATTGACAACATGATTGCTGATGTAGATTCATGAAGCATAAAAGGTTGAGCCAAATTTATTTAAGGAACATAAAAATTTTATAGATTTGTAGATACCATCCTCTATCTACCAACTAATGTGACACATAGCTAATATTACACACTATTCCATCATCCTTTCTTGTGCCTATATTCTAAAACGGAATTACTTAGATCAATTACATTGTATGTAAACCAATCACAATAACATGATGAATAACAAGTCTCCAGTACTTTTTGTTGACAACAGTGAATTACTTTATTGAATAGTATATATTATTAAGTAGCATTAAAAATTAATATGTTTAACAGTTTGATAACTTCTTTGAAGCTTGACAAAGCGAGGAAGAACAAAGCAAAAGGGGCGTGAGTCACAACCATCTGGATTGTCCCTGTGAAGGTAAGACCATATGATTCCATTTGGAACAATTCTTTTGCAACATTCAACTTGCTTGAGAGGGCTCCCACAACTACACAAGAGGTTCTTATTGATGAGTCACTGGACGTCTGGTCGTTGTAACATCCTCTGATAAACCCGTTTTTGCACCTCACTCATGGCACAAAATACAACATTATCTTCCTTACCCATCATCCTCTCATAATCCCGTTTCGTGAATGGGACAAAGTCTCGCCTACCATACGGGTCCTGTGTAAGTTCTAAACATGCCAAATGTTTGTTGTCATCATATGAATATTATGTTACTTTTTTATGTGATTTCCATTTGGGCTTTTCCATGTTAGTAGGTGTAGATTTTTCCTGAAGCAATGTTTGGCAAGAAAATTCCAACCCTTGAAATTGGAATTGAGTGCCAAATTTTAACTAAAATTTAATTATAGAAAATTGCAAATGTGATTTCAATTTTAATTCAAAGCTTGAATTGAGTTGCCATACGTAACAGGAGTGTATTTGTATATTTCCAATATCTACCTAATAAAATAATATTGTATGTGTCCCAATAAATTGAGTTATTTTCTCACATCAAAATGCAGTTGTGTGTACCAAGGATTGCTTACATAGTGTTTAAAATTGCAAGCTTCTATGTTACTTCTTATCATCGTATCATCACCAAATTAAGAAAATAGTACAGTTATTAGAGTTTTGATTCTAACAATTGTCTATGCGAGGTCTTGATGCCATTGGTGAGGCCATTCTCGCAAGAACTTAAATTTGGAGCAATAAGTTGCATAACATAATATTAGAGCTTTGATTTTTACACTTTTTTGAGTCCAAGTCTCTGTCACTCTATTTGCATTTGGTTCCCACTTCTGTTTGTGCACATTAGATTTTTATTTTTATCTATTTTGGATGAAGTTGGTCCTATCTGCTTGCTTAGTGAGTACGGTCACATGTGAAGGGGTTTTAAAATGCAATGTTGGGTGCATTCTCTACATCTCCCCCTGCCCAATCACCCCCCTTCAGATAAGTAACTATTATTTATCAGGTTATGGCTTTAAAGAAATTGATTCCCAATTTTGTTGTGTGGGCAATCTCTTAGGATAGGAAATTCTGATCTCTCTTATAAAGTTGACTTAATGCTGTACGCAAAAACACTCTGTAAATTATTGTGCGATGTATGATATTTGTGGAGCGTATGATGATGGTAGCTTCTTTGAGCGCGCCTTTTGGTTCCCCAATTTGTGAAGGTGATGTTGTCTCTCTTCCTACTTTTATTTTGTGGTGTATTTATTCACTGGATGGGAGAGTATAAGAGGAACTTTATTCAATTGGTGTCCACGGTGGAGCTATTGAGTATGTGATACTTTGGTGATTGCTTTATTCATTTCGGTTTGTTTCATTTTTCATGTCTTGAGAAATCTCTACAATCTAAAAATATCTTTGGGCGTTGATTGCTTCTTTTTTTTGATTTTTTTCTTGATTAGTCTTAAGGGTATCTACTTATCTTCTTACTGATGCCATATATTTATTCAGATTAGCTACTTAGTACCTTGATTTGTTTTCTTATGAGGTCATATGGTACTTTCTTGAGTATGGGCTCTAAAACAAAATAATATGATCTGAGAGATAAATCTTTGAGCACTTGAGTTAGTCTCTTACTTTTGTCTTTTATATCTCCTTCATTGCTTCTTTTGTCTTTTTAAGGTCTATTCTCTTTATCAATTTCACAAATTTACAACTTGGAATTTTATTTAAAGCGGTAAAGTTAGGGGTGCGAGATAAGCAAGGGGTGTACATGGTAATCGAGATGTCCGCGCTCGATTGTAAGACCCGAATTTTATGAAATAAAAGTATTCAATTTTTCTTATAATTACTATTAGGTAAATGGTTAAATTGATAAAAGTTAAAGTTAAGGGTGATATATGAATTTTTTCAAAATACACAAGTGGTTATAAAATATTCATTGTTATTGGGGAATATTCGTTTGGTCGTGGAATATTCTTTTACGTAGGGAATATTCGTACAACGGCTCAATCATTGGTGGACCCCACAATGAAATTATTATGGGATTGAGAAAATAACAAAAATATTTTTTTGAAATAACGGCGGAAGTTTTACTGGTTGATCTTTGTTGAACTACTCGGTAGTAAAAAAATACGATGTCGTGTGGTTGCGTAGTAGCACGCGGTATTGATTATTGATGCTTATGAGAAGTCACTTTCGGTTTGATTCCATTATTGTCGATTAATAATATGAATTATTATAGCGATAATGACGTTTTGTTTTATTCGTATTATTAGCGTAATAAAAGCGAAACATCTTTTATATAAAAGCAGAATACTTTATTAAAGTTATTACATAAATAGAATATATTATATTTTATTATGCGTAGTGTTGCGTAGTGTTTTACATAGTGTTTTGCATAGTGTTTGCATAGTAAAATGTTTTATATAAATAGAATATATTATATTTTATTTAAAAGATTTTGCTTTAAATATGGACCGTCGATTAAAGTAAATCAATCGATGACCGATTCATGGATTAATTACTATGCATTCTATTTTCCTATAAATAGAAGCTCGTTCCTTCATTATTTTCTTACGAATTCATTTGAAACTACAGAGAGAAATTATAGAGAGAAGCTATAGAGAAAATTATAGAAAGAAGAAGAGTATACTTTACTACACTACTTTATATTAGGTTCTTTTTACGGTGAGGGTGTTATTCTTTCTTCTTGAAGAGAACTTGGTTATTCCATTCATTATTATTACATTGGAATAACTTTTGTAAAAGTGGTATACCTATACATAACTTTGTATATGCGGCATATCCTATACTTGGTGAAATCCTTATGTTATTCCATTCTTATTTATTACATTGGAATAACTTTGTATCTGTGATTTTACCTATACTTGGTGACATTCTTCTATTATTACATTTGGAACATCACATGCGTGTGTTTTACACGGACACTGGTTCCGTCTTTATTATTCATTTGGAACATCACATGCATGTGTTTTACAGGACTGGTTAAAATCTTTATCATTACGTTGGAATATCTATATCGTGTGTTTTACAGGATGCGGGTTCCATCTTTATTATTCTGTTGGAACATCACCGCCGATTGTGAATTTCACGACACTGGTTAGATTATTATTATTACATTGGAATAACTTTGTATATCATCAATCTGCATGCGTGGTGATTTCTTTTGTTATTCCATTCTTTATTATACCCGGTTGGTTAAAACTTTGACTTTATACTCCATGAAATTAGTAGAATATCCTTGATATTTGCGTTTCATCCGATATCTTTTCACGAAAATATTCTTACGATCATTCTTGAATTTTACTTTGTAAACGATTATTATGTTGACAATTTGCGTTAATAATTCATGGATTAAATAATTCTTGAACTTGTTTTATTGAATTATTATGTCATTGTCATCATCCTCATGTTATATTATGTTATCTTTGGCTTACGTGCATAGATGAACTTAGTATGATTATGACGGGGATCATTCGGTATAATCATGACTTGATATAAATGATGTGACAAAAGTCCCCCGATTATTTTGTAATGCGGTGATGGATAGTTTTGGTATGATTATGACCGGGGTGATTCGGTATAGTCATGACCATTGATAACTTGATGAAAATCCTTGGCCAAGTGGTGCGGGGATGATTAGATGTGGTGGTTTATTTATTAAAATTTGAGTCTCGTGATAAAAATTGATGAAAACCTTTTAAAACCTAAAAGATAGTAGACTTTATTCTCTCTTGACTACTGTTAATGGATTGCTTATTCATTTGCTTGATTAAACTTGTTGTCTATTGTATTTTATCGGTTTAACCTTTGTTGAAGGCTAATGATAATTTATTACGCATTATCTTAGTCATAATATTTCTTCTTGGGCTAGTTGAGCTCACCCTTTTCTTTCACTTCATTCTCTCGTGAAATGAGAACATAAATTTGGAGACAGTCGGGGAGCGAAGTAATGGTCCGAGAGGATAGCATTAGTAGTCCTCACTATTACGTGAAATAGTGTGATAATAGTTGTAATGAGGACTCCTTTTGAGTTTGTATAATATCTAGTAGACAATATTTGTATTCAAACTCACAGTTTATGTCGTATTGTACACGACAGTTATATTAGTAAGTTGTATTTGAATTTATGTACCATGTAAGTGGCGATCCAAGATGGGTGACGTATACCTAATTTTGGGGGCGTCACACTCAGTACTGCATGGGTACTTATACCTGCCAAACTGGCACCACCATTGGTGATTTGGGGTTGAACTTTAATTGTCAACATTTTACGTGATATGGATGGAATTTTCAACTTCAAAATTCAAAAAGTGACATTTTCAGTTATCAATGTCTTCAACTATTAACGACAAATGGAGTCTGCATGATAAATGTGACGGTTGAATTTTTTTTGATGTTCATAGAAATTAGGCTCTATCGGATTTCTCCTCAACTCAAATGAATTAATGAACAAAACTTTAGCTCTGCTCACAACTATTTGAGGTCAACCATGTGTTCATCATTCAATTTTCAAAACCCATTTTACTCTACTCTTACCATTCTCTCTTAGTGTTTGCAATGTCTTAAAAGAAATCAATTGCATAACCACCGAAACTGATGTATATATGAAAAAAGAGCAAATATAGTACACAATCAACTATTGTGATCAATACAGAGATTCAAGTTACATTTGAGAGGAGTGTGGATACATATAAGATATCAAAATTTAAATTATCGATCTGTACCAATTAACAAGTAACTGTAACAAATGTTTTTTTTCTTTCAAAAATTTGATACGGTTCACTTCCATAATGTCTTGAATAGAAAAAGGGAAGAGTATAAAAAATTATTTGTCCATAAGTTGAGGTCACTTACTTTGCTATTAGCCAAAAAGCAATAGTCACATACTTAGAGTGTAATGTACAAACCGGTAAATTCTCAATACTACCCCCTACAATATATATTCATTTGTTTTTCTGTGTAAAATTTGATCATCACACAACAATATACTATCTTCTTATTATAATTTAATTTATTAATTGTACGTACACATTTATTATTAAAAAACTAAATAATCCCGCCGCAACGCGCGGGTTTGTATCTAGTATATACTAAAACACAGTATATGACACAATAAATTGACACATGTCATTCTAAAAAATCAACACATGTCCATCCTAATTAATGCTCCTAATTACCATTTACACAAATGCCCATCTAACTTAATTCTTAGGACTCCTCTTTTACTTTGACTTCTTTTTTTAGTACCTATAGAGTTCTATGTTTGAAATATATATATATATATATATATATATATATATATATATATATATAGTGTGTGTGACGCCCCAAAATAGGTCCATTCCACACAACCCATTTCGAGTCGCCAAATACATGGTGCGAAATAACTACAACTTCATTAATACTGATTGTCGTGCAAAATACGACAACACGAAATCGTGAGTTTAAATATAAATATTGTCTTTCAGACAATATCTACACTCAAATAAAGGACTACTAAAACAACTGTCTTAAACCATTACTCCACACCTCGACTAGTTTCCGCTATATTCTCGTCTCCTGAGAAGAAAAATGGAACAAAAAGGAAAAGGGTGAGCTCAACTAGCCCAGTAAAGAATATTATGACTAAGATAATGTACAACAAATTATCCTTAGTCTTCACGAGGAAAAATCGACGATAGACAATGATAGACAACAAGTTTTAGATCAACAATTGCGGTGAGAACAACAATTCATTAGAAGAGTTAAGTAGAGAATGAGTTCTACTATCTTAAGATTTAAAAAGTCCATCATCAATTTTATCCTGTAACAACAATCAATATACATCTTTAATCGATATTCATCTTTGCACTACATGCCAAAGATATTCATTTATATCACCGAGTTGGTCAGTGTTCATCTCAACACTGTTCATCTTCGCACTACGGGCCAAAGATATTCATCGAGTTAATCATTCATCTTTGCACTACGGGCCAAAGATATTGATAATATCATCATTTAGGACCGAGGATGATGAAAAATATTTAAAAAAAAGCGAATCGGTGTGATGGAAGGACAAATAGTAAGGATTAGTATAACGGTTTATCAAGATCAATAATACTCCATAATAACCAATTTTGGAGCAAAATTCAAGAATAAAGATCAAAACATGGATCTGATCAAAGATAGTAACCATCTACTAGACATCTTTGACAAAAAGAAGAAAATTTTATTTTTAGATTGAATAGTCTTAGTATACATGAATAATTGTCGTATCGTGAATAGTAACCACGACACAAAAGTTCTAAATTTGATAAAAATTTAGATCAATACTTCGGCATAATGATATTGAAGAAATAATATCATATATGAAGAAAATAACATCCCTTACCTCGGAAAGAATAAATCTTACATTTGGAATCTTTGGATATAGTCTTTGAAAGAACTTTGACGTAGTATAGCAATACTCAAAGTACTAAAATACTCACAAAAATCGCTCGATATTATAGAGAGAGAAAGAGAGAGAAAACTTTAGTTTCTGGTGTGATTTTCAATTCTAACTTAAGCACCCTATTTATAGGAAATTGCTTAGAACACCAAAGCAGAAAATTTAATATAATAATAATATATTTATCAAATTTTCCTTAGCCCACCTCTAGACATCTGATTTCAGCACTTTGCACATGTTAATGATGTTCACAAAATACAAAAAATGTTTTTTCTTAATAAACATAATTAAAACTTCCAAAAATCAATTATTTCGGAACTTCAGAACTTCAATAATTCATAATAAATAGTTCTTTTGTCAGAAAATTCGAATCTCACGAATTTTTATAAGAAATTCAATTCTCTACAACTTTGCAGAAGAAAGTTTTTCCAAATTCCAAACAGAAATTGACCGAAATCCACATACGGACGATTTTACAGGCTATAATTAATTTTCAGTCAAGAAATGGGATTCACCGACACACAAAACATGTGTTAATCATTTAATGCAACAAAAATACTCTTCCTCCTCATATACTCATATATCCCACGTTCATTGTAAAAATATCATCATTATTATATTATTAAAATATAATAATAAATTATTTTATCAGAAAAGATAAAATATCATTTTTTAACAATTGTCACTTTAAATTTTTTTTCCATCTATATCCACATAAAATCAATATTTTCCTTATCATATAAATCAATAATTAATTATTCACAAATAATATTACAGAATCACAATCTTGGTGATCGGTAGTTCTAGAAAAGAGGGGCTTTCGATAAGAATTTTCTCCTTCTTGGTAGCTTGATTAGGTGACCAAACCTCTCCTTGAGGCGAGAACTTTCTAGACATTGCCAATAATGTTTTCTAATAATATTATTAGAGATAATATGAATTATTGCCCGATAATGGAAAATCTTGTGTAGTGACAATTATTGAAATAACGATAATATAAAAAAAAAATCAACGCGGCAATTATTGAATCGATAAAATAAAATCTTTGAGCATTAATTCTTTGTAACAATTATTGAGTAGTGCCTTCTTACGTAAGAATCAATAATTGGTGCAATACTGGTGTCTTCTTCTTGAACAACAACAGCGTATTCTTGTGTTTTAACCACGGGTATTCCAAGCGGTATTAGCAGTAACAACTACGTCGTTATTTATAAACAACTTATCTTTGTCGTTTTCTTCACCTGATCGCTTTTTCGTTATGGGGCCCACACGAAAAGGTCTGGCATGAAATGCATGCGAATATTCCAAACAATGAGAATATTCCACGACCGAAAAGAATATTCTATAAACAACGATGAATATTTTATAATCACTTTGCTTATTTAAAATATTTAGCATTTTACCCATAACTAACTACATTAATCAAATCAACCCTTACTATTTCAAAATAATAATTAGAGAAAATTAAATCTTTATTTATAAAAAGTTGGGGTCTTACATATAGTATCCTTAAATTTTTTAATTGTATTAATATTAGGTCATCAATTTTGTTAAAATAAAATTATTTATTTAAAATGTTAAATGTCATTAGAACAATTATCAAAATTTTATCAATATATTTTGTTTGGATAAAATGAATATTTTTATTTCTATTACGTACATCAATATTTAGTACATGTTCTAAGTGAGTTATAAATTAAAGATATAATTTAATTTTTGAGGTCAAACGACTAACATATTAAATTTTAAATTAATGAGAATTGTATAGTAAATATATATTAAAAACTATTAAATATAAAATTTATTCTAATTTAAAATTTTATAAATTATACTATTTTAAAATTTAATATATCATTATTTAAATTCAAAAATCAAATCGTAATGAATAATACTTTAATTGAGTAACTTGAGAAATCAAGTCGGAATTAACTTCCCCATATTAAGGCATAAGTGGCGTGAAGGACTGAAACCTTTTTAGAAAGTTTTTGTTCTCATTAGAAACTATATTTAAGGATTGTGATAATAATATAAATAATAACAAACCAATTATCTTAATTATATTCTATTCTTTTTTAAATTATGAAAAAATAATAACAAACCAATTATCTTAATTATATCTTATCCTTTTTTAAATTATGGATAAATAATAACAAACCAAGTAGAATTTAATCTCTTCAACAACCAATGAGCAAAATTTTATATGGATAAAACTTCCTAATTGAATTAGAGTTTGAAATAATGTTAATGATCACTTGACCTAATCCTTCATGCATATACATACATATATATACGTATATTAATCAGGCTAATTATTTATTTTCATAAGTGAATAGCAACCATGACTTCTTCTTCTTCACGGTCAATTTTCCTTTTCTTTATCGTTTTGTCTATCTGTCTTTCTTCTATTATATACACACATTATTACTTACAGATTACTCCTATATGCAGGAGTGTGAAACATAACCCAGAAGCGGGTGGAATTATTTCATTAGTTTGCCTTTAGATATTATGTGCTAAAATTTGAGATTATTGCATTTGCATTTAGTTTCTGATATGCGGAATAATGTTTGCAATTGATTTGATTGATCTGATATTTGTGTTGTCAATCGTGTTTAATTGAAAATTTTGGTGAATTTTCGATTGAAAAGTTTGTGTTTAGATTAGAGCTATTCACGTTTCTTATATCAACAGTAGGGAACTGGGTTTATTTCTTAATTTGATTATTTAGTATCTTCATTTTAAGTCGTATTTTGGTTTTGTTAATATTATAAATGAACCTGAAACTTATTATTGAATGAAATTTAATTTTCTCTTTATTATTATTATTGAAATAGTAAGGGTTGATTTGATTAATGTGGATAGTTTACTTGGGTAAAAAAATATATACTTTTCTTTTTATTAATTGAAAATTTTTTGCTAATAGCAGCTTTTTGAGTGGTTATAAAATATTCTATTTATTATTTTTAGTAAGGGTTGAATTATGTGGATAGTTGGGGGTAAAACATGCAAATGAAGTGGTTATAAATATTCATTATTGTGGGGAATATTAAATGTTGTCGGGGAATATTAAATGCAATGAGCGGTAGCGACCATATATGGGCCCCATGTGAAAGCGATTGGATGAAAGAAAGCGACAAATATAAGTTGTTTAAAAATAACGGCGTAGTTATTCACAGTTATTATCTTGTTAAAATACTCGATTGTTTAAAACACGATGCTTTGCGGTATTGCACCAATTATTGATTCTTACGTGAAGGCCTTTACTTCGATAATGGTTACGATAATTCTTTATTCGGTATTTTATTGATTTAATAATTCTTTGCGTTGATATTTTATATTGTTGTTGTTTGATAATTGTCATTACGGTATTTTTCATTATCGAAGCAATAATTCATATTATCGAATAATATTATTAGATAACATTATTGGCGATGTCTAGAAAGTTACATCTAAGGAGAGGTTTGGTCACCTAATTGCTTGGCTTGATAAGAAGAAATTCTTATTGGAAAGCCCCCTCTTTCACAGGAAGCTATACGGTTGTCGATATTGTGATTACGTAATATTATTTGTGAATAATTAATTATTGATTCATATGATGAGAAAATATTGATTTTATGTGGATATAGATGGAGAAAATTTTAATGTGACAATTGTTGAAAATTGAAATTTTATCTTTTACGATAAAATAATTCATTTAAATATATTATTATATTTTAATAATATAATAATGGTGATATTTTACAACGAATGTGGGATATATGAGTATCTGAGGAGGAAGAGTATTTTTTGTTGCAATAAATGTTTAAAACATGTTAAACATGTCGGTGGACCCCATTTATTGGTGAAATTTGATTATAGCACTTTGTAAAATCGCTTTGTTTGTGGATTTGGTCAATTTTGTTTGGAATTTGGAAAAACTTTCTTTCTGCAAAGTTGTAGAGAATTGAATTTCCTATAAAAACTTCGCGAGATTCGAATTTTCTGATGAAAGGGCTATTTATTATGAATTATTGAAGTTAGAAGCTAAAATAATTGATTTTTGGAAGTTTTAATTATTTAAATTAAGAAAAACGTTTTTAATATTTTGTCACATGGTGTTAGTGATGTCTTGGACCAAATTATTGGGCGTAGGAAGTTTAATAATAAAATAATATTATTAATTTATTAAATTTTACTGCTTTTGGTGTTACTAGCGATTTCTATAAATAGGGTCTTAGGTTAGAATTGAAAAATCACGAAGCTGAAGTTTTCTCTCTCTATATTATCGGCGTATTCTTGTGAGTATTTTGAGTATACTTTGAGTATTGTTAGGCGGTCTGAGTTCAGTCATAGACTTATATCCGGTGTTTTAATTTAGAAATCTTAATCTTTTCGAGGTAAAGGGATATTATTTTTTCGTAATGATATTATTTCTTCAATATCATTATCTTTGAAATATTGAGTTGAAAGTTTTTATCAAATTTGGAACTTTTGGTGTCGGAGTTCTTATTAAGTGGAGATTCTTATTCACGAGTTCTTATTCATGATTCTTATTCACGATTCTTATTCACGAGTACTATTTATTGAAGCGTGAAGATGTTTTTTGAAATTTCTATCTTTTGGTGTCGGAGATTCTTATTCACGTATCTGGCTTTATTCACGTATATCTGACTTTATTCATGAAAAATAAAATTTTTCTTTTTTTGTCAAAATATCTATACGGATACTAGCTTTGATTGTATCCATGTTTTGATCATTCTTGAATTTTACACCACTATGATTATTTTTGAGGTATTTTTGAACATGGATAAAACAAAATCGAATCCTTAATCCTTAATCCTTGTCATTTTGTTTCCTTTGGATTCGTTTCTTTAAAAAATATTTTTCATCATCCTCGATCTTAAATGATGATATTATTGAATATCTTTGCTTTGTAGTGCAAAGATGAATGATTTCTGAAGAATATCTTTGGTAGTAGTGCAAAGATGAGCAGTGTTTAGATGAACATGACGGTGATGAATATCTTTGGCTTTGTAGTGCAAAGATGAATATTTGATTCGGATATATATTGATTGATGTTACGAGGGATAAAAGATGAGCGATGAACTTTTAAATTCATACATAGAAGATAGTAGTTTGCATTCTCTACTTAACTCTTCTAATGAATTATTATTTTCATTGCGAATATTGATTTAAAATTTGTTGTCTATTGTATTCTATTAGATTTTTCCTGTTGAAGACTAACGATAATTTGTTGTATATTATCTTAGTCGTAATATTCTTTCTTGGGCTAGTTGAGCTCACCCTTTTCCTTTTGTTCCATTTTTTTTCTTCTCGGGAGGCGAGAATATAGCGAAATGCAGTCGGGGTATGGAATGAAGGTTCTAGAGAGAGTTGTTTAGTAGTCCTCACCATTTTTTGTAAAATAATGTATCGATAAATGTGATGAGGATTTATTTGAGTATAGATATTGTCAGAAGATAATATTTGTATTTAAACTCACAGTTTTCTTGTTGTAATAATAAAGTTGTAGTTGTTTACGTACCATGTATTGACAACTCGGAATGGGTGATGTATACCTATTTTGGGGCGTCATGGTTGGTATCGAGCTTAGGGATATGATCTCTGGCGGAGATCGGGGAATAGAACTAGGAGGGGAGGCGAGTAAATCCTTGTTAGTGTGTCCTACTAAGCTTATTTTTTAGTTGGTCGAGTATATAAGGATATTATGTGATATATTGATTTTCTTAATTAACCCTTGTTTTATGGCGGTATTTGAGAATGTCGATTGAGAATATTAACAATGGAAATGAGGCAGTGTGGAGGCGCTTTGTACTCACCAGCGAGGAGAATGTGCTGCAGTGGTGGCAATGTTCTCTCTGTGAACAACACCTTTGGCGAGATGATGAGCGAGGGGATGTTTAGAAGCTTTTTGAGTTCATGCAAAATCGAGACGAGGAGACTTCGTGTTCAAAATCTGAGGAGGAAATGATAGCGATTCACGGGTTGTCACACCAAGCGATTCAAAAGTTGGGACCACGAATTTAAGGAAAGCGGATCCGATCATGGCGGAAACATGGGTCAAACAAATTACCAAGATATTCGATGTCTTGGGATGCGGGAGAACGAAGGTTCCATTCGCCACCTTTATGTTAAAAGTGGCGAGGCGGACTCTTGGTGGGAATGCGTGAAGCGTACCCATCGGCCGCTTTTCGGCATGTCTTGGGAGGCGTTTGAAACTATTTAATGACAAATACTTTCACGAAAGTGTTCGTCATATGAAGGAAGTGGAGTTTATTAGTTAGAGCAAAACAACATGGCGGTGTCTCGATGCGAGGCAAAGTTTGCGAGTTATCGAGGTTTGCACCTCATTTGGTGGAGAATGAGGAGCGTATATAGCGGATGTTTCTTAGAGGTTTGAAACACGGCGTCGTCGATATCTCATTTCTCATAAATTTTCTCTCTGACCGGATGTTGTAAGCAGGGCTCAATTATTAGGCGAGATAATGAGTATATATCATTGTTGAGGACCCTGACGAGGATCGTACCGGAGATAGCGATCAGCGAATAATGATAACCGGCGGAGAAAAAAGAGACGGACAAAAATGGTAACCACTCTGGTGGTAATCATAGCCGTGAAAATAGAAAAAGCGAGTCGGGGAGGAGATTTTAAAGAGGAGATTTAACAATGACCATGTGAAGGCGCGGTCTTGGTGACAAGCTGGTTTAAGGGAGGAGAAACGACCACCGGTCGTATCTTCTAAATCACGAAAAGAGGACATATCGGTCAAGCGCCACAATGATTCAAGGTATGCTATAATTGTGGAAAGGAAGGACATATCGCTCGAGATTATGCGATGGCGAAACCTAGTTCAGTGAGGGACGGTGACTTAAAAAATCCCGAGAAAAGTCAAAGTCAGCGATTAGGGAAGGCGTTTGTTGTATTTGGTCAAAATCGAGGAACCAAGCGAGGTGATCACGGGTAAGCTATTTATAAATTCTTGCGAAGTTTATACCTTACTTAATCTGGGTCTTTACCCATCATTTTTATCTCTCTGCATGTGCTCAGCGTTTAAACTTGACTCAGGAGAAATTAGACTTTGACTATCTGTGGAAACTCAGTTAGGAGAAACTTTCATTACATCCTTTGTTTATAAATCTTGTTTGATTCAAGTTGGCACCATCACCTTACATTGACCTTATCTCTTTAAAGATACTTGCTTTTGATGTGATTTTAGGGATTGATTGGTTAACTACTCATCATACCAAAATTGATTGTTTTTCGTAAGGTTGTTAGTTTTCATATATTCTAACTTGACTTTGTTATGCAATTCAACAACTAAACCATTAAAATCAATCATTTGTCATATCTAATCATAAAGCTATTCGTTTATTGAAAAGCGGATGTCAAGCTTTCTTAGCCCATGTTATGGATTTGAATAAAGACACGTCAAATTTGAATAATATTCATTGTTGTTATTGACTTTCTGGCGTATTTCGAAGAACTTCCGGTCTACCCCGAGCGTGAAGTTGAATTCTTTATTGATCTTGAACTGGTACAAAGCCCATTTCTAAAACCCCATATCGAATGGCTCTCTATTGAACTTGAGGAGTTAAAGGTCAACTACGAGGAATTGTTGGACATCGGTTTCATTCGATCTAGTACATCTCCTTGGGGTGCTCTGTTTTATTAAGTAAAGAAGAAAAGGCGGGAGTATGCGACTTTGTATTGACTATCGGGAATTGAACCATGTCACCATCAAGAATAGGTATCCTCTACCTCGTATTGATGACTTGTTTGACCGATTCTGAGGGCACAATTCTTTTCAAAAATCGATCTTAGATTACGGATATCATCGGTGAAGATAGAGGCGAGGATATTCAAAAGCGCCTTTAGAACTTCGGTATGGGCATTATGAATTCTTAGTCGTGTCTTTCGGATTGACTAATGCTCCTGCTTGACTTTCATGGATATGATGAGCAAAGTATTGAGGAATATTTGGATCATTTTTGTTGTTGTCTTTATTGATGACATCCTTATATATTCAAAAGTCGTGAAGATCATGAGCACCATTTGAAATTTGGTACTCGAAGGCTTCGTGAAAACAAACTATATGCCAAATTGAAGAAATCGAGTTACGGCTTGAGGAAGTAGCATTTCTTGGGCGCGTGGTGTCGAAACATGGAGTATCTGTTGATCCGTGAAGATTGAAGCAATCAAAGTTGGGGGAGCAGCGAAGTCGGTGTTGGAAAATCGTAGCTTTTTGGGCTTAAATGGTGGTTATTATCGGAGATTCGTGGAAGGGTTTTCTCGAATCGCTACTCCATTAACTTCGGCTAACTTTCGGAAGGATACAAAATTCGTTTGGGGCGAAGAATGCGAAAAGAGTTTCAAGAGCTTAGAGGAGACTTATTTACATTTTTGTTCTAACAATACCATCTGGTTCGGATGGATTTGTTATCTATAGCGATGCTTGAGGCAAAGGGTTAGGATGTGTTCTCATGCAGCGTGGGAAAGTCATGCTTTATGCCTCATGACAACAAAAGAGTATGAGAGGAATTATCCTACTCGTGATCTAGAGTTAGCGGCCGATCGTTTTCTTGTTAAAGATATGGAGGCACTATCTATATGGGGAGAAAGTGGAGATATATTCGGACCATAAAAAGCCTTAAATATTTCTTCACTCAAAAAGAACTCAACATGCGGCGGTGACGTTGGCTCGAGCTATTGAAGACTACGACCACACTATTGATACCATCTGGAAAAGCGAGCGTGGTGGGCGGCGCGTTGAGTAGAAGATCATATCTTGGAGAAGAGTGCGATGATGTCAAGTATATCGCGTAGAGCCGACTTTAATAGAAAAAGTTAAGGTTGCTCGAGCCCGCAGGCCGGGTGATCGCGTATGAAGAAGAAAGTACAAGAAGGAGCTATTAGGAGCGAGAATTGATGAAGAAGAATACTTGAGTCCACTCTAGACTTTGTGTTCTAACGACTACGATTTGAAGTACAAGATTATGATGGAGGCACCTGATACACCATTTGCAATCCATCTGGAAGTACTAAAATGTATCGTGATCTTGACATACATTTTGGTGGAACAATATGAAGAGAGAGATTGCAAAGTTTATCTCGATGTGTTTAACTTGTCAGCGTGTAAAGGCGGAGCATCTAGTACCTAAGGGTCCGTTGCAACCACTTGAGATTAGAAATGGAAGTGGGAACACATTACCATGGATTTCGTTCACGGGTCTTCTACGGTTTCTCGAGGCATCAATCTTTATTTGGGTTATTGTTGATAGATTAACCAAGTCTGCTCATTTCTTGCCGAATCACGGAGACTTATTCCTTGAGCGTCTTGCTAGTATATGCGTGAATGAGATTGTGAGGTTGCATGGCATGGTTGTATCCATAGTTTGGATCGTGACCCGAAGATTCACTTCAAGATTTTGGGTTAGCTTGCAAAAAGCTATGAGCGCAGTTTCTGATTTGATTGACATACCATCCTCAAGCAGACGGATGATCGAAAGGACTATTCAAACTCTTGAAGATTTATTAAGACTACGTGTCCTAGACTTCAAGAGGCGGTTGGGATAAGTATTTACCATTGGTGGAATTCTCCTACAACAACGATTATCGAGCAAGTATAGGTGTGGCTCCATTTGAAGCATTATATGGGCCGAAAGTGTCGCTCTCTCGATATGTTGGGATGAGGTGGGTGAAGCAACATTGTTGGGACCCGAGTTAATGCGATATGACTACTAGAAAAGATCAAATGATTCGACAGCGTATACAAAGCGGCACAAGATCGACAAAAGAGTTATGCGGATCTTCATCGAAAGGGCGTGGAATTTAGTATAGGGGATCATGTATTGTTGCGAGTTGCTCATGGAAGGAGTTACAAGATTTGGGAGAGAGGAAAGCTCGATCCACGATTTATTGGTCCATTTCAAATTCTTGATCGAGTAGGAAATGTAGCTATAGACTCGCGTTACCTCGAATATGTCTCGTGTTCATAATGTGTTTCACATATCTCGTACTTAAATAAATATGTGAAAGACCGAACCACGTTATTGAGTTAGAAGCAGGACGAGATAGTAGAAGACTTAGCGTATGAGGAGGTACTGTCAAGATCTTGGATAGGAAGGAGCATGTCCCTACATGAAAGGTCATACCACAAGTTAAAGTTTTGTGGAGGAATCATCTTTATAGAGGAAATGACACAGGGGAATTGGAAGCGGAAATGAAAGCGAGGTATCCTCACCTTTTGAAAACACCGAGTGCGTCGTCGATTTCGAGGGCGAAATTTCATAAGGAGGGAGGTTGTAAGACCCCAACTTATTATTAATGAAATTTAATTTTCTCTATTTATTATTTTGAAATAGTAAGGGTTGATTTGATTAATGTGGATAGTTAGGGGTAAAATCATAAATATTTCAAAATAAGCAAGTGGTTATAAAATATTCATTGTTTCGGGGAATATTCGTTTTGGTCGTGGAATATTAAATCTTTGTCGGGGAATATTAAATGCAATGGCCGTCGTGTGTGGGCCCCATGTGAAAGCGATTGGATGAAGAAAGCGACAAATATAAGTTGTTTAAAAAAAATAGCGGCGTAGTTATTCACAGATTATCTTGTTAAAATACTCGGTGGATTTAAAACACGATTAGCACACGGTATTGCACCAATTATTGATTCTTACGTGAAAGGCCTTTACTCGATAATGGTTACGATAATTCTTTATTCGTTATTATTTTATTGATTTAATAATTCTTTGCGTTGATATTTTATATTCTTTGTTGTTTTGATAATTGTCATTTCTACGATATTTTTCATTATCGAAGCAATAATTCATATTATCTGAATAATATTATTAGATAACATTATTGGCGATGTCTAGAAAGTTACATACAGGAGAGGTTTGGTCACCTAATTGCGGCGCCCGGTAAGGAGAAATTCTTATTGGAAAGCCCCTCTTCTCTGAGGAGCGCACGGTTGTCGATATTGTGATTACGTAATATTATTTGTGAATAATTAATTATTGATTCATATGATGAGAAAATATTGATTTTATATGGATATAGATGGAGAAAAATTTTAATGTGACAATTGTTGAAAATTGAAATTTTATCTTTTACGATAAAATAATTCATTTAAATATATTATTATATTTTAATAATATAATAATGGTGATATTTTTACAGCGAATGTGGGATATATGAGTATCTGAGGGAGGAAGAGTATTTTTGTTGCAATAAATGTTTAAAACATGTTAAACATATGTCGGTGGACCCCATTTATTGGTGAAATTTGATTATAGCTTTGTAAAATCGCTTGGTTTGTGGATTTTGGTCAATTTTTGTTTGGAATTTGGAAAAAATTCAATTCTACGCAAAGTTGTAGAGAATTGAATTTCCTATAAAAACTCGCGAGATTGAATTTTACGATAAAAGGGCTATTTATTATGAATTATTGAAGTTAGTAGTTAGAAATAATTGATTTTTGGAAGTTTTAATTATTTAAATTAAGAAAAACGTTTTTAATATTTTTTTGTCACATGGTGGCTGATGTCTTGGACCAAATTAGTGGGCGTAGGAAATTTATAAAAATAATATTATTAATTTATTAAATTTTACGCTTTGGTGTTCTAGCGATTTCTATAAATAGGGTCTTGGGTTAGAATTGAAAATCACACGAAGCTGAAGTTTTCTCTCTCTATATTATCGGCGTATTCTTGTGAGTATTTTGAGTATACTTTGAGTATTGTTAGGCGGTGCAAGTTCCTTGATACTTATACCGGTATTAAATTGTTTAATCTTTCGAGGTAAGGGATGTTATTTTCTTCTCGAATGATATTATTTCTTGATTTTCTTTGAAATATTGGTTGAAATTTTTATCAAATTTGGAATTTCATTCGGGGTTACTATTTGAAATATTGATTCATGAGTTTTTATTCAAATTGGAACTTTTGGTTCTTATTCACGAGTCTTATTTATTGAAGATGTTTTTGCGTATCTTTTGGTGTCTTGAGATTCTTATTCGCGTATCGACCTTTATTCACGTATCTGGCACTATTATTCATGAAAAATAAAATTTTTCCTTTTTGTCCAAAATATCTATTACGGATACTAGCTTTGATTGTATCCATGTTTTGATCATTCTTGAATTTTACACACACTATGATTATTTTTGAGGTATTTTTGAACATGGATAAAACAAAATCGAATCCTTAATCCTTAATCCTTGTCATTTTGTTTCCTTTGGATTCGTTTCTTTAAAAATATTTTCATCATCCTCGATCTTAAATGATGATATTATTGAATATCTTTGGCACAGTAGTGCAAAGATGAATGATTTCGAAGAATATCTTTGGTAGTAGTGCAAAGATGAGCAGTGTTTAGATGAACATGACCAAGTGATGAATATCTTTGGCTGTAGTGCAAAGATGAATATTTGATTCGGATATATATTGATTGATGTTACGGGGATAAAAGATAGGCGATGAACTTTTAAATTCATACATAGAAGATAGTAGTTTGCATTCTCTACTTAACTCTTCTAATGAATTATTATTTCATTGCGAATATTGATTTAAAATTTGTTGTCTATTGTATTCTATTAGATTTTTCCTGTTGAAGACTAATGATAATTTGTTGTATATTATCTTAGTCGTAATATTCTTCTTCTTGTTCTAGAGAGGGTTGCTAGTTGAGCTCACCCTTTTCCTTTTGTTCCATTTTTTCTTGAAATCGTGGGAGGCGAGAATATATTGAGTTATTTATATATTTAGATGATTGTAAAAAGTTCGGGGTATGGAATGAAGGTTTTAGAGAGAGTTGTTTAGTAGTCTCTCACCATTTTGTAAAATAATGTATCAATAAATGTGATGAGGATTTATTTAGTATAGATATTATTCAGAAGATAATATTTGTATTCAAACTCACGTGTTTCTTGTTGTAATAATAAAGTTGTAGTTGATTTTACATGCCAGTACTGTATAAAATAAAAACAACTCGAATAAATACATAAAATGGTTGAATCTTGAATGGGTGATGTATACCCTATTTTGGGGAATGTCGTGTGAAATACGACGATATCTTATATGAGTTTAAATACAAATATTATCTTCTTGAGACAATATCTATACTCAAATAAATCCTCATCACATTTATTGATACATTATTTTACAAAATGGTGAGGACTACTAAACAACTCTCTCTAGAACCTTCATTCCGTACCCCAAAAAGTAGTACTCATTTACATTCTGCATTTCGCCTCACGAGAAGAAAAATGGAACAACAAGGAAAAGGGTGAGCTCAACTAGCCCGATAAAGAATATTATGACTAAGATAATATACAACAAATTATCGTTAGTCTCAACGAGGAAAAATCGATAGAATCTGATAGACAAACAAGTTTGAGATCAATATTACATGACGGAAATAATAATTCATAGAAGAGTTACGTAGAGAATGAAATCTACTATAATCTATGAATTTAACGATCCATCATCAATATTTTATCCCTGTAACATCAATCGATATTCATCTCAAATCAAATATTCATCTTTGCTTTTCTGAGGCCAAAAGATATTCATCGATCGGTCGTGTTAAATCTCAACACTGTTCATCTTTGCACTAAGGCCAAAGATATTCATCGATTAGTCATGTTCATTTAAATACACATTCATCTTTGCACTTTCTGGGCCAAAGATATTCTTGAAATCATTCATCTTTGCACTACTGAGCCAAAGATATTCTTAGAAATCATTCATCTTTGCACTCTGGGCCAAAGATATTCAATAATATCATCATTTAAGGCGAGGATGATGAAAAATATTTTAAAGAAGCGAATCCGGTGAAACAAAATGACAAGGATTAAGGATTAATGATTAGTACTTTGTTTTATCCATAATCAACAATACCTCAAAAATAATCATAGTAGTGGTGTAAAATTGAGAATGATCAAAACATGGATCTGATCAAAGCTAGTATCCGAGAATAGATATTTTGGACGAAAAGAAGAAATTTTATTTTTCGATTGAATAGTAATATCGTGAATCGTGATATCGTGAATAGTGTCGTATACATATCGTGAATAGTAACTCAGACACCAAAAGATAGAAAATTCCACAAAAAAACATTTTCACGCTTCATGAATAGTACTTCGTGAATAGTAACTCGTGAATAGTAACTCATGAATAGTAACTCGTTAATAGTAACTCATGAATAGTAACCCAAACATGAAAAAGTTCAAATTTGATAAAAACTTGGATCGACATTTCAAACGATAATGATATTGAAGAAATAATATCATTCTGAAAAAAATAATATCCCTTACCTCGAAGAATCGGTGCTTGGAGGAAAGGTCGGAAGTGATCTTTGAATGAAACTTGTCTTTGAAAGCAACTCTCAAAGTATCTAAATACTCACAAAATCGCTCGATAATATAGAGAGAAAGAGAAAACTTTGTTTACGGTGTGATTTTCAATTCTAACAGCCCTCTATTTATAGGAAAATGTTAGCCGTAGAAAGCAGACTTGACTGCTACACGATGGCTTTATACTGCTACTATTGCCACCCACCACATTTGAAATAAAATTCAGCACATTTCTTCACCAACCACAAGTGGGGCCCACTCAATTCTAGAATTTTCCACCAAAATCAATTATAAACCTAATTTTAGAATCAGACACCTCTTAAAATTCATAACAAATCATTAAGATGAATTTTTAACGGTTCAAAATTTGTGGACATATACTCAACTTATGTATGTATAACATACCCAAAAATTACCACAATCCAGCGGTCGGATTAAAAATTATAACCCCCATGCAATATAACTCAAAAACCACGATTTAATTTTTAATACCTCGATCAGATAAAATCTTGATAAAACACCTCAACATAATTTCTTCATTTATAACCACATAAATAAATCCATCATTTATATCCACATAAAATAAATATTTCTTTATCATATGAATCAATAATTAATTATTCACAAATAATATTACACGAGAATCTGATTATAATGACGGTAGTTCCGGGAAGAGGGGCTTTCAGATAAGGATTTCTCACTTCTTGCCGCTTGATTAGGTGACAAACCTCTCCTTGTGAGAACTTTCTAGACATTGCCAATAATGTTATCTAATAATATTATTCAAATAATATGAATTATTGATCGATAATGGAGATAATGTGCGGTGATAATTATTGAGCAATGATAATATAAAATATCAGCCTTGACAATTATTGAATCGATAAAATAAAATATTGAGCGATAACTCTTTGTGAAAATTATTGAGTAGTGCCTTCTACGTAAGGATCGATAATTCAACAATCTTTATGCAATCTGGTGTCTTCTTCTTATCTGACGACCGCGTATTCTTTGTATTTTAACCATGGGGTATTCAGCGAGTCTTAACTTGGTAATAACTTCTGTAGTTATTTTTAACCAACTTATATTTGTCGTTTTCCTCATCAATCGCTTTCCATTATGGGGCCCACACATGGGCTTGTCGTAAATACGAATATTCACAAGCAGTCTGAATATTCCACGACCAAACGAATATTCCCAAACAACAATGAATATTTTATAACCACTTGCTTATTTTGAAATATTTGCGTATTTAACCCATAACTATCCACATTAATCAAATCAACCCTTACTATTTCAAAATAATAAATAAAGGAAATTCCTTTTTATTTAAAAAAAATTTTTGGGGTCTTCTGACCTCCCTCCTTATGAAATTTCGTCCTCGAAATTGGCGTACGTACACAGTGTTTGAAAAGGTGAGGATACCTCGCTTTCATTTCCGTTTCAATTCCCGGTCATTTCCTCTATAGCATGATTCCTCCACAAAACTTTAACTTGTGGTATGACCTTTCTTGGCGTAGGACATGCTCCTTCTATCAAAATCTTGGCGGTACCTCCTCATACGTTAAGTCTTCTTGGCTATCTCGTCCGGGATTCTAACTCTATAACGTGGTTCGGGTCTTTCACATATTCTGAAATGCAGATATGTGAAACACATTATGAACACGAGACATACTCGGAATACTTAGCAGTCTATAGGCTACATTTCCTACTCGGTCGAGAATTTGAAATGGACCGATAAATCGTGGATTGAGCTTTCCTCTCTTTCCAAATCTTGTAACTCCCTTCCATGGAGCAACTTCGCAACAATACATGATCCCCTACATTAAATTCCACGTCCTTTCGATGAAGATCCGCATAACTCTTTTATCGATCTTGTCTTGGTTTGTATCGTTGTCGAATCATTTGGATCTTTTCGGTGAGTCATACGTCTTAACTTCGGGTCCCAATAATGTTGCTTCACCCACCTCATCCCAACATATTGGAGAAGCGACATTTTCGTCCATATAATGCTTGAATGGAGCCACACCTATACTTGCACGATAAGCTGTTGTTGTTGTAGGAGAATTCCACCGATGGTAAATACTTATCCCAACCGCCCTTGAAGTCTAGGACACGAGTCTTAATAAATCTTCAAGAGTTTGAATAGTCTCTCTCGATTGTCAAAATCTGGTTTGGGGATGGTATCTTAGAACTAAATCATAAATCCGTGCCCATAGCTTTTTGCAAGCTAACCCAAAATCTTGAAGTGAATCTTGGGTCACGATCCAAACTATGGATACGGGCATGCCATGTAACCTCACAATCTCATTTACGTACATCTAGTGAAGCGTTCGAGTGAATAAGTCTCCGTATCGGCAAGAAATGAAGCGAGACTTGGTTAATCTATCAACAATAACCCAAATAGCATTGATGCCTTGAGAAGCCGTAGGAAGACCCGTAACGAAATCCATGGTAATGTGTTCCCACTTCCATTACGGAATCTCAAGTGGTTGCTGCGGACCCTTAGGTACTAGATGCTCGCCTTTACACGTTAAGCAAGTTAAACACATCGAGATAAACTTTGCAATCTCTCTCTTCGTATTATTCCACCAAAATGTATGCCGAAGATCACGATACATTTTAGTACTTCGAGGATGGATTGCAAATGGTGTATTGTGTGCCTCCATCATAATCTTGTACTTCAAATCGAGTCGTTAGGAACCTGAAGTCTAGAAAGTGGACTCGAAGTATTCCTTCTTCATCGATTCTCGCTTAGGAATAACTCCTTCTTGTACTTTTCTTCTTCATACGCATAAGCTTCGGAATTGGGTGGCTTGAGCGACCTTAACTTTTTCTATTAAAGTTGGCTCTGTCGTATACTTGACATCATCGCTTTTCGTTCCGCATATGATCTTCTACTTTCGCAGCGTCGGCTACCACGTTTCGCTTTTCCGGGATGGTATTGAATAGTGTGGTCGTAGTCTTTCAATAGTTCGAGCCAGCGTCATTGCCGCGTGTTGAGTTCTTTTTGAGTGAAGAAATATTTAAGGCTTTTATGGTGCGAATATATCTCCACTTTCTCCCGTATAGATAGTGCCTCCATATCTTTAAGCGCAGCGCATTGCCGCTTGACTCTAGATCATGAGTAGGATAATTCCTCTCATACTCTTTAAGTTGTCATGAGGCATAGGCTATGACTTTCCCACGTTGCATGAGAACACATCCTAACCCTTTGCACGAAGCATATTTGTAGATAACAAATCCATCAAGAACCGGATGGTATTGTTAGAGCAGTCTTAGAAATAAGTCTCCTCTTAAGCTCTTGGAAACTTTTCTCGCATTCTTCGCTCCAAACAAATTTTGTATCCTTAGAGTTAAATTTGAGTTAATGGAGTAGCGATTCGAGAAAACCCTTCCACGAATCTCGATAATAACCGGCTAAGCCCAAAAAGCGTACTTGATCATGGACTTGGTTGCTCCCAACTTTGTATTGCTTGATCTTTGGCGGATCAGCAGATACTCCGTGTTTTGACACCACATGCCCAAGAAATGCTACTTCCTCAAGCGAACTCGCATTTCTTCAATTTGGCATATAGTTGGTTTTCACGAAGCCTTTGGAGTACCGACTTCAAATGGTGCTCATGATCTTCACGACTTTTGGAATATATAAGGATGTCATCAATAAAACAACAACGAAGGCCGATCAAATATTCCTTGAATACTCGGTTCATCATATCCATGAAAGCGCGAGGAGCATTAGTTAGTCAGAAAGACATGACTAAAATTCATAATGCCCATCTGGAGTTACGAAGGCGGTCTTTGGAATATCCTCGATTCTAATCTTGGTGATGATATCCGAGCGAAGATCGATTTTGAAAAGAATTGTGCCCCTTACTGTTGGTCAAACAAGTCATCAATCGAGGTGAGGATACCTATTCTTGATGGTGACATGGTTGATTCGATAGTCGATACAAAGTCGCATACTCCGTCTTTCTTCTTTCTGAATAAAGCAGGAGCACCCGAGGAGATGTCTTGGGGCCGAATGAAAGCAGATGTCCAACAATTCTGTAGTTGGACCTTTAACTCTGAAGTTGATAGGAGCCATTCGATATGGGGTTTTAGAAATGGGCTTTGTACCGGGTTCAAGATCAATAAAGAATTCAACTTCACGTTACGGGGTAGGCGGGAAGTTCTTGTGAAATCGTCGGAAAGTCGATAACAACGGGGAATATTATTCAAATTTGGCGTGTCTTTATTCAAATCCATAACATGGGCTAAGAAAGCTTGACATCCAGTTTTCAATAAGCGAATAGCTTTATGATTAGATATAGCGGTGATTGATTTTAATGGTTTAGTTGCTTGAATTAAATACAACGGGTTGGTTAGGAATATGAAAACTAATGACCTTACGAAAACAATCAATTTTGGCATGATGAGTAGTTAACCGATCAATCCCTAAAATCACATCAAAAGCAAGTATCTTTAAAGAGATAAGGTCAGCGAGGTAAGGTGATGGTGCCAACTTGAATCAAACAAAATTTATAAGCAGTGGATGTGATGAAAGTTTCTCTAACGGAGTTTCCACGAGATAGGTCAAAGTCTAATTTCTCTCGGTCGAGTTTAAGCGTTGAGCCTGGCAGGAGAGATAAATGAATGGGTAGCACCGATGTATCGAGTAAGGTATAAACTTGCAAGAATTTATAAATAGCTTTACCGTGATCACCTCGTTTGGGTTCCTCGCATTATGACCGATCACGACAAAGCGCTCTTCCGGAATCGTTGACTTTGACTTTTACGGGACGATCTTTTGAGTCACATCGTCCCATTGAACTAGGTTTATTCTACCGTCTGATCTCGGCGATATGTCCTTCCTTTCCACAACTATAGCATACCTTGAGCTGTTGTGGGCGGTTTGGTGATATGTCCCTCTTTTCGCATTTGTAGCATATAATGGGGTGGTCGTTCTCCTCCCTTAGAACCGATTCTTTCTTGGCTTGTCGTCTTCACATAGTCGTTGTTAAATCTCCTCTTTTAAAATCTCCTCGACTCGCTTCTTACATTTTTCATGACCATGATTACCACGAGTGGTTACCATTTACATCAAATCTGTTTCTTTCTCCATGAGTTATCATTATTTTGTTATTCTTATCTACGAGTACGATCTGGTTATGGTCCCTCGGTTGATCGTCGTACTCGTTATCTCGCTCTAATAATTGAGCCACATTTTACAACATCTGAATAAAGAAAGTTTATGAGAAATGAGATCTTGGCGTATCTTGGGTTTGAACCTCTAAGAAACATCCGCGTCATCGTTCCTCATTCTCCACCAAATGAGGTCTGAACACGGATAACTCTGCAAACTTTGCCTCGTCTTTGAGACACCGTCGTGTTGTTTTGCTCTAATCGATGAACTCCACTTCCAGCCGTATAGCGAACACTTTCGGGAAAGTATTTGTCATTAAATAATCTCTGAAAGCGTCTCCCAAGACATCTTTGAGTCTTAATTTGGATGAGTGACGCTTCACGAGACTCCCACCGATAATCTGCCTCGCCATGCGAACATAAAGGTGGCGAATGGAACCTTCTGTTCCTCCGTGCATCCCAAGACATCGAATATCTTGGTAATTTGTTTGACCCGTGTTTCGCATGGTGATCGGATCGGCTTTCCCTTAAATTACGGTGGTCCTGACTCTTTGAGCTGCTTGCATTTTGTGACAACAAGTAAATTGCTATCATTTCCTCCTGTATTTTGAACACGAGTCTCCTAAATGCGATTTTGCATGAGCTGCAAAAAGCTTCTAAACATCCCTCGTTCATCATCTCGCTTTCGGTGGTGTTGTTCGCGGGAGGAACATTGCCCGGCGACTGTTGCACGTTCTCCTCGTTGGTAAAAATACGAGGCATCTCCACGGTCTCATTTACTCCTTTGTTAATATTCTCGATTCGACATTCTCAAATCTTGTCATAAAACAAGGGTTAATTAAGGAAATCGATATATCACATAATATCCTATATCTTGACCAACTAATGAAATAAGCTTAGGTAGGACACCTTTAGCGAAGGATTTACTCGTCTCTCTCCCTCTAGTTACTATTCCCGATCTCATGGAGATCATATCCTAAGCTACGATACCAGTTGTGGCGCCCCCAAAATAGGTATACCTGACACCCATTACGAGTCGCCAAATACATGTGCAAGAAGCAAACTACTGACTTGATAATACAAATGTCGTGTGAAATACGACAATATATCTTAATGAGTTTAAATACAAATATTATCTTCAGACAATATCTATACTCAAATAAATCCTCATCACATTTATTGATACATTATTTTACAAAAATGGTGAGGACTACTAAACAACTCTCTCTAGAACCTTCATTCCATACCCCGAGGCTAGTACTCATTTACATTCTCGCCTCACGAGAAGAAAAATGGAACAAAAAGGAAAAGGGTGAGCTCAACTAGCCCGATAAAGAATATTATGACTAAGATAATATCTGACAAATTATCGTTAGTCTCCAACGAGGGAAAAATCGATAGAATCTGATAAACAACAAGTTTGGATCAATATTATTCATGGTGAAATAATAATTCATAGAAGAGTTACGTAGAGAATGAAATCTACTATAATCTATGAATTTAATAAGTCCATCATCAATATTTTATCCTGTAACATCAATCGATATTCATCTCAAATCAAATATTCATCTTTGCACTTCTGGGCGAAGATATTCATCGATCGGTCGTATTCATCTCAACACTGTTCATCTTTACCTCTGAGGCCAAAGATATTCATCGACCGGTCGTATTCATTTAAATACATTCATCTTTACTCTAAAGGCCAAAGATATTCTTTGAAATCATTCATCTTTGCCTTCTGGGCCAAAGATATTCTTGAAATCATTCATCTTTGCACTTCTGGGCCGAAGATATTCAATAATATCATCATTTAAGGCGAGGATGATGAAAATATTTTAAAGAAGCGAATCGGTGAAACAAAATGACAAGGATTAAGGATTAATGATTAGTACTTTGTTTTATCCATGTCCAACAATACCTCGAAAATAATCATAGTGGTGTAAAATTCAAGAATGATCAAAACATGGATCTGATCAAAGCTAGTATCCGAATAGATATTTTGGACGAAAAGAAGAAATTTTATTTTTCGATTGAATAGTGCAGTATCGTGAATATATCGTGAATAGTATATCGTGAATTGTAACTCAAACACCAAAAGATAGAAATTCCACAAAAAAAATTTTCACGCTTCATGAATAGTACTTCGTGAATAGTAACTTCGTGAATAGTAACTTCGTGAATAGTAACTTCGTGAATAGTAACTCATGAATAGTAACCCAGAGCATGAAAAAGTTCCAAATTTGATAAAACTTGGATCAACATTTTGACATAATGATATTGAAGAAATAATATCATTCTGAAAAAAATAATATCCCTTACCTCGAAGAATCGGTGCCGGAAGGAAAGGTCGGAAGTGATCTTTGAATGAAACTTATCTTGAGCAATGACAACTCTCAAAGTATCTAAATACTCACAAAATCGCTCGATAATATAGAGAGAAAGAGAAAACTTTGTTTACGGTGTGATTTTCAATTCTAACAGCCCTCTATTTATAGAAAAATGTTAGCCGTAGAAGCGAGACTTGACACCAACTACTGATGGCTTTTACTGCTACTATTGCCACCCACCACATTTGAAATAAAATTCAGCACATTTCTTCACCAACCACAAGTGGGGCCCACTCAATTCTAGAATTTTCCACCAAAATCAATTATAAACCTAATTTAGAATCAGACACCTCTTAAAATTCATAACAAATCATTAAGTGAATTTTTAACGGTTCAAAATTTGTGGACATATACTCAACTTATGTATGTATAACATACCCAAAAATTACCACAATCAGCGGTCGGATTAAAAATTATAACCCCCATAATATAACTCAAAACCCACGATTTAATTTTTAATACCTCGATCCAGATAAAATCTTGATAAAACACCTCAACATAATTTCTTCATTTATAACCACATAAATAAATCCATCATTTATATCCACATAAAATAAATATTTCTTTATCATATGAATCGATAATTAATTATTCACAAATAATATTACTGAGAATCACAATTATGATATGACCGGTAGTTTCAGGAAAGGGGCTTTCAGATAAGGATTTCTCTCTTCTCTGGCCTTGATTAGGTGACAAACCTCTCCTTGCGAGAACTTTCTAGACATTGCCAATAATCTTTATCTAATAATATTATTCAAATAATATGAATTATTGATCGATAATGGAGATAATGTGCGATGACAATTATTGAGCAATGATAATATAAAATATCAACGCAATGCAATTATTGAATCGATAAAATAAAATATTGAGCGATAACTCTTGTGAAAATTATTGAGTAGTGCCTTCTTACGTAAGGATCGATAATTCAACAATCTTGTATGCAATCTGGTGTCTTCTTTGTGCAACCACGCGTATTACGTATATTTAACCATAGGGTATTCAGCGGTCTTACTTGGTAACAACTTCTGTAGTTATTTTTAACTTGACTTATATTTGTCGTTTTCCTCATCCAATCGCTTTCCATTATGGGGCCCACATGGGCATTGGCTGCGTAAATACGAATATTCCCTGAGCGATGCGAATATTCCACGACCAAACGAATATTCCAAACAACAATGAATATTTTATAACCACTTGCTTATTTTGAAATATTTGCGTATTTAACCATAACTATCCACATTAATCAAATCAACCCTTACTATTTCAAAATAATAAATAAAGGAAATTCCTTTTTATTTAAAAAAAATTTTGGGGTCTTACAGATACTATATACTCCTCTGTTCCTAAAACATTGACGTGAATGTTTTTTTCAATTGTGGTTTATAAAGAAATTGATATTGATCACTAGGACATCTCGTCTCTGTCATTTGAAAGTTCTTGTTCAGAGCATATCCAACTTTTCAACTTTGTAATTGCAAATAATACTCGTTAAGTGTTTGTGGTTTTGCTTAAGTTGGAGTAACTTCTAATTCCTTATCTTGTCCAATATCACTGGAATTTATGATTTTCACATTCAAATTTATTTCTTCAAGAGGCCTTCGATGGCTTTGGCAATATTTGGAGTTTGAATTTGTGTAACTTTCCCCCATTGCTTTGCTTGATCTAGATGAGAAATCAAGCTTTGGAAAAATACTCGGTCTGTCTATCGTACAGAATTTGTGTATCTTTCCCCCCATTACTTTGCTTAAGAGAATAGCAAACGTTACGAAGCAATTTATTTGGCAAAAAAACTTGATCTGTCTATTGTACAAAATATTTTTTTTGGCTCATGTAGTACTCCTATAAGTTTTAGGCGGGAAAAAAGTTTTGGCATTAATTGATGTATACTCCTTTTTCAAATCTACAAAGATAATAATTGATTCAGTCAATTATAATAAGGGTAGTATAGTATTTTTCATAGGTATTAATTGCATTTCTTAATCTGTGTGCATTAACCTTAAACGACAATATTTTAGAAACAGAGGGAGTAATGTTTATAAAAGAATAAAGACCAATGTAACCTCATAATTCTGTCTTGTTGAGAAATATAAAATAATTCATGTCTTAGACTAAAAAAAGTCACCCTATTTTTCGATACTGATATAAAAAAAACTATTTATTATTCATCCTACACTCATTCAGTATTTATTTAATATTAAATAATTAGATTATTTAGTATTATAACTGAAAATTAGGGTGAGTTTCCCCCCTTTTTTTTTGGGGTCTAATTATGATGTTTTATTTGACTTTATTTTTGATAAACATTAAGAAGTGCTTAATTACATCTTACATACTATATAATTGTTGTATTTTGTTTTATAGTTAATATGTGTAATAGAATAAAGGAGAAGATTGAAATATGATAAATAAATAAAGGAAACTAATATTTTCACAACAAAATAAATCATTTATAGATCTTATAGTGACGGTTTTTATTAATAGATTATCATCTATAACTACATTTTTATTGTGGAAATATCAAAATTATTAATGAAAATATTAATTTTCATAAATAAATTTAGAACTCATTTATTAATGTTAAATTAGTCACTTACTTATATTTAGATGTGCAACTAGTAATATTGGGTGTGCATATATCACCACTTTTTTTTTTCATAGGAAGGTTTCTATTTTATTTTTTTCAATTTATTAGTACTGTTTATTTGATCATTTTAGAGCAAACTTAAATGATTTTGGCCAAAAAAAACAATAAAACAGGCCCAAAGATTGCTTCTTTTTCTTTTTCTTTTTTTTTTTTAATATTTAAATTGCTTTATCAGTTCATGTATTTTAAACTTTAGTACTCTCAAAAATTGATAATATCAATTAAGTTAATATATTTGAATAAAAATAATTCATAAAATTATTTCAATAATTGCTTTTCATTTTACAATTAGACATTTCTTAAATATTTAAAAATTCACTGAAACAATTTTTTTTAATAAAAAAAATCGTATCTTCTAATTATTTTAAGCTGAAACCAACAACCTAGCTCTGTAGCTCATATAATTTATTACTTCACCAAATTTTCTTTTCTATTTAAGAACCAACCCAAGTTGAAATTCTAAACAAAAGTTTGTAAAATTTTTAAATGGGACTCTTGTTGGGAAATAAAATATAAAAGAAATGGTTACTTTCACGATAGAAATTTGATATTTTTCACAATACCTTACATACATAAATACGAATGGCCAGTAATTCACTTGTAAAAATATTCTTTCCTTATATCAAACACTAAAAGTAATACAGTCTTAAATTATACAACTAACTACTACGAGTAATTCTTACATGAAATTCCAAACACAATTATAATACATTAATTAATTATACATCAATAAGGCCTTTCACCAACATAATTTCCCACAGGATCATAGTTACAAGTCATGAACACGTCGCCACTGTCACAAACAACCCGAGCACACCCAACTCGTCGCGTTGTTCTCCACACAATCTGCGTATAATGCCCGCACTGCTGCCCGGCAGCGCAACTATTGGTCGAATAAGTGTAATATCTCTCTTCGGCAGCCCATTCGTGCACGGCATCCGATGGAGTCCATGCGGAGCCACTGCCCCAATATATGTTCTCACCGAGCTTAAAATCATATTCTGGGAACGAATGCCTTATCGCGCAATCTGCTTTTCTCTGCCCGGCCCACCATCTGGCGTACTTTTCTAGCTGAGTGTCCCAAATTAGTGGCAATTCCCATTTGGCTGCCCTCACCATATTGTGAGCAAACAAGAATTGGAAGGACTCTCCGATGCAACCCCAACATAGCTGCTTTGAAACTCTGTACACAGTTTCGTTATTGGGCTTTAAAGGTTCAATTTTTGGTGTTGAATTTGATGGTGAGTGTGAAGAGAGAACAGGCTGGTTGTTTACTGCGAGGGATAGGAAGAGAATATTGAGTATAAGAAGGAAACTGTAAGGTTTCATTATTTGGGACTTGGGATGAGCAATGGGAGAGAGACAGAGAGTCAGTCCTATAATTAAGCTACATATGGCACTGATTTGCGAGGCACATGGTAGTACTCTGCTATATATATAGCGATCAATTTCAACAAGATATGGTTGTCATGAATTGAGAGAATTTTTTTGGGCCGAAAACTGAAGTGAATGGCTAAAACTTAGCGAGTTAGAGAAGAAGACTTTAAATATATTATACAGTGTTTAGTTTTTTTTAGGGTAGTAGTAGTTTAATATTTTTTTATCCATCTAATTTTAACTTTTTTATAAATCTGTTTCCCCAAATTTATTTCGTTTTATTTGTCATTTTCCCTATACCTATATATAAAAAAAATCATGCCTATACTTACAAAGTCAGCTTTTTCAAAAAATGTTATGCTCATTTTATGAAATATTACTAATCCCTCCCCTTCTTAATAAAAGTCTGATTTGCAAAAGTTATAAATTTTATGAATGTATTGTTTATTTGTTTTCCCATTTTAAACTTTATTTTGGTTGAGTGGTTAGTTTAATAATAAATTATATGATATTGAAGCTATGATAATAAATTTGAGAACAATCAAAATAAATAGTACCAATTTTTGGATTTATTTTTTGAACAAATGATACTTTTATTGTGAAACAGAAACACTATTTATCAAAATATAATTATACTTGCACAACGTAACGTACCTTTCTTGCCCTTTTTTGGCATATCTTTAAAAATTAAAATGATGATTACTTTTAAGGGACGGACGAAATAGTTTAAGTCGGTGTTTGGTTGATTTTTAGTTTATAATGTAGAAGGAACAAAATGAAGAGATGGGATGTTTAGTAATGACCATACAATATGGTTTTGAAGGTCCCGTGATGTAAATTGCAAGGGCAGGGCAGGGTGGCTATATATATATATATATATATATATATATATATATATGTATATGTTGAGCCCGTGAAGTCTAATTGTTTGTTTGTGACTTGTGTTGTACCTGTAGCTGCTAGAAGGAGAAGCTGACAGACCACCTACCATGGATTCCTTCATTCCAAAAACATAGAGTACTTGGCTTCTCAAAACAATTGACAAGTGTTGGTTACCTAGTGGTGACTGTTGTTGATCATTCGAATTGAGAATTTCCCGCTTACACGGCTAAAATTAAGGAGAATTATTTGTCATCACGATGTCATATTTCTACACCACAAATAATTATTTTGATAGTTGTTGTGCTTCGTATAGAAGAAATATTACTCCCCTAAGGCTAAAAACAAACGTCAGTTTTTATCAAAATTCTCTATTCATCAACGATACGATACCCCGCCACCAATCCATCTACATGACTACATTCATTCAAGTAGTATAACTAAATTTTCATTGAACTAACAAAATGGTATTTCATCTAAATGCACAAATATTTTCACTTTTAACTAACACATCTGAGCTATTGGTATAATGGGTTGTAAAATAATTTATTTAATTATTCTTTCAATATAACAGCTACGTAATTATTAATTAATGCTCTAGAAAATCCTTGATCCTAAATAACTCGCATCACATAATAATATCTTCCGATCGAGTTTGCTCAAGTAGAAATGGGCAACAAACCCCAGTAAATGGATGCACAATAAAAACTAATAATCGACCCACAAGTTCATGGCTGATTGGAAAGATAAGAACCATGAATTAATTAATGCTTTGGATATTATTATTATGTGTAGTGAGAAGAGAAGGGAAATGAAATGAAATGAGAAATAACGTGGGAATATTGAGAGGGCGGTTTGTGTTTTCTGGGCCCATTAACAATAATATAAATAGTGGAGTAATACTATTTTAGTGGTATTCATTAATGAGTGTTTAGCAAAGAAGCATTTTTCACTGTCTAAAAACCATGCAGAAAGCCTTCCCTGTTCTCATTCTTTTGTTGCTACCAATACCATCTTCTTTGACAGAAGAATTGTGCAGTCCAAAGGATATTCGGATATATCAATGGCAATCAGGGTACACAGGCATTCATATACCCAAATTCACCGTCCAAATTACCAACGAGGCATGGCGCCCAAATGCTGTTGAGATTTCTTGTGGTCCTTTTGCGTCTACCGGCCTTATTAACCCCTTTATTTTCCGACGCATCACCACCACCAACAATTGCCTTGTTAAAAATGGCACCAAAATTAATCCCGGAGAAGTTGTTTCCTTTCATTATTCCAATATACTTCCCTATACTTTTAATGTTTTACAGCTTAAATGCTAAAATACCATTCATTCATTCCTGGTAGAATTTGGGGTTTTCTTTTAACTATTCTGCATTTTTTTAATTTGTAATTTAATTAAGGTCGTTCCTTCAACTCTTACTTACTCCCTCCTGCATTCAAAAACAAGACTACCTACCCTACCCATTTTTTAGTGTGGTAATCTCATAAATAATTAGAGTGATAATAATGTGATTCTTTTATAGAATCTATAATAAATTCGATTTATTACATACTGATATTATTTAATGCATTGATTACTGTACGTTACTAGTAGTATTTTTTATCTACTATTTTCAAATTTTAAAAGTGTTGTCCAAACTTTTCAACTTTTTTAAAATCTATTATTTATTATTGATTTCTTGTAAATATATTTAATTAATATACTAGTTACTAAATTCAATATTAATAAGTTAGTTGAATAAATTTTAATATTAACATACTACTTAATTTATTTAATATTAATAAATTAGTTGATTAAAATTTATTACTATTTAATATTTATATACAATAATAGATTAATAGGTACAATGTTAAATACACTAATAGTTGTGAGTTATTTATTTATGGCTTAAATATGTTTTAGTATCCTAAATTATATGACATATTCCACTTTGATGATTCACCTTTAAATTTTTTTAATTAGATGATTGAACTATTAATTTTTTTTAATTTGATCCAATTGAGGCTACGCGTCGAGAAATTATTTGGCGTATTTATTTTTAGGTGAGGCGTAAAGTAGCTTATGTGTAAAAAAATAAATACATTTTATTTTGAGATTAAACATTAGTTATATAGGTAAATTAGGCACAAAACTTTGATTAATACATTCACAAACCCTAGTCTCAGAAAATCAAAATTCACTATTTCTCTCTCCTCTTCCTCCTCCTCCTCCTCCTCCTCCTCCTCCACGGCTCCGACTTTGTGACTCATATTACAACCCTGAATGTCCTACTACTTATATAGCTGAAATACAGAGCAACCACCTATTCCTTTAAATTCTCTCCATTAATTTGTTGACAATGACAGAAATTACTGTACATGGTTAATTTATTTGGGTATTAGTAGTACCAGACCCGTAAAAATCAACTAGCTCCTGCAAAATCGAGACTTGTGTTCGGAGAAGCAGAATGTAGTCGGCCGTTTCATGGAACTTTTCGACGTTTACTTAGCCGTTGTTCTGGAAGGGTATCCGACTTTTCAGAGCCTCCAATTTGTTGGAAATCCAGGAAGAAGATCCGCCATTAAAGACTGCTGTTGAGCTCATCGTCATCTTTTGGCGTCTACAAATTTATCCCATTATCGCGATTGAATCTCAAAGATTGGGCTAAAGTTTTGTAAACCTGATGATGCATGTGTCAGATTAAGATTTTAGAGATGTGGATAGTTGGCCTTGGATGTTCTGGTCGTTGGATGTGAAGATCAACATTTGGTACTTTTTTTCTTATTTTGTTGTGGTTTGGGTATCTAAAGATGATGAACAAGGATTTGTGTTTTTTTCTTTTTAGTCAAAGAGGAACAACAATCTGGGTAAGAAACACGAGGGTTTTGATGAATAAGAGTTTGGGCATTTCTTCGATTGATTCTGATTGTTTTGAGGGTTTTGATGTTTTTTATTTAGTCTGAGTGTATTAATGTTAGGGGTATGACTATTTTACCCTTCAATATATCAATAATGTTTAATCTCAAAATAAAAAATAATTTTTTTACACACATCAGCTCATTTATGGCCCACCCAAATAGTCACGTCAGCAATTTTTGACGTGACAGTTTTAATTGGATGAAATTGAAAAAAATCAATAGTTTAGTCATCTAATTGAAAAAATTTAAAGGTGAATCACCAAAGTAGAATATACAGATAGTTTTGGATAGTAAAATATATTTAAGCCTTTATTTATTTTGAATTTTTTATGTAGATACTCATAAATACCAAGAGATAAAGAGAGCATGACTTAAGTCTCAATGTACATGATTGATTGAGTGATCGACTGTCGTGATTTATTATATTATTTTAAAATATTTTAAATTCATAAATAACATGAATTAATTAATTTTTAGCTAATATAATTATAAATATTATTATCTATCTAAAAGCATTACTAATTGAAAAAAAATATTATTTTGAAAACTCAAATGAATAATATTGATCTTATATTTTAAAATAAAGAAAATATTAAATATTAATCTTATATTTTAAAATAGAAAAAGTATCACATAATACTTTATAGTGTCCATATTATTAACTATTTGAATCCCGCGTCTTCTTGTGACTGTATAAACGGAGAAATTTATCTCAAGCTTTGAGCAATAGGATAATTTATTGAAGTAATGGAAATTCAAAATTATTTGTATTTTATTTAGATAGATAGATTATACAAACCTAAATAAGGAAATATACAATTAATGTGTGTCATTCAATTATGAAGCTTATTAAGCAGGTCACTTTGAGCACCAAACTACGGGTGCTCACTGGGTCATGGGCTGGGCTGGCAGCACCGCAATAGAATCATGGTCCCTTGGAATCGGGCGTCTAAGTTAAGGCGAAGGCTTAAGGGCTCCAAAATCATTAAATTAAACAAACAAAAAGGAGCAGCATATAGTATAATTTTTAGGATTTATATATTTTTTTAAAGGACTACTTGGACCGGACTAGACCAGCCTTGTCTGTTCTGCAGACCTCAACAGACATGTTGGTGCGCTAAGTCTAGCATGATCTGATTTTGGAGGCCCAAAGTCAAGATTTGATCAACGACCAAAGTTTAACAGACATGGCACGGACTATTATGCACCTATACCCTTAATCCGCCTTAGAAACGTGGCTCTTATACTTGCCGAGGGAAAAAAATGTGGCCTAGCTCTTGGCACTATGACAATTATTTTTGAGTTCGTCAGCGACGAAAGGGGTTCTTGTTGAATAAATTATACAGAATCATGTTATTGCATAGAATCAATTAATCATAATATTAAAATCTTTACGTGAATTGAGAGAAATAATACCAGTATGTATCACTTTCAAGCTATGACTTAAGGGTGAATATCTTCAATTGTCTCTCTCAATCTTAGAATGGATGTATAGGTGTGTATAAAATTCTTGAGACGACAACTGAGACCAAACCCTAACTGTTTTATTTATATAATAGCTAAGGGTCAAAATCGTCCATCAAGATTATGAAACCCTAGGGCCCATTATGCCAAATACTATTAAAAATATTATTTATAGGCCACATAATTAATTACCAAACCCATAAATAAAGTGATTAAATTAATACAATATGTAAGCCCAATAATTACATAAATAGTAGAGGCCACATAAGGAATAGAATATTTCAACATTCTCCCACTTGGCCGAAATACTATTTATATACAAAACATAACGCTTACACTCATTAATTTGGCCAAGTATTAATTTAATATCTACATCTTGTTCAAATAAAAATATCAATGCGAATTAATACAATCTTTGTGTCACTATTAACACAAGATCCCCATTAGTTACACAATTAGTACTTTTATTAAAACAAAGATTAACATTAAGCATAACAAGTATGAATAGAGTTTACATAAGTGGTAATAGATTAAACTCATTCATATGGTCCAAAACATAACCGTACCGTTTGCTCACAAGTTCTCAAGTGTGCACAATAAAGAGAATAACAAACCATAAACATAATGTGAAGCTCAAAACAACAAGCTCAAAATTATTGTCTTACATTAAAATAACTTACTAATTAAGACTACCAGTTAAACCCATAAAAAACAACATGCTTTCTAAAAGGAACTTGGGTGGTAAGCCTTTTCGTAAGTGGATCCATTAACATATCATGCGTACTAATATATTTAATGACAACGTTTTGATCTTCAACTCTTTCCACGACAAATAAGTACATAGTGTAGAGGTATAGTTCAAAGACCACTCGAAATGGTGATGTTGGAAAAACTAACAATGAGAATCATTATCATAAAATACTTTTGATGGCCTTGAAATGGAATCTACAACCTTAAGTCTGAAATAAGATTCCTTAATAATAAAGGCGTGACAAGTAGCATAATAACAAGCCACATATTACATTATCATCGTGGAAGTGGTAGTTAACTCCTACTTATGAGTTTTCCACGAAATAGGGCCTCTAAAAGCATAAAAGATGTACCCTAATGTAGATTTCTTTTCGTCTTTACACTTAGCAAAATCGAATCGAATAACCAACAACTTCAAGGTTATCATTTTTCTAAATGTAAGCATAATATCCTTAGTACCACGTAAGTAGTGAACATAAGACTCTGACCACGAGTATATAGGAATAAGATTCATTTGATCACGTTCGGTGTATTACGAAGACATTGATATGAGCCAAATTTGTCACCCTTAACAATGAGGGTGACGATGTAGGGAAGCAATTTTGCATGTTGTATTTATTAAAAACTTTGTCAATATAAGCTCTTTGGGACAATCCTAATATCCTGCGAGACCTATCTCGATGAATTTCAATACCTATAACATAAGAGGCTTCACCGAGATCTTTCATATCAAAATTTCCAGAAAAGAAACGTTTGGTCTCATGCAACATGTCTAAGTTATTACTTGCAAGTAATATATCATCAACATACAAAACAAGAATAATAAATTTACTCCCACTGACCTTCAAGTATATGCATTGATCAACTATAATTTTTTTTCTTCTTAAAATCAAAATTATTCATTACCTCGTGAAACTTAGGATACCATTGTCAAGAAGTCTGTTTTAACCCATATATGGACTTCTTAAGTCTACATACCTTATGTTCCTTGCCTTTAACCAAAAACCTTCTGGTTGTGCTATATAGACATTCTCATGCAAGTTCACCATTAAGGAATGCAGTTTTAACATCCATCTGATGTAACTCTAAATCATAATGAGCTACTAAAGTCATGACTATTCTAAATGAATCTTTCCTAGATACTGGAGAGAAAGTTTCATTATAATCCACACCTTCTTTTTGAGTGAAACCCTTAGCAACCAATCGAGCTTTATACCTTTCAACGTTCCCTTTAGGATCTAATTTGGTCTTATAGACCCACTTGCAACCAACAGGTTTAAAACCTTTTGGTAATTCCTTAAGATCCTAAACGTTATTAAGCTCCATTGATTTCAACTCATCATTCATGGCTTCAAGCCATTGAGTTGATTGAGCACCCGTAATAGCTTCTTTATAGGAGATAGGATCATTAATCTTACTTGAATTATTGTCAATCTCATTAAGATAGGTTATAAAATCATCAAAATTAATAGGCTTTCTAGGTCTTTTGGACCTTCGTAAAGGCTGCACAATTTCAAGAATATGATTTTCAATAATGTGAGGTTCAACATTAGGTGGTGGCTCAGTTATCTCAGGGGCATCATTCGCCTCAATAGGAGGTTGTTGTGCCTCACCCTCTTGAATTACAGGATTAGAAACATAAAACCTGTTTTCTTCAAGATCAATTTTTTCTAAGCTCACCACTCCCACTTAAATCACTATTATCTAAAACTCTGCATGCCTAGTCTCAACAATTCTAGTGGTATGCGAGGGACAGTAAAATTAAAAACCCTTAGATCTCTCAGGATATCCAATAAATGGCAACTAATGGTTTTAGAGTCAAGTTTCTTTATTTGTGGATTAAAAAACTTAGCCTCGGCTGGACAACCCCACATCCGTAAGTATTTTAAACTAGGTTTTCTACCTGTCCAAATTTCATAAGGAGTGTTAGCGACAGATTTGCTAGAAACCCGGTTTAAAATATGAACAGTTGTCTTTAATGCCTCAATCCACAAAAACGCAAGTAAGCTAGAATTGCATAACATACGATTGAGAGAGACAATTGAAGACCTTCACCTTTAAGCGCAGCGGAAGCGTGATACATACGAGATGACTTCTCTCAATTCATGTAAATACTTAATATTATGATTAATTGATTCTATTGATTCTATGCAATAACATGATGTTCCTGTATAATTTATTCAACATCTGGTATCAGAGCTATGGTTACGTTATTGTATAGAATAAATTAATTATATTTTTATGATATAAAGTTTAATACCGTATAATTATTTAATTACGGTGTATAGCTAATTAATGGAGAAAGTTCAGTAAAAATTAATTCCCGTAATTTGATCATATTTCACTTTCTTTTTTTGGTTCTTAATTAACTGGAGGTATAGTTCTCTGTTTTTGTAATTATGATTATGATTTTGAGTATTTATTTACGAATTCATAAAGTGTTACGCTTGATTGACATATATATTGAATCGATTCATTACTTTCTTTTGTTATTATGTTTTTTTATTGCACGCTTTGTCGAGATACCCATTAACATATACAAATTAGCAAATATGTTATATCTTCTTGAATTGATAAGTACTGCTTATGTTAATATATATACTTTGCTGACGTGATATACATCTGATTGCATCATGTAATATTCATATTTATAATTATTAATTATTAATTGATAAGTACACATTTATATATAAAGATTGCAAATTAAATTATATATATTAAGTTTTATTGTTCATAATGTTATGCGTGAATAAGAACATGAATATTAAAATTATATATGTTCAATTTATTATTTATTATGTTTAGATAATATTGTGATATTCTTATGACCTCATGTATTCATGTTAAAATTAACGTGATTATTTTATAATCAATTCATGTTCATAATTATATATTTTAATTTAAAATTTTGTGAACATGATGTTATATATTATTAGGGCTTTTAAGATGTTACATGTAAATTCTAAATAATGTTAATTTTCAAACTTGATTAATATGTTGTTTAAAGAAAATTGAGTTTGATCATAATAATTTACATGTATGCGTGACTCTTTTATTGTTAAAATTAATAATCAGCCCAACGGAGGATTATTAATTGAAACAATTAAAGATTAAGAAAAGTCACATAATGTTACATTTAATAAATAAAGATTTTAATTTTACCCAACGAAAAAAATTAGAATTAAAATTTATTAAATGGAATTTTATTGCATAAGTAACATGTTTATTTCGTTTCTGCCCAACGGTGATGCATGGATAAATGTGTTGTGCATTATTTTATGGGGATGTTATTAGCATATTATTAATTGGACCAACGAAAGATTGATAATTATACACCAACGTCTCATTAAAATCTATTTTGGTGTTGTAAATAGATTTTATATAACTAATTTCGCTGCTGCCTACGGTTGGTTTTATTATGATTAATTATTAATTATTGTTGTACATTGTGGATTTCTTTTAGTTTTTTGTAAGCATGTTTATGAGCTTGATTATGTTTCGACATTGACTCCAACTAATATTTCTGGGTATCTCTCTAGAATTGAAATCTTTAATGAAACTAATTTTACTGCTTGAAAAGTGTAAGTGAGAATTGTTCTCGGCACTATAATTTTGGACTATGCATTACGAGTGGATCATCCTGCTCTACTTACAACTACTAGCTCAATTGAGCAAAAGGTTATTTATGAAAAATGGGAGCGATTCAACTGTATGTCCCTTATGATTATGAAAAACTCTATCACGACAGCCATTCGAGGAGTCATTATTGACTTTGAGAATGTTAAAGAGTGCTTAACTTTAGTCGAGGAACAATTCAAGGGTTCTTCTAAAACACATGCAAGTACCCTTATTTTGAAAATGCTCACTAGCAGGTATGATGGGGTTAGTGGAGTGCGCAAGCACATTATGATGATGAACGACATGACCTTTAAATTAAAGTGTATGGACATGACGTTTTTTGAGAGTTTTCTTATTCACTTCATTATGACTTCTCTTTCTGAACAGTTTGATTCATTTAAGATCACTTATAACACGCAGAAAGAAAAATGGAAGATGAGTAAGTTAATCTCTATGTGCGTCCAAGATGAAGAAAGACTTAAGGTTGAAAAACCTAATGTTGCTCGTTTGACTACCACTAGGTCCTATAAGAAGAATGCTTATAAAAATTGCAAAGGTTTTAAGAATAAGGATAAACCAATTTCTACCAAAATAAATAAGGCAAATTATTCAGGTAGCAACTCTTAGACATGTCCTAAATGTCACTTCTGTAAAAAAGTAAGGACATATTCAGAAAGAATGTCCTAAATTAAGAGAATGGCTTGAAAAGAAAGGTAAATCGTCCATCAATTATGTAACTTATGAATCCTTTCTAATTGATGTTCCTTCTAATACATGGTGGCTTGACACTGGTGCTATGGTTCACATTACTAATTCATTGCATGGATTCCTTTCAAAGAAGACACTCTAAAAAAAGGGAAAGAACTATTAAAGTTGGCAATGAAGAGTTTATACAAGTTGAAACTGTAGGAACTCTTCCTTTAGTTTTGGAGAGTGGTTTTCACCTTGTATTTATATGATACTCTTTATGTTCCCAGTATGACACATAATTTAATTTCTGTATCTAAACTTGACGTTGATGGATTTTCGTTTAAGTTTGGGAATAATAAAATAATTATTATCATTACTCTCATGTTATTGGTTCTGGCTCTTTAGAGGGAAACCTCTATAAGATAAATTTTGATAATGTCTTTGTTGAATCCTTGTTAACAATGAATGTGACAGAAAATACCTCTAAAAGTGGAAATGAGAGAAAAAAACTAGATAATGAGAATTCTTCAAAATTGTGGCATTAACGCTTAGGCCATATTTCAAAAGACAGAATGCAACGTCTTATAAATGATGGAATTCTTCATTCACAAGATTTTTCTGATTTTGACCATTGTATTGAATGTATAAAAGGAAAAATTTGTGAAAGGTAATAAGAAAGGAGCAACAAGAAGTAGTGCACTTCTTGAGGTGATTCACACTGATATATGTGGACCATTTTCTCCAAGAATTGGTGGACACAAATCTTTCATTACGTTCATTGATGACTATTCTCATTATACTTATGGCTACCTGATTAATGAAAATTCTGAATCACTAAATATGTTTAAAGTTTTCAAAGCTGAAACTGAAGTTTTCAAAGCTGAATAGATAAAGGCAGAGAGTATTATGGTAAACACTCCGATACAGGTCATAGTCCTGGCCCATTTGCCTTATTTTGTCAAGAAAATGGAATCGTCACTCAGTATACAATGCTCTGATACCAGATGTTTATTACCAGATGTTGAATAAATTATACAAGAACATCATGTTATTGCATAGAATCAATAGAATCAATTAATCATAATATTAAGTACTTACATGAATTGAGAGAAGTCATCTCGTATGTATCACGCTTCCGCTGCGCTTAAGGGTGAAGGTCTTCAATTGTCTCTCTCAATCTTAGGATGGATGTATAGGTGTGTATAAAATTCTTGAGACGACAACTGGGACCAAACCCTAACTGTTTTATTTATATAATAGCTAAGGGTCAAAATCGTCCATCAAGATTATGAAACCCTAGGGCCCATTATGCCAAATACTATTAGGAATATTATTTATAGGCCACATAATTAATTACCAAACCCATAAATAAAGTGATTAAATTAAGGGTGATTTACATATTCTATTACATTTTTAAAAAAAATTATAAAAAAAGTGCCCTCATAAAACTTTTACACAACTAATACACTACCATATTTATTTATAATTCTAGTGCATTTAGGATTCCTTAATTTAAGGAATTAGTATTCAATTAGGATTCATTAATTTATGGATTAGTTATACCCATAACTTCTTCTCTCTCTCTCATCTATAATAATTAGTGTGTATATATATATATATATATATATATATATATATATATATATATATATATATATAACAAAACCCTCCCACCTCCCCGCCCCCTCCACCTCCTCGCCTCCCCTCCTCCGCCTCCTTCCTCCTCCGCCTCCGCCTCCCTCCTCCCTCCTCCCGCCTCCACCTCCACCTCCACCTCCTCCCCGCCACTCCCTCCCCCCCCTCCCTTCCTCCCTCCTCCCCCTCCTCCCTCCTCCTCCCGCCTCCCTCCTCCCCTCCTTCCTCCCTTTCCTCCCCCCTCCTCCCTTTCCTCCCTCCCTCCTCCCTTTCCTCCCGCCTCCTCCCTCCTCCTCCTCCCGCCCTCCTCCTCCTCCCGCCTCCACCTCCTCCGCCCCCCTCCTCCTCCCCCCTCCTCTCCCTCCTCCCCTTTCATGTAGTTGGTTACCAAATCATTTGATAAGGTAACCAATTTGATTTTATTAGTTTACTAATATAGTTTGAATGTGATGCGATTGGTAACCAAAATTTATGCGGTTGGTTACTAAATCTTCCGATAAGGTAACCAATTTAGTTTATTAGGTTATTAATTTATTTTGGATATGATGCAATTGGTAACCAAATTTCATATAGTTGGTTACTAAACCATTTGATAAGGTAACCAATTTGGTTTTATTTGATTACCAATTTTATTTTAAATGTGATGCAATTACTAGTCAAAATTTAGTATAAAGGTAACCATTTCAATTTTTATGGGTAACCAAATCATCAAAAGAAATTGAGAATAAGAACTCTCGTGTGGCGGCGATAATGTGCTTACTGAGAAGCGATGGCGGCGAGAGAGGAGGATGATGAACATTAGCTCCTTCATAATTTTTTTTTTAATTTTCTCATTTTGATTTGAATTTTGAAACATGGATTTGAAATTGTTGTTAGAGACAAGATTTGAATTTGAATTTGAATTTGAATTTGAATTATTAGTTATCCTTGATTTTAGGTTTCCTTATTAATGTGAATTGTACTATTTTTGTAATAATTACATTCTTTTTGTAATTATTTAGTTGATGCACTTTTCTTGTAATTACTTTCTATTTGTTGTATACTTATGTAAAGGACCCTTAAATTAATACAATATGTAAGCCCAATAATTACATAAATAGTAGAGGCCACATAAGGAATAAAATATTCCAACAGTTCTCGCCGGAGACTCTCTCATCGCCTTCGCCTTTTAGATGATAGAATGACTGTAATATGTATAGATATTAATTACTTAATTTAATAAGTAAATCAATATTAATCCTCTAAATTAAGAAATTCTAATTGCATACTAATTCCCTAAGATAAAGAATCCTAATTGCACTAATATTATAAATAAATATGGAAAGTGTATTAATTATATAAATATTTTATGAGTGCATTATTGTTGTAATTATTTTAAAAATGTAAAAGAATATGTAATTTCTCCATTATTTTATTGTTTGGAATTTTGTGTGTTGCCAAGTAATAATTTAAAATTTTATATGCTGAAGAAAAAGTTTTTTTTGTTGTTGTTGGGAAAGGATTAAAATCAAATATAATTTTATTTTTGAAATAGAGTGAAAAATAATACAACTCTAATTTTGAAATGGACATAGTATTTAAGATGAAACACTTTTAACTGTAAAACTTTTGCTAAAGAGTTATAATTAAAAAAAAGGTTAAAATAGTGGTTGGCTATGTAAAAGTGCTTTTGAAAAAAAGATTAAAGTATACAAAAGTGTGTTTTATGAATTTTTATTTATCTTTTAAAGCAATTTATGGACAAATTTATAAATTGTGTTTAGATGGAACAAGTTTAAAAAATTAAATTATTCACTGAATATATTTTGTTATTTGTCTATTATATATAACGCGTGATGCATAAAGGTTGTACATTCATGCACGCAAATTAAGTAAGGCGACTTCTGAGATGCACACAATTAACGATATAACCAATTAAATGAATGTATGGCTAAGACTATTAGACTACCCCATTATATATTACTTAAATAATTAAGGCACGTAAACGTTTGAAGTATACGATACCAAAAATTAAATGAGTGCATGGCTGGCTTATATTCAGTTCCCACTATATATATTCCCAAATATAAGACACAAATATAGTACTAAGTTGATTACAAGAATTGTATTTTTGCATGGCTCTGTTTGGTTGTTTGGCTCGCATGTTTGGTGTCGGTCTGTGTTTTTTTGGCTAAGGCACTGATCGTGTCTACGACAGGACTGCAGCCGATGGAGCTGATGTTGCGATGTTGTTCGAGGCTATTTGGAGGAAATTTGCAGATGCTAGCTGCGGGCCATGAATAAACTTTTTTAAGGTCTAATTATCATGACTATTGCATGGGCTTAGATGTTCTTATTTTGGTAACAAAAAGTGAATAATTATTATTGTTATTTATTTGGTCTACCAGGGAAGATATATTTTCAATATATGTAACTGGAGGCTCAATTTTATTGCAATATTTTGCTTGAATATTCTATCTAAATTTTTAGTGATTGATCGATCATGATTGCTTTTATTTCTTCTAGCTGTTAACGCTTTCCACTTTCAAGATCTCTTGTTGCTTTTAATTTATTTTATTCTCTAACAAGAACATTTTCAGATCTAGCTAGTTTTATTAGATGATTTTATGTCTAGACTAGTAAGCTTACTTTAGTACATGTCGTCATATAAGAAATATAGTGCGTACTGCTCTCACAATATTAATTAAAACGCAGTGTACTAATCAAATTAAGGTTTTTTTTTATTTAACAATTCAAAAAAATTGAAATATATTAAATCTGTTATAAAAATAAAGGACTAATAAAAGAACGAATATAGTAATTATTTCAAACAAAATAACAGATAATTAAAAAGTACCAAGTGTTTACATTTCTATGATAGTGTTACATAGATGTCTTAGTGTTACATAGAGAGTATTATATATTTTATTTTATTAATTTTGAGTTGAATAAATAAATAATTCTTTCTGTATAGGGAGGGAATATTACGTGGGATATATTTTTATTAATATATATTTATTTTATTATCACTCGATCATATTTCACGGATATATGGAGTATTTATTATGCGCAACAATGATTCAGCCTAGAAGAAGATATTGCCTTGGGCTTTATACATCTCGATCATTAGTTATGGGTTGTCATGTGATCTACGGCCCAAGGTTAGGATTTCTATTCAACTAAAAATTTCAAATAAAGAGAGATTTGACTAGGCTAGCTGCATGTAATTGAATTTCTTTATTTACGCTTATATTTACAATTTTGATCACATCATATCAAACTGATGTTTAACGGAAAAATAGTAAAAGCTTTTAGTATTATATTAAAATTTTCAACTAAAACTAAATGAATGCAATTGTTCTTATATCTTTGCAACATTAATTTAATCGTTTGTTAGTATTAAACAATAAATTGATATTTTTATATAAAAAGTGTCTTTATAGATGTATAGTGACGGTTGTAATCAATTTTCTTGACGAATCCTCAAACCCAAAATCATTACATTCCCAAAAAAGTTATCAATTTAACTGCAGTTGCCACATCGTTCATATATCTTTGCCTTAGCTCAAGGAGGTATTGTCCAGTATTAAAGAAAATCGATATCAGATAATCCCAATATATAGTTACTGAGATGATCACACCATACAACTTTCTCATGCTAGGCACTTGAAGTTAGGTCGATCCGACTTGCAAGAGAAAGAAACTAAGAATATCTTTCATGGCCGGAGCCGCTGGGGGATAAGTGTGAGAGTAAGTATCAGAATGAAGAGGAATTGAAGATAACCACAAATGTGCAACGAAGGGTTAGTTAGAGAGTTCAAGCCTTGCCTTTTATCGCCCTTGGCAGGTGTCAGTACTATAGGTGACTTCGGTATATCCTAACTATTATCATAAATAAGTAAATTAGGCTACGTTTTTGAAATTTACTAGTTTAAAATGGCAGAAAATTAAATAAATAGATGGAATCTTTTGAAGATTATTTCTACCATGAACCATGGTGGTTAGTCAAAAATTAGTTAACTGACTCCCTTTCGCTATTCCAACCTGGAATATTAATAAAGCTTTCAAATTTGCACTCTAATGTCATTTTGCGATGGAGTCCACCCACATGTTAACTTAATACAGTCCAATATTAGAATAAGAGAGACGGCTTTTTTTTTTTCCTTACGTAAAATCATTTAAATCAAATATTGGAAAACCTGAAATGAAAATTGAGTCTTTAGATACATGGAAATATATAGTCAAAAACTGTGATAACAGCCATGTCCAATATACATCTAGCAATACAATGAGAATGACACAACGTACATTATTCAAACCAATTTACAAAACCCATTAATCATCATCTTCTCCATCTCCTTATGACCATGAGATAAAACTTATGAATCCCACTCCTTAATATATAATATATATAATTTATCCCGTCACTGCGGCATATTGTATCCCAAAGCAAAATCTTGGAAAACTTGATCCGATTGGTGAAGAGCACAAGTAGGGTCATCCCACGAATTTGAGGATGCAGAATTGGTGTCAAATTCATTGGACCACCAAATCACGCCGTCTTTAGAACCTTCCATGTCCTTGAAACAATCAAATTCACCAAATCCCGATGTCGCTTTGTTGTTGTTGAGAAAATCATCAGCTTCAGCTTGGAATGTCTGAATTCCGGGGTTCACTTGTTGTGCTTCTGATTTTGGGGCAATAGTCGAGTCAGGAATATTGAAGGCAATCGGCATGGAATTCTCCAATTCATCCATTTTTGGCTCATAGAATTCAACATATTGTCCTTGTCCAGGCTGAGGAATAGGCTGCATGAAAGGGTTAGAATTGTCATTAAAAAATTGGAGGGTTTGGATCATCTTTTCCTGAAGGGGATTCAACTTGGGCCATAGGGCTGGATTGTTAAAGAAAGAAAAAGGGTTTTGAAGGCTCTTAAGCTGCATGTGGAGTTGAAGCCTTTCCATAGCCGAGTTGCTCAAGGAGTTGGCATCTGCACCATGATCGCCTTCTTTTGGGTCCTGACTCGAAGCTGCAGATAGTCGATTGACGTGAGAGTTTTTGCGCCTTCCGAGCAACTTTTTCTTGAGCCTAGTGTTCCAGTAGTTTTTAATATCATTATCGGTTCTTCCAGGCAATTGAGCTGCAATAATTGACCACCTGAATGATACATAAGAAAGAAAAACAAAAAAAGTTTATAGCCCCCATAAAGAATGGATAGATGGAATAAGAAAAGAGGAAATTAAAACTGATCAAGGATTTAGATCTGTGTGCTGAAGCTATACATATATGTATATTCTTGAAACAAATGCATCATGGACAAAAACAAAGGACAAATGAGGATATATATATATACACACACACATGTATATGTATATATGTTGAAACTAAAGTTACCTGCTGCCAATACTAATATAGAGGCTGCAGATGATGTTGTCTTCTTCTTCAGAGAATCCTCCATGCTTGATGTTGGGTCTCAAGTAATTTAACCACCTTAATCTACAACTCTTTCCACATCTCTTCAACCCTGTCAATATATATGTAATTATAAATTAATACACCAATTACTTGGACTAATTAATTAGCTAACATATGTTTTTTCCTAAAATTTGTAATATGATCAGTCCAAACAGAAGGGACCTTCATTACAAGAAAACTAGGTATATGTAACAGAACTCTTTGACAATTAATTTTCAAAAATAATAACGATATAATGTAATTTTTCAAGAAATTACAAAAGTTTTTAACGTTTCTATAGTCTTCAAAATAAAGATTCTAATGATAAAGACATTTCTAACAGCTTCGTGACAATAAAAACAATTGTGAATTTTTATGATGAATTTTGGCAATCGTCTACAAATAACCATTTTTCTAGTACTCCTTTTGTGTGTGTGTGTGTGAGAGAGAGAGAGAGAGAGAGGAGGATTGTGTAGGTACCAATTTTTTGGGGAAGGGCAATCCAGTTGTTACCGGTACCATAGTTGTCTATATAAGCCTTAAGCTTTACATCTTCTTCGGGTGACCATGGACCCTTCTTCACGTTTGCTTTGTCACAGCATGGAGCCCGACCCATATCCGATATCTTAATTCTTGATTTCTTTCTGATCTCTACTGTATCTGAATGTGCTAGCTCCTTCTTCTCTCTTAAATGCCTCCAGCCAATATATGAATTAATTGGAAGCTATCTAGGGCTGTGTTTGATTGTTGGGAAAATAAGCAGCCGAAGACCAACCATTTATAGGTAACAATAGTTTGGTTGATGATGTGATGCTTAATTTTCAAGAACCAGAAAAGTCAATCATCTCTCCTCTCTAGCTAGCTAGGGTTTCTGCATTTCTCTCATATTTTGGTTTAGTTCTTTTTCATATTTTATTGTTAATATTATTATACATGCAACGTGACAAAAGAAGTGCACAAATTTCTCTCATATCTTAATTAAAAGTATTAAAAATTCAATTGCTTTTTCCTTTCATTAATTAGTTTATTATACTACATACATGTAAAATCAAGAGAGAAACCTCCATCCTTTAAGTTTGTCGCTAACCTCGGTAAATGGTTCCATTATTGAGCTACCCTCTTTAGCTAGGTTATTTTAAAGAATACATTAATTAAGATATAATGATGATCATATAAATAATACTTCTTCCGTTCCTTAACATGTGTTATTTTAGATGATTTTATTTTTTTATATATTTATTTATTGTTTTATACTCTCTTTCGTATAATATACTCCTATGACGTTTTAGATAATTTTATTTTTTTAAATAATTTAAAATTTTATATAATCTAGGAGAATAAATCACAATGTTTTCAAAATTATCTTTAATGGAAAAATGTTACGAGATGAGAGAGAATATGAGATAAGTATATAGTAAATAGTACTCCTCCGCCTCTCTCAATATAAAACGTTTTAGATAAATATTTTTATATCTTAATATAAGAAGTTTTAGAATTTCAAATAAATATTAATTGTTTAGTTTCCAATATTACTCCAAGTATTAAATATAATTTTATTCTCTCACTATTTTTGCCCAATAAATAACACTCACTTTTTTCAATACAATGTCAATATAGACAATTGATATTATATTTAATAGTATACAATTATTTACTTAATATTTGTGCATAACTGATCTAAAACGTCTTATATTAAGTGACGGAGGGAGTATTATAGACACTTAAACTATATTTAATGTTATATAATTATTTCATTAATGCACAACTCTAAAACGCCATATAGTACTGCCTATGTTCTTAAAAGATTGTCGTTTAAAGTTAATTCACATAGATTAAGAAATGTAATTAATATCTAAAGAAAATACTATACTACCCTTATTATAATTGTCTCAATCATGCAATTATTAGCTTTGTAGATTCCAAAAACGAGTATATCATTCAATTAATTCTACTTTGTATCCCAATGCTATATTCAACGGAGTAGTCAAAATAAATAGGAGAAAACTTTAAATAAGTGTAAAGTAAAGAAAAATAGTTACTTTGTATTGATAAACTCAAAACGTCAATTTTTTAGAAACAAAAATTATTTCATAAAGGACAATTTTTTAGGAACGAGGAGAGTATATATTATGAGAAAATGTTAGAAAGAGAGAGTATGAGATAAGTATGGTAATTATGAAAATTTAAATGTATTATAGACAATTGATATTATATGTAATCTTATACAATTATTTTCTTAATTCTTGTATACGTCTCTATAAATAAAAACTAAAGTAGTTTGCTATACATTGACATGGAAAAGAATTAATGACCTAATAATGAATTTCATGTAATAAATTACAATCTTTTGGATTTTTAATTAATTACTCCATCCCTCCTTTTATTTGTATTTTTAGAAAAATATTTTTGTTTCTTTTTATTTGTCATTTGTAGATTTCAAGTAAGCATTTAAATTCTTAATTTTCATATTATCCTTTATAATTAAAAGTTAATTTGTTTCCCTCTCATCTTTCTAATAAATTTTAAAAGACAAATATTAAAATTTTACACTTAATTTAGTTAATCAAACAAAATATTAATTACACTTCTCAATTCATGTACATAACCTTAAAATGTCAATTAATTAAAAGAGCCAGAGGAGTATATTTATTCTAACAGAGATAGTTTTCACCCTTGAGAATTGAGATTTACTAGTAATATTTACGATTATTAGTTTTAACTTGCACATTCAGAATTAGTTGATATACATACTGTCCCCATTTATTATGCATTATCCAGTAAAATGGGCACAATTTGTAAACCAAATAATCGTACCTAATATAATGCATTAATGTAGAATATAGTTGTGTTGAACAATATGCTACAAGCTGCTTAGGACAACCAACCCACAATTATGCATACTCCTTGCCCAACCATTAGCAAAGCTTATCCTTCTGTCAGGAGAAAAGATTCTTGTTTCTTTCTCAAGTAATTTTCTTAAGGTTTGCATGATTGCATATTTAGAGTTTTAGTTCCATCAGCTTTCCTTTATATATATATATATATATATATATATATATATATATAGAACCCTTCCATTTGGTTCTGCCATAGGTCTTATCAAGTAACACCTTTTTTTTAGGTAGTTGATAAAACTTATTGGAAGGTAATTTGAGATTGAAACATAAATATATACCAATTTAGCACAACTTTGACATGTCAAAGCTTTTATTTTAATATGAGGACCCTTACATAGTCAACGTGTTGTCGGTTTGTTTAAATAAAAAGCAATTTTTAATATTAAATAATGTTTAAATAGAGACAAGCTCTTACTTTGTTAAAAAAAAAAAAAAAAATAAAGGAACAAGCTCTTACGACTTGTATAAAAAAAAAAAAAAAAAAAAATCTAAACCTAAGCACAACCTCTTCCTATTGTATAAAAATCTAATAATGGCACAAGTTTTATTTTTATTTTTTTATAACAATATTTGTTATTTTATAAAACAAATATTTTATAAAAACAAATATTTTATAATAACAAATAAAGAATATAAAATATTTTATAAAAATAAATATTTTTATAATTTTATTTGCTATTTTTATAAAAATATTTTATATTCTTTATTTGTTATTTTATAATAGGATATAAAATAGGATATAAAAATATTTTTATAATTCTTTATATAACAAATATATGCTATTGTTATATAAAATAGGATATAAAATATCATAAAGAATTAATATTTTAAATTAAAGTGGGAAGAAATTAATATATTTGTTATATAAAGAAATTAATATTTTTTTTTTATACAATAGTAAGAGCTTGTTTGCTGGTTTTTTTTTTTTTTTTTTTTTTACAATCGTAAAGAGCTTGTCCTATTGTTATTTTTTTTATTTTATTTTTTAATGTAGTAAGAAGAGCTTGTCCCTATTTCGGGCATTATTTAATATTAAAAATTCGTTTTATTTAAACAAACCGACAAACATCTTGACTATGTGGGGTCCTCATATTAAAATAAAAGCTTTGCATGTCAGGCATATTTGATATATTTATGTTTCAATCTCACCTTCCAATAAGTTTATCAATATATATATATATATATATATATATATAGCCTTCCATAGCAACCTTCTTATGGGTATCGTGCAACACCCCCTTTTTGGACCGTTGATAAATTGAATTGATGGTCCTGCGATTAACTTTTTTATTTGATAAGTTTCAAGACAGGTTGTTGTGCCTAATTATTTACTTCTGCATTCTATTTCTATTTTATTAAGTGAATATTAACTTGTCAAGATAGTTATAAAAAGTGAATATTTATTATTAAAATAATCCCGTAGATAGAGCTTCAGACTTGCTTAATAATATATATATTTTTTATTTCCTAGTAAGTGAGAGCTTTGTCTTATTAATACTTTTTTTTAAGTAGGTAGAGAAGCTTGTCTTTAGGCTTAATACTTTTTTTTTATTTCCTACCAGAGAGTTTGTAAGAACTTAATATATATATATTTTTCTTCTTTTCTCCATTATATGTTGTTATGACTCAAAGAAATTAAAATAAAATAAAATAATAAAAAACAACCTTACTTTAAGAGGTATAGCTTTTTACATTTGAGGAAAAAAATTTTGATATACCAACTAGTAATACGAAATGCGATTCGAACTCGTGACCTCATGCATCAATACTCGTCAATATATGACCACTTTAGAGCACCACGGCCTATTCTGCTAAGTTCAACCAAGGATATATCCTTATAGAAAAACTTTACCATCCCCCAAAATTTATATTCTTGCAGATTACTATTATATTACGATTTATTATTATAATTAATAAATTTATATTATTAATTGGATTTTCTAAATAGAAATAAGTTAATATCTATATTTATTATTGTCCCCTTTAATATGTTTTCTTATCTTTGTAATAATATCAATAAAAGATTATTAATATATTAAAATAAATATCATTCTTTAATAAAATATAAATAATGATCATTATAAATCTTGTATTATTAGTATTAATAATTTTATTATTAAGCAATGATTATTAGTAATGATTTTATATATTAAGCAATGATTTTATTATTAAGAAATGATTTTATTATTAATAAAACTAGTTCAATTAGTCTAATAAGTAATGATGATAATTTTTCAAGTCATTTCGTGAAATTAATTTACTTATCGAATTTATAAAAGTAGTGAAGTATTATTATAATAATAATAATGTGATTATCAATATTAGAAATACAGATTATACCAATACTAAGATCGCATAACATTAAGAGGAATAGTACATATTACATGTTCATTTTCATAAAATAAAAAACATAGAATGATTAATACAACCGACGCCTATTTTTTTGGCTCGAGGAAGCCCTAGCACTCGATAGTGATTTCGCTTTTATCGTGGTGGGTTTCAAAGCCACAAATTGCACATTTTCGATGAGTCTTAGAAGGAATGATTTTCTCGAAAGTGCACTCTTGAATCTAGATTGTTTTTGCGGCCCTTTGTTTGAGAAATATTAGGTGGCAAAAACTCTTCATCTTCTTCCACCTCTCGCATCTTCATCGTCATTATCGTATCCCATATCATGATTTGGATCTCCAATTGTGCAATCAATGTCGCCATCCGCCGATTCGATAATATTCTCATCCGGATCATCTTGGTCAACCAACTCTTTTCCTCGTGCATTCGGGTTTAAGAACAGTTTTGTAACCTCTGATCGAAAGTAAGCCGCTTTGCTTTCATTAACTCTCGGTAATCACCCATCAAATGATTATACGCGATTGCTTGATTTTGTTCAAGTCGGCAGATGTGGAGTTAAAAAAGTAAGTCTTCACCATTGCTTTTGTTCGCGTCTCTTGTCCACCGATGAAGGATCATATCATTCAGATTTATGAAATACTCTTTGCTATGAAATATCTCAAGATGTGCTGCATAATTCACCGAGTGAGAAAACATTTGGCGATTACATGTATCCGATCCCATTGTCGATTGTTGACAACTTCTTTATATCTTCCACCACTTTCAACAGATCGCATTATATAATCGTGCATAAACCTTAGTATCGGTGACACACAACTCACTAAGTTTACGAACATTGTATTTCATGGAATCGATTTAATCGACGTTGGAAACGTCTAAACATCTCTTTGTGTACACTTGTGCAAAGATGAACTTCTAAAGATGAACCGAGTACCATAATCCTTTTACGATGTTTTGTTATGTAGTCTACCTTCCTCTCCTCGATAACCTGTCTTTCTGACCTTTTGACTCTGCGAAGACAAAACATAGCATACTGTTGATGCATTAACATACTCTCGTAAAAAAGGCATTCATGCTCGCTTCTTCCAGGTGGTAGTCATTCCATGGCAAAATATCTCTTTGTATATGTTTGGAATCCATTTCGTCAGACATCATACAAACTTCCAAGCCATTCATTAGTATACAATTCATAGAACTTATCGTAATATGCCAACGCTCTTCAAATTCCTCGATGGACAATGAGTTATACACACAGTTGTTAAAATCATTTTTGAACGATGGGTGCTCATAATAAACATGATGCAATTTTTCGTGAAATTTATTGCTAATATGCCAAGAACATAATAAATGATAACTAGTTGGAAGTACCAGTAGCAATAGCATTACTCATGGCTCGTCTTGATCGGTGATGATGGTTGTAGGTGCCTTGTAGTCCGTGGGCTTCAAGCCATATACGTAATACCCAAACGAAAGTGTCCTCTCGTCTCATCTCGTAATAAAGGCAAATCCAAACAATATAGATCGATAATGGTGGTTGATTTTAAGAATGGAACAAAGCAAGATGCCATACTTATTTGTCCCAGATATACTATCAAATGTCACAACGTCTCCGAACCGTTGATATATAAACCTTGATCGCAAGGCCAACCCACAAAATACAAGCTATGCGGTTGTTTTCACCGGTTTCACTCGGAAAAAAAATTTGCCGGCACTTCCTGGGATGCAAGTTTGTTCAAATGATTGACAATGACTTGTGCATCATTTTCATCTCGCAGAATCACGCCTTAAATCTCGCACCACATTCTCAACATTAGCGAGAGAAAGGAACATTTTGCAACCCACCTCCCATTGTGCTCAAAACATTCATCATCTTACTAGGACCAATCTGGGACTTATTTAAAGTGTCAATTAAATTTCTTGCAACAGGAGTAATATTTACGTGAGTCTCGATCAAATCTACTTTGGTGGGGGTCACTAAGATGATGATTGTGCTTTAATTCAACAAAGAGATATACGCCAATTGTCCTCTTTCTTATCAGGACAACATATATTCTAGCTTTGCACATTGTTAGATCTATAGAGTCTCTCCGTTTCAGTTATTTTATTACTACTATCTTCATCATCGTAAACTCTTGCCTACAATTGGTGTCTAGGCTTTCTTACATACATACCGCCTAGATCTCGATATCATTCAGATTAGCATGTTTATGATTAGTTGCAATTTAATCTCAAATCCATTTTTACGAGCATATGATCTATAAAATATTCAACCTCTTCCAACGTACAAAATAATTGACCAACGTGACGGAACAATATCGATTTATTCATGTCAACTTCACTAACACAAATTCGGATGTATTATATGACATTTTGAAAAACTTACTTGTGAATAATAGTGATGAATTTTGCTCGATCGAACTTCAACTTGATTTTTACAAGTGAAAGTGGGCAACCGGATGAAACAAATTATGAGTAGAGGAGAAAAGAGAAAATAATATCGAGAGAACAAATTCTATGGAAGGATAAGAAGATAACTTGAGAAAATAGCGACTTCCTAGACAATATTTAAAGGTAAAAAGATCAACCCCAGACAAACTTTTGTAGCGGTTAATGCTCAAGAAGTCAAACTAATGTACTTTTCCCATATAATCAACCTTGGTTGAACTTAGCAGCTAGGCCCGTGGTGCTCGGGTGGTCATATGACGAGGTATTGGTGCATGAGGTCGCGAGTTCGAATCTGTTCAGCAGCTACTAGTTGGTATATCGAATTTTTTTTCCTCGGTAGGACAAAATATATACCGTAGGAGTTGTTTTATTATTTTATTTTATTTTAATTTCTTTGAGTCATAACATATAATGGAGAAAGAAGAAAAAAATATATATATTGTTTCTAAGTAAAAGCTCTACCTACCGAAAAAAAAGTATTAAGTCGGTATAAGCTCTACCTTAAGTAGGAAATAAAAAAAAGTATTTGTTAAAGACAAGCTCTAGTAGGAAATAAAAAAAAAATATGTTTCAGGCACAAGCTCCACCTAGAAAAAAAAAAAAAATATAAGTAAGACAAGCTCTCAGCTTTACGGATTGTTTTAATAATAAATATTCACTTTTTATAACTATACCGAAAAGTTAATATTCACTTAATAAAATAGAAATAGATGTGTAAATAATTAGGCACAACAACCTCGTGGTTAAACTTATCAAATAAAAAAGTTAATCGCAACCATCAATTCAATTTATCAACTATTCAAAAAAGGGTTGTCAGACAAAGACTCATAAAGAACCCAATTTGCATGGAAGGGTTTCCTATATATATATATATATATATATATATATATATATATATATATATATATATATATATATATATCCCACTTAGGAATTCTGATTAGGGATAATAATTAAGGCTATATTTTAAGGACTACTATAATTTTACCATATCATGAATCCAAAAATGAATGTTAAAGTTTGCATTAATCAGACATTTACGCATATTCATTTTTATTTTATTTTTCCAAATTGTGTTACATAAACATTCAAATTAAAAGACATGCTTGGGTATGCATGTTTGTTTTAATAATATTTCAGTATTAAACTTTAACAACTAAATTATTATTGAGAACAAATTATCAATACAAACTTAAATACTCCCTTTACTCCAAAATTAAATATATATTTAAACGACAACTTTTAAGTATATTATGTTTTTTTAAAAAATATTTTTAATATTAGCTAAAAAAGTAATAATAATAGTAGTATGATAGTATTCAATCAACCAAAACAAATATAGTAGCATATTAGAAATTCATATCAATTTATAGTTAAAAATAGAAATAATTAAATATATCTCTAATTTTTGCGTGGGTAAAAAAATAAAAATTTATCTCCAATTTTGCATCGATCAAATATATTACTACTATATATTTTCAAGGTGGTTTTAACTCCTTGCCCACAAAAAGGGCATAAGATAGGAGTCGACTAAATTAATTAAGCAAAATCTAGACTTTAGTTCAGTATAACTCCCTTAATATAAATCGTTTTAAAATTGTATATAAGTATTAAAAAATAATTGTATAATATTAAATATAATATTAATTATACTATATTGTCTCAGATTAAAAAAAAGAATATTATTTATTAAGCAAAAAAATAGTGAGAGAACAAAAGTTATATTTAATACTTGAGATGATATTGAAAACTAAGCAATTAATACTTATTTAAAATTCTTAAACGATTTATACAAATTAAAACACTTATCTAAAACGTTTTATATTATATTAAGAGATGGAGGAAACTTTTTCCTCTATTCTTAACTGAAAGTCTGAAACAACATATTTTAAAGCTGGTAGTGATCTTATTTCTTAATTTCCCCATAAGAATTCCAAAGGAAATTATATTCAGGCCCATTTTCCTAAGTAGAAAAACACAGAGCAGAATTCGCATTTCCAATGTCTTGTTCAGCCGTTCATATATAGACGTATATGTACGCTAAGTTTTGGTTGGTCGAATACTTTTCTTAGCTACTAGCTCGTACTTGTTTACAAAAGTAATATTATTAATTAATTAATGATACTTGTTCCAATTAATTACTAATTGGCTAGGGTTTTAGACAATATAATTTTTAAACCAGAAAAGATGGAGAAAAAACAAAAAGGAATTAATTAAGGAGCTTAAGAATTTTTTTTAGAAAAATAAATAAATAAATTAAAGGGGATGGAGCAGTAGCAGTCATTGACCTTGGTTTCCTACCATAGTAGGAGTATTTTCTTAATCAATTTTAAATTGAAGAGACATAGAAAAATAGTCCAGAACCGCACTTGCATAGAAATAACCAAGCAGAAAACTATCAAAGGTATTCCCTCCCTCCCATAAGATACTAATAATATAGTTTTAAAATAGTATGTAATCATCAAATGGACTCAGATCTTTCGGAAGAAGAAAACATGCTTCTGCTTGTCTTTGTCTAAACCCTAGAATCTCTCCATTGACTCTGCATTAACTACATGCATCATCATCAAGACTAATCTCAAGACTTTTTATAGCTAGGAGAGCTGGTGAAGATTTTCTGGATAACAAGATAAGCTTGAGCTAATATTGTATATATATACTACAATAATATGGAATGATTAATGCTAACTTAATTTGACTTAATTCATTGAACAACTGCTTAATTAAGAAATCCCTCTCTTTTGACTTCTTTTTTTTGCGGAGCAATTGTAACCCTGTACTTGGTTCACTCGATCATGATGCCGTACACCAATTAATGATTTCATAGTGTGAAATTTCATGGTGTTCTTTAAGAATTGCTGTCTTTTTATATATATACATTCGTATTTGTTATAACTTCAGGCAAGCATTGCCAAATTTCAAATTGTAGACCCTATATTTAGAGTGTTACATTCTTTTACATTATACCTAATGCCCCTTAATATAAGTAGCTTTAAAGTTGTGCAAATTGATTGTATAATATTAAATATAATACCAATTACTTATAATATTGTTCTTGTATTGAAAAATAGTGTTATTTGTTAGACAAAAAATAGTGAAAGAACCAAAATTATATTTAATATTTAAGGTAATATTGAAAACTAAGTACTCTCTCCATCCCATTATATCTGTCGTTCTAGGATGTTTCACTTAGATTAAGAATAAATACAATTTTACTATTTTACCCTTAATTAATACTTTAATCTTATTTAATTCTCCATTTGTTCTTCTTTCTTCCTCATCTTGTCCCTCTTATTCTATCTGTTCTTCTCTCCCTCTTAGGAATAAACGACATGGCCCCACCATGATCGCCGCCGGAGAGGGGAGGAAAATTGGGGTGGCGGTGGCGGTCATGTGGTGGTAGTCTTGAGCAGAGGGGCCAAATATGAAAATGGCGGAGGTGGGGCGGGTGCGCTTGACATTCTTTCGGCTACCGCCACCAACGAGGATGTCGCGCAGGGTGCCGCCGTGGGTCCAGTATCGGCGGCAGGCAGAGTTTCCAGCTGTACCTCTTCTATACTTCTTCTCTCTCTCTACCTCTTCTATACCTCCTCTCTCTCTCTAAACTTTCTCACTCTATCTTCTCTCTCATCTCAATCACAATGTTAAAGATGAAGCTATTCGGCTCCAAAATCAGCCACAAAATAGAAATCATGACGAAATCACCTAGTAAATTTATTGGCGACCCTATAGATAAAGATAAAGCTATTCGGCTCTGGCCCCTTTGGTATCTCAACAAGGAGAGAGGGACCTCGTTAAATAGTGGCAGTGAGCTCATCGGAATCTGACATTCCGGTGAGGAATGTGGCCGGAGAATCGCCGGAATAAAATAGGAGTCTTCTTCTTCTCTGCACCGACTATGTTGGACTTTTTAGGAGTTTCTAATGTCTGTTCAATTTGAATTGTTTTTTGAAAACAGAGAAAATAGTATTAATGGTGGTGGAGAAGGAAGGGTAAACAAGGAAAAAAATAGGCAAAATAGTATTGGTTTTGTAGAACGTTAAATATTTTGGAAAAAAAAACACACTCTAAAACGTCAGATATAATGGGATGGAGGGAGTAATTAATATTTATTTGAAATTCTCAAATTACAAATATTAATTAAGAGACAAAAATATTTCTCTAAAACAACTTATATTTAAAGACGGATAAAGTATTTAAAGAATGATTCAGTTAAGGTAAAATTGATACCAAATTATTTTTTGTGCAAATTAAGGCTAGCTAAATGCAGTATATTAATGAAACATCTCATATTATAAAATTAGACTTAGATAATGGGATGATGGATTACAAATCATATACTAAAGCATTCACACATTTTAAACTTATGCGCCACAAATTAACTAAGACCCGGCCCTCTGCTGCTTCAAAAGAAATCAACACTCCCTACAAATGCAATTCTTTCACATCTGCTTCAATGTTCCTGCTATTTCTTACCGCAACCACTGATATATAGTACTATTACCTGCTATATATATATATATATATATATATATATATATATATATATATTCAGACTCCATGAATTAACTTCATGGTACAAAAGACAGATGACAAATATTCCATCACTCTTAACATCATAGTCATACCAGAATTAAAACTGAAGTTCTAGAAATCCAACTTTCTCAAAAAAAATTAAATAAATACTCCTCCCATTCCTTGACCATTGCTTTATTCCTTCCCCCCTACTAAGATAAAATTATATAAATATGTTACCGTTCAATTAAAAACTTGTCTCCTACTACTGTGCATATATACACTTTAATCATCAAAACCTCTATTTTTATTTATTTTTTTATCATCAGACCCGTCATGAACTTATAAGCAGTGGCGAAATTATGCTAAAAATGTACCCCACTCAATTTTTGAAATCACTTGAATTTTTTTTTTACCACACTCAATTTTTGACCCTTACTCAATTTTTGACCCCACTCAAAAGGCAACCGTGAACCATCAAAGCCTTTCATGAGTGAGTGGTGGATGGAAATCTTGGTGGTACCTGGCTAGCCATGAGTGTGGAGACCTGAGTCTTCTCTATTCTATCAGAACTCTCTTGCGGCCTTTTGACGACTTGCAGTAATGTGAAATTACTCTCTTTAATTTCTTCAACCTCAGTTTTGTTTTCAGAAATCAATTGTGATTTTCCCCTTTTGTTAGTATTATTAAATTGGATATTTTGATGCATTTGTCTGACTCGAAAGTATAAAGTATTAAAAAAAATTGACTCGGGGCCGCTGCCCCCGAACCCCGCCAAATTTTTTATAACTTGCTAATAATTTTGACCCCAGTGCTAAAATTTCTTGACTTCGCCACTGCTTACAAGTCTCCTGCAAAAACAAAAAGACGTCATCTGAATCATGCACCATCTTGCATTTTAAATTACTGCTCGATCACCCCTTGTATATCTGTGTAACTAAAATACTCCCGACTCTCCTCTCCTTGTGGATTAATTATATATGCTCAGCTCCTTTTCTTTTTTACCCGAATCTAGCTAGCTAGCTAGCTATTCCTTGAATAAATTCTTTAATTAAAGGTTTTCTTGATTGAACTTTTTCATTCTCATGATTCTCATATATACTCATCCAAAACCAAACTCATATATTTTTACTGAATTAAAATATATAATTTTCAGAAGTAGTCTCAACATCGACATTATCAGCCCCTGCATCCTCCTGTTTATTAGTATAGTTTTTCGATCTTCTTTATCCCACCCTCATCTCTATCTTGGTTACTCTTGACGATGTTACGAGGTAGACGAAGGAACGCCTTCCTCAATTTCCAAACTTTTGACACTACTCTTGAACTGTTTCTACATTTCTTTTGAAAAACTCACAATTACTCTCCTTATTTCTAGTAATTATTTTTTGTGGAAAAATAATCTTATTTCTATTACTATCCCCTGCAAACTATGTCCACCGTTTCTTCCACTATCCCCAATCAGTTGCTCATTTCGGATTCCATTTGAAAAATCAGTCGTCCTTATAAAGAAATGGGCCCCACTTGCTGACCAAACTTTATTATACAACATAGTACCTCTAAATTCCAATATATATTCTCCACGTGTAACTGCCCATTGGCCTAATCGACATCATGTTTCACCTTCCTGCCTGAAGTAATGTCCGGTAATCTCTCCGCCGTCTCCTCTGTATTCTCATTCCATAGCCTCGCCTCATCCTCCTGCCATTCTTTCAGCTTGATCACAAATTCTTGGTCTTCATGCATGTTTCAATTTCACCAACTCGATCACTGATATCTTCGATCCGTATATTACCCTCGTCTGAATAAATATTATATCCTTGCTTCATCGATTATTCTTTTAACACTTTCAGTCTCCTCCGTCATTGTAAATAAAGTACCCCCACAAATTAAGCTAGCATCTATATTACTCATCCTCTCTTTTCGACCAAAGAGAAATTGGAATTCCCTTTACAGAAAGCCAGACATACCTACTAATATATATACACTATATATGGATATATAAGAACTTCCTTCTCTAATTTCTCAACTTTAAGAAAATATTTTTCTAACTCCTGCCTTTCATTTTCCAATTTTTGCCGTTCATTGACAGATGCAAAAATCAGCACAACACCATTTTCTCCCCATCTTACCATATTAGTAATCTGAACTTGGAGATTCTTCATCCAATATTCCTTCATATATATATATATATATATATATATATATATATATATATATATATATCAATACCATGTTGGTTGTTTATTTAAAAATAATTAATACATGAGAATGATTGATATATATATATATATATATTATTTTTTTTTTACGTTGTTGGCCATAATCTTTTTTTTCTTATTGGTAGGACTTAATTAGAACCTCCTGGATTATATTCTTTCTTGTTCCGATTGGTTAGAATGATTTGAGCCCAATTACTTGATTATTTCGTTGGGTCCCTTTCGGTTGGATCGGTTTGTTTGGGTCATTTTAGTTATTTGGGTTTAGTCATTGAATTGGCCCATTATACAAATTGCCACTTAACCCAACTTTGACCCAGTAATCATTATGCCAAATAATAGTTGACTACTATATCGCCACCTTCTGCATGGCATTAATGAGGATGGGACTCGGATGATGGCATGGCAAAAGAGTGGTAGCGGTGAGAAGTAGGCTACATACTTTCTAATTTGAAATGACCGAGAGTGGGGAAAAGGTGTCGAGGAGGTGATGGGTGTACCAGTGGCAAGGATTAGATACGTATGGGGCTAGGATCACAAAGGAGGTAAGTAACAAAACATTACACACAATCAGATTCTTACTCTCTCTCAGGCACTAGATATTATTTTTCCTCCATTGTTAACCTTGTGATCGCCGATACTGACTCTCACGCCGGAGCTATCCCCCGACGGTCAAGCCATCAAGCTTTTGGTGTTGACTTGTTGAACTGTGCAGGATATCGAACGCGTCTTGGTGATTGGGACGTGGAGAAAGATCTCAAGCGTTAACATTGGCGCTAGAAGGAGGGGTGAGTTCTAGTGTCACGAATATTTTCAATCCAAACCGTGTTTGTTTCTACGTCGATATTCATGGTAAAAAAGTAGAACACCTACATTGGAAAGGACGGTAGATGGTGTCGGTGAATCAACACCGCGAGTGTCTGCCAAAGATCGTTTGGGATCTACAATAAGTATTCACGATAGCGCAGCGTCCAAACGTTCATCTGAAGATTCTCGGCCGAAGGCGGTGGGCAAAGCCAATGTAGTTTAGTCTTCCCGACGGAGAAAGTGGTCTCGGCCGTGGTAGGAAGCGAGTAGAAGGCACCTCGCCTAGAACTCGATAATGAGATGACCAAGACGTAAAGGCCTCCCGATTAGCTAAGATGGCGGATGAAGCGGATAGAGCTATGGAAGTACTTCAGGAAGAAATGACGGGATATAATGGAAGCGAGATGGCTCGGATGGCAGAGTTGAGGGACGAAGAGTTCGATTATGATCATCCAAGAAAGAAGAAACCGGAGAGTGGGAAAGATCCTACTATTTAGGCGAGAGTCTCTGGTAGAACTCGAGAAAGAAGAAGATCCCAAGCCCTACTCCTCAAAGATCGAAGAGGGCATATCACCCTGTCGATTCTAAGGAACAGGGTCGAAGCGGACGAAGAGGTCGATCTAGAGATCACACTCCTGAGCATACCAAGAAAGCACTTGTTGTTGCACGTTCTCACCATAATACCGAGTTCGAGCGAAGTATATCTAGAGGTCATACTCCAGAGAGTCTCATCGAGGCACATATACACCGGACGCGCTCATCGAAAAAAGTCTCTCTAAAGTTGGAGGTTCTGTTGAAAGAAACCGGTTTGCTCAGAAGAGAGAGTCACCGGAAAAAGAAGCATCATCTCAACCAGAAGGTGTGGAATATATGGTTAAAGAATTAAAGGAACTTCGAAAGCAGCTTGCCGAAGTTCAAAAAACGAAGGATACTTCGGGAAAGAAGGCATCCCCTTTTTCGCAGAGATTTTTAAAGAAAAAGCTGACCCCACCAAGAAGTTGCCCCACATTGAAAGTTATGATGGATCGGGGATCCTACGACCACAACAAAGCGTTCAATCGACTCTCATGGATTATTATGACTTTAGCGATGCTGCTAAGTGCCATACTTTTGTCACAACGCTCAGAAAGGATGCCCGGCAGTGGATGGTGACTTTGCCCTCGGATTCAATTTCATCTTGGGCAGACATGTACAGTAAATTTCATGCTCGCTTCGGGAGCAACAAAAGAAGGGGAAAACCAATGGTTCGTTGGCTCAGGTTCGACGGTATTCGAATAAGTCTTTGGGCCAATATGTGAAGCGGTTCTGTGAAGCAGTCGGCCAAGTGACAGACCTGAACGATCTACAAGTTGTTGGACTATTTCAGAATGGGTTAGATTTGGTCAAATCAGAGAAGTTGGTGAAGAAGTTAATGTTTCATCACCCGAAGAGTCTCGCTGAAGCTTTCGACAAAGCTGAGGGCTATATCGTGGTGGAGGAAGCCATGGACAGCCTCAAACGTCCCTCTTCAGACCGGCTTAAGGAGACAGATCGGGACAGAACCGATGAAAACCAGAAGAAGAATGAAGGGAATAAAGACCGCTACGAAGGCGGGTCGAAAAAATATAACAATTGGAGACAGGGTGGAGGACGTTCGTCATTTCCAAATTGAGAGAGAGTGAATAAGAACACAAAGACTCAACACACGTAGGTGTTATCTTGGATCAGATTAAGAATCAACCTATCTTCGAGCCACCTCGAGATAACATTAAGCATGGAAAAGGAAATTCTTGTAAGTATTGTGATTACCGTGCTTGGTCACGATCTGAACGATCGTATGTTAGTTTGAAAGATTTCATTAAAAAGAAAGGTACAAGGTGGGGCTTTAATTCAATATGTGGTCGCAGAACTAATCAAAAGCAGGACGGAGGACTGCGTTCTAAGCAATTTCAACCGATTCAAAGAAGCATCACGGCCGGACGACTGCAAGGCATGTGATGAGATATCATCACCGGGGTACTGCAAACTTGTTGGAAAGAAGCTGGCCTTGAAGTCACTTGGATTCGATCATGTCGACAAGCGGGTACCTCCCAAGACCGATAGACCTTATCCGAAGTTGGTAATCTCCTTTACTGACGAGGATTACCCTTCTGAAATCATCGAACCGCATGAGGGATCATTAGTGCTGACTGCGCAAGTGGGTTCGGTGGATATGAAGCGAATGATAGTAGATAATGGGTCTTCTGTAGATATTCTGTATGCCCACGCTTATCAGAGGATGCACCTAGACGGGCGGAAGATGAAGATAGGGCAGGAGGCTCATTTGTACGGTTTTAGTAACGATCCGGTCAAGGTGGCTGGAACCATTGAACTACCGGTAATCTTCGGAACGGCCCCTCAACAGGTAGAAATTATTTGTAAATTTTATGTTGTGCATGTAGATTCTGCTTATAATGCTATTTTGGGAAGGCCTGCTTTAATTGCTTTGCAAGCTGTGACCTCAATTCCGCATTTCAAAATCAAATTTCCTACTACTCGTGGGGTTGGTGAGGTGAAAGGAGATTTGGACTCGGCGAAGGTGTTATAGAAATCTTCGTGATCACTTCAAAGTGGGGTATCAAAAAAAGCGCACCATGACAATAGAGATCGAACCCTTCACAGAGAGTAGTTCCGAACCATTGGTCATGCCAGCTGAAGAAACAAAGCTGATAGAGCTCATCCCGGGCAAAGTGAACAAGACAGTGAAAATAAGTTCGGGTCTGCCGAAACCTCTCCGGACGAACCTCATGGAGCTCCTGTGAGGACGCCTTTCAGAGCATCAAGTCCTACTTATCTTCGGCGCCTTTGTTGGTGAAGCCCGCTCCTGCTGAGCCTCTATATTTATACTTAGCAGCTAGTTCGTTGGCGGTAGGAGAAGTTTTGGTGTGTGAAGTTGGGGGTAAGCAGCACCCAGTTTATTATGTAAGCCATGTCCTTCGGGATGCTGAAACAAGGTACCCAAACATTGAAAAGTTTACTTTTGCTTTAATAACCGCTAAGTGAAAGCTTAAAGCAATACTTCGAGGTAGGTAGATTGGTAATAGTATACATGATCACCTTTGAAGAAGATTATGGGCAAACCTGAGGTATCGGGGAGATTAGCTGCATGGACGATGGAGTTGTCCCAATTTTTCATTGAATATCATCCCCGAACCGCCATCAAAGGGCAAGCCTTGGCTGATTTTGTAGTTGAATGCTCGCTTTCAAGTCGATGAAGTTGTGGCGGTTTAAAGGATCTCGACAGAAAGTAGCGATTCTGCTTCTTCAATGAAGCGAGTTCGTGGACGCCAGATGCAGATGGGTCTTCTACCACGGACGTCGATGAGCAGGATTATTCGACGAGTCCGAAGGGATTCAAGGTGCAAAGAGCCATCGATTTCAGATTCAAAGCGTTTAACAACAACGGTTGAGTATGAAGCAGTACTCGCAAGGTTACGACTAGCAAAGAGTCTTGAAGTGCAGAGAATAGTCATCTTCAGTGATTCTCAGTTAGTCGTTAAGCAACTCTCTGGGGAGTACAAAGCTCGAGGCCCAAGAATGATCAAATATTTGGCAGAATTGAAAGAACGACTTCAATATTTCCAATCCTACGAGTTTCAGGGGGTCGAGCGTAATAACAATTCCATTGCTGATGCACTCTCCAAATTAGCCACTACGGATGTTAACGTCTTTGATGGGTCGGTTTACTTAGAAATTTTGCAACATCCTAGTGTTCATCATGAATCGGTGATGTGCATTGACATAACCAACTGCTGGTTGACTCCATATATAGAGTATCTGGCAGATGGCGTCTTACCTTCGGATCGGATGCTAGCCAAGAAAATCAAGTATAAGAGTGCTAATTTTGTTCTGATTGATGGGGATCCGTTAGAAGGGCTTTCTGCTCCACTCATTGAAATGTTTGACTCCATCTGAAGCTGAATATGCTCTCCGAGAAATACATGAAGGCATCTGTGGCGACCATATGGTTGCTAAGTCATTAGCCTATAAAGTACTTCGCCAGGGGTACTACTGGCCTACCATCTTCAAGGAAGTTAATCGAAAGTACGTTAAGAAGTGCTAAAATGTCACCAATACGATCGATCCCACATCACCACCGTAAAGAGCTATACTCGATCCTATCTCCTCTACCCTTGTCGTCTGGGGTTGATATATCGGGTCCATTATCAAAGCAAAAGGTCAAGTCTTTTTTGTTATAGTTGCCATCGACTATATGACCAAATGGGTAGAAACAAAGCCACTTAGGTTAATAACGGAACAGGAATGCTTGAAATTTTTGAAAGAATCAGTAGTGTTTCGTTTCGGAATTCCTAAGGTGATAATATCGGACAATGGACGTCAGTTTGTGGGATCGAAATTTGAAACATTTTTGGAAGAACTGGGGATCCAGCACAGAAAGACTTCAGTAGCTCATCCTTAGTCAAACGGACAAGTTGAAGTGACCAATAGAACGCTGCTGAATGGGATCAAGCGCAGATTAGACGAAGCTAAGAGCAGATGGCCAGAAGAGTTACTTAGTGTGTTATGGGCTTACCGAACTACTCTGAGGACTACAACGGGGGTTTCACCTTTCAGATTGGCCTATGGTACTGATGCCTTAGTCCCAGTTGAAATTGGATCTCCAAGTCTTCGAGTTAGTCAATTCAAAGAGATCTACAATGAGGAAGGGCTGAAGGCCAATCTTGATTTGCTTGAAGAAGTCAGAGAAACAACCTTAATCAAATTGGCAGCCTATCAGCGAAGAGTGGCCAAGCATTATAACAAGGGGGTAAAGTTTCGCAGATTCGAAGTAGGAGATTTTGTCCTCAGAGAAGCCGAAGCATCTACACCTCGTAATCTGGAAAGTCGATGCCAAACCAGGAAGGACCGTATGAAATCACCTTTGAGTCTGTCAAGGCCGGGACTTATCGGTTGAAGACATTAGACGGGTCAGCAATTAAAAATACTTGGCACGCTGGCATGCTTAGGAAGTACTTTCAGTAAAAACGATGTCAGTACATCGGAAGTCTGTAAATATTTACGTCATCATCAATAAAAGTTCTTTTTTTCTCTCAAACAAATTTTATCTCCGTTGCTGATCAGTTCGGTGGTGTAAGGAGGTTCGGAGGACTCACCGACCATTTGATGGTAGCCTTATTAATGGCAGTGGGCCTCATGGGTTTGTCGTGCCCTTCGTGGTAGGGTAAACGCCATCCTTAAGACGTTGTCGCCCCCTGCGTGGTAGGCAATTATCGACACTTAGACCTTCACAGCCCTTCGTGGTAGGCAAGTGTCATCCTTAAGACGTTGTCGTGCCCTCGCGTGGTAGGAAATTGTCGACACTTAGACCTTGTCAGCCCTTCGTGGTAGGCAAGTGTCATCCTTAAGACGTTGTCAGCCCTCGCGTGGTAGGTAATTGTCGACACTTAGACCTTATCAGGCCCTTCGTGGTAGGCAAGTTTCATCCTTAGACTTTGTCAGGCCCTTCGTGGTAGGCAAGCGTTGTCCTTCAGACTTCGTCAGGCCCTTCGTGGTAGGCGAATGTCATCTTTTGGTTTTGTTAGGCCTTTCGGTCAACAAATTCCTAATGAAGCAGATCCGTCTCACACTTCTAAGAACTAATAAGTATCCCTTTACTTTATTACCTAAATTTTTCTAAGTTGTCGAGTTCTAATGCCTCATTCTTTAACTTCATCTTATCTCGTTATATGACATGCTTAGTTGTTAATTATGATTCGAGTTGAGTCCATGAAAGAGTTTGTACATCTTTCCAGGTTGAATTAATATCAAGTATGGCGTAAAGTAAATGCAATCAAGTCATAAGGAATGAAACCACTTTTCATTAATATTTAACTGATTACAATATTAGAAAATTTTTACAAGTCCTATAAATTAAAAAGAAAGAAAATAATGTAAATCTTCACAAATATTCTTTAATAAAACCAAGGAAAACAAGAGCATTCGCTTCAGTGCCATCTTCATCATCCAAGAGTCGAGTAAGGATGGATCCACGTTAATGCAATCGCCTTCTCCTCGCCACGACTCCAAGCAGAGCTCATAGCTTTCAGAGTATATCTTCATGATCTCTCCGTTGATCTCATCCGAAGTTCGATACTCTTCACATTTGTTTTCAAGGTCATTTGTTAGAGGAGGCCCAAGGTCCCAAGAGCCTTGAGTTTCTTGATTTCTTCTTCAAGCTTTCAAGCGCTTATTCGGATGACGAAGTTTCGCCAACTCTAGTTTTTGGATCGTCTTGGTCAAGATCTTGGCATCGACCTTTAATTCTTGATCTTTTCCATCCTTATTTCGCTCCTCCCAACCAAGTCAACATTCATTTTGACGATCTCCTCATATTGTGCTTTAGTTGACTTTTTAGTTCTTCATCGATGCCTTCACATCTCCTCGCTTGGGCCAACTCTTTCGAAGCCCTTCATTTATATGAAGAACGCCTTCACGTTGAGTCCTTTTCCGAGCCAAAGCGAGACTTCAGATGGCATTCTCTTTCCTCGAGGCTCTTCTTCTTGGATTCACTCGATAGACTTTTTGACTTGAGACGCCTCAACACATGAGATTCGCCTTTATGCATGTCCAATATTATTTGATCGGGCCAGATGTATAAGTATGAAGATAAATAACGAAAATAAAGGAGAGAACCGTTTACCTTCGCCAGGTAGCTCATGCCTTCGCTAAGTAAATCCCCGTTCGAACTGTTCCCGAATCGATGGTCATCGGTTTCACAGAAGAAGGCGTCGAACAGTTGAAAGGGAAAATTGGCATTAAATCGAGGCCACATGGTTGGAGAGGCCATAGCGTCATGTTGGAATTCAGAAGTCGACTGTCTTGGAGGAGAGGGCATGGATTGATTGCGAACTGGCGAGGGGTCCACATGTATATTTTCTGGAGAGGGAGACCGAAAAGGAGTGGGTTCGGGGATCGGTGAAGGTGCAGAGGATGAACCGGGATGGCTATCTGATGGATGTTTCCTTTTTCAGGATGAGATGGGGACAAATCCGATCGGTTCATCATCAGGCACTTGAATTTCAGTGGGAACTATTGGAGGGATGTCAGCCGAAGACGATGGAACCTTGAGCTCTTCTTGAGCGTGGGGTTATCTTCGTCCTTATCTTCTTCACACAAAGAACCTTTGCCCGATCGTGCAAAGGTATGTTGAGCATACTTCTCTTCATCGGGATAGATTCAGAAGGTGCAGGACTGGGGTTGGATGCGGGGGCTTCTTGTGGGATTTCTTCGGGTCACCGTTTGTTTCCGGCTGGGTGGATTTGGCTTTCTTGGCGGATCTTTTCCTTCTACGGGTCCGAGGGATTCTTCTGCACGTTGGGCTCATCACCGGGGTTCATCATTTGAAGAGAAATAGTTGGTGGATCGGTGACAAGGGATCACTCGGGGAAGATTCTTCAGTCGGATGCTCTTCACTCGCATCCGTATTCTTCCCTGCCAAAAAATCTTCCAGTTCTTTCACTTCCGAAGAAGTTGGTTTGATCAGAGACACTGCAAAAAACCATGTATCAGAACCCGTATCACTTAGATATCTCAAAAATTATGTTATAAAGTTGTTCGAAACTTACATTTGTGTTCATATAGCCAGGCTTGCTTGGTCAGAAGTGTAAAACTCCATTCCTTTGGGGGAATCTTCTTCAAAAAATCTGCCATCTCCTTTACACGCTCTTCGGAGATATCTCCAAAGTCAGCAGAGACCCGATCAGAGATAGTCCAATCTGGAAGAGAAGAGATTTCGGGTCCCGTAACAAAAAACCATTTTTCGTGCCAACCCTTGTTGCTTGAAGGGGTATCCATCAGGGGTCTCCTCTCAAATCTGGTGTTGGGTCGAGGAGACTGTTTACTCAACATTTTGAAACCTCTTTCTCGGGACCTACCGGCAGAGAAGAGGGTGAAGAAGATGTCGACGGAGGGAGGAATCCCTAACTCATGACAGAAGGCAATGAATGCCAGGATGTGGATATAGGAATTGGGCACCAACTGGGCAAAACCCACTCCTATGAACCCTAGGAGGGTAACGACGAAAGCATGGAGGGGTAGGCGAATCCCCTTTTCCAGGAAAGTGACTGGCATAGCGACCCAACCATCCGGTCGCTGATACATGCGCTCTTCAGGAGCGGGAGCCCTTATAGCATATATATCCGGAATCTGATAACGAGTCCGGAGGATACGTATCTCAGATTCCGTGACGGTGGAGGGGATGTTGGCATGGGGAAACTGTTCCCCATCCTTGAAGAAGTCGGAAGGTGGTGAAGAAGGGATCAGAGGCGGATTTCCCCCCATGGTTGCTGCAGATTGGGGGTTTGAACTCGAACCCTCTTGGTTAGGGTTTGGATTGGGGGAAGCGGTGCTAACGGGAGTCACGCGAAGGGGAGAATTTTGGCTAGAGTTCACAGTCACCATTGTTGAGATTTCGTAAAACAGAGAAGAAAGCTCAAAGGTTCAAATTTCAAATTGGCAGGTAAAATCGTCAGAATTGGTAAAGTTTATCTTTTATACTGACGGTTACACGGTAATCGAGGGAGGCACAATTAATTCACAGCAATGATGGTGAATTGGAAGAGGTGTCGTCCGATTTTGGGTCTAAATATCTTAACCGAAGTGGACTTATGTCTATTGGGCCTCCCATTTCTGTTTCTGATATCAATTTGGACCGATTTTGTTGGGCTTTGGTGGGTTTCACTTTGGACCTCTTGTGACTTATCATAATTCGTTATATCATGGGCCTATACTGTTTATAGTCTTTCATTAAACACCCTGTTTAATAAAAGACTAGACTAAAATGTTGGCCATAATCCTTTTTCTTATTAGGCGGACTTAATGGGCTCCTCCCTTGGATTATGTTACTCTTGTCCTGATTGGTCCGAATGATTTAAGCCCAATTACTTGATTATTTCGTTGGGTCCTTTCGGTTGGATCCTGTCGTTTGGGTCATTTCCGTTATTTGGGTTTAGTCATCGAATCGCCCATTATACAAATTTCCACTTAACCCAACTTTGACCGCAGAATCATTATGCCAAATAATAGTTGATTACTACGTTCGCCACCTTCGCATGGCATTAATGAGGATGAGACTCGGGATGACCCATGGTGGTAAAGAGTGGTAGCGAAAGTGAGGAAGTAGAGCTACATACTTTCTATTTGAAATGACCGGAGTGGGGAAAAGGTGTCGAGGAGGTGATGGGTGGTACGATGTAAACCGGATGAAAAGCACGTATGGGGCTAGGATCACAAAGGAGGTAAGTAACAAAACATTACACACAATCAGATTCTTACTCTCTCTCAGGCACTAGATATTATTTTCCTCCATTGTTAACCTTGTGATCGCCGACATCGATTCTCACATTTGAGTTATATCCCCCGACGGTCAAGCCGTCAAGCTTTTGGTGTTGACTTGTTGAACTGTGCAGGATATCGAACGCGTCTTGGTGATTGGGACGTGGAGAAAGATCTTGGCGTTAACAGTACGTTTTGTACATCTTCTTTCATTCTTAATTATCTGATCAAGCATTGAACGTCAGTCACTTTCATGTGATGTTCTCATCTCCGATCCCTCCTAGCAAACTTTACATTAATTCTTTTGTTGAAGGCCCTGCATCTTGCATATTTCAAATAGATTATCAGTAGTACTTGCTAAAACTTGAGGACTTTACGCCAGTAGTAATATCCTCAATGCGTATGCAATTAAACAACCACCAAAGAAGAGTGTTGAAAATACTACTTCCTCCGTTTTAAATTAAATTAAAGATACAATTTTTTTAAAATTTAATTTATTTTTGAATCCGATAAGAAATTCCTAATGTATCATTAAGTTTACTACTACCTCCGTCCCACAATAAGTGTTTTTTAGCCTTAATATTTTTTTTTCAAAATAAGTGATGTGTTAGAACTCCAATACAATTTTTGCAATATTTTCTCATATATGCCTTTATGCATTCAATGGTATTTATTGCATCTTACCATCACTACAATTAAATGACACTCATTAACTCTTCAACTTCAAAGAAAATATATTAAGGGTATTTTTGCCATTTTAGCTTGTGTATTGGTATGTGTGATTTAAGCTAAAAAAGCACTTATTATGGAACGGAGGTAGTATGTTTGTTTGCAAGAATTATACATGAGATATGACTATTAATCCTAAGTGTCTTGTTTGTTTTCAAATTTAGACTTGGGATTATTAATCTTGAAATTATAAAATGACTTAATAGTCTTGACATAATAATTATAATCTCAAAATTATAATCCATGAATTAATAGTCTTGAGATTATAATCCCATGAATTATGTAATCACTACTCCCTCTAGGGGTGTAAGTCGAGCCAAGTAGTTCGGTACTCGACTCGAGATCGGCTCGAAAATATGATCCAAAACTCGAATTCGAAATTGATCCGAGTCGAATCTGATCCATACTCGTTTTCTGTTTAATGATACACGAGTCGAATTCGAGCATACCAGTGTTCGCTCATATTAGGGTTCGAGTATTTCATTTTTTTCTCGAACCATACTCGATACCTGGTCGATGGATCATATTCGAATATTGGTTTTATCCATGCTAGTAAGCTAAATATGTGATATTTGTATCAATCTTTATAATTTATAAAGTGTAGTATAAAAAAGTGTAGTATGAAATTGTGTAAACTTGTACTTGAATAAATCAATGAATTGAATATCAATTTTTATTACATTATTTATAATTTCAATACATAAATAAAAGTGAAAAATATTATATATAAATATTAGTTAAGTAACCAATTTCGTATGTAGTGGTTCAGTTTTAAGTGAAATGGTTCATATTTGAAACTCGATTTGAAGGTAAGACACGAAAGTAACTCCGCTTTGTAAGCGAAATGAAGATTTTACTGAACCGAAAGTAGGTCCAAGTAATGATCCGAGTCAAATCTGGCTTAAAAATATAAATCCCTAATCGAATCCGAGTCGAATTCGAGCTCAATTTTTTCGAGTCAAGCCTAATTTGAGCATGAAGGTGTTCGCTGAGATTCGACTCGTTTACACCCCTAACTCCCTCCATTCCTATATGTAGGTCGTTTTAGACTCTTTTTTTTATTCCTAATTATTTGTCGTTTGTGTTTATCTAGGAGAATTGATTTCTATTTTTTCCAAATTGTCCCTTATTACTCCACTTAATTTTTTGATCCATATTTATGAGATAAGTGAGGTGAAGGGTATTATAGACAATTGATAACATAGTTAATACTTTTCAATCATTTCTTTAATTCTTGTGCACATGTCTAAAACGACCTATATTAAAAAACGAAGAGAGTATATTTTTATTCATTACTAAAAATAAATTTAAAAAATTATTAATAGACATCACTTTGTGAAAACCAAGCTATATCATCTCCGTAGCTACACGAATCCCGAACAAAAATTTAATTAAATACATAAATTTATGTTTGATGTGAAAGTAGTACTCCTATACGTACTACACTATTAATTTGATTTAGGAGAGAGAAAATGGTCACCCGTCGTCACCATGGTTGACAAAGAAGTTCAATTAAAGAACAATATATGTATATAGATGGTTCAACATATATATACCTAATTAATGACTTGTGTTTTTCTTCTTCAAAATATTTATAGTATTAAAACATAGTAGTATCCATATACACACAATTACCTGCAGCTATATATATATATATATATATATATATATACCAGGGATGCTACAAACAGACGCAGTAGCTGAGCTCAAATTCAGCCCTAATCACTCGACCCTTCAAGTTGTTTACACAAATTTTGTCAACTCTTTCTTTGAACAAACCCATCAATCACTTTAATTTTAGCATCCAAGAAATTGACTTACACCTTATCACTTTCAACTTTTCTTTTCATTCTATTCTTTTTTGGGGGTTAGTTAGGAAACTTTGGATTTCCATTATTTAATTGTCCAAGTACTAATTAATGACCAATTCTCCAAGAACGTATCACGAGTCTACAAAATATATATTGAAATTTAACATATAATAATTAATTAAAGAAATACGTGTCACCCTATAATATTACAACTTTAATCCTCCGATCCATCTGTTATCAACTCCATCTCGATCTCTTCTTCTAATTGGATAAAAAAGACATTACACAATATGGCTGGTAGATCTTTGGTTGAATTCTTTAGATGGTAGTATATCAAATATCATGTTCCAAGAAGAGAAAAGAAGTCCAAGTCGGTCAAATAACAGTAGGTAATTTATTTAATTGAAAGAGACCGGCATGTGTAGAAATCAAATGGTACTACATGGTACGTGGGTAGTTTGACCTAAAAACAAAAAGTCAATGGAACGTGTATTAGGTGCCAATTAGTAGTAATATTTTGTAAAGCTTCTAGAGAGAGAATTACTAGTAGTTAGGAGGGAGTAATGCATGCATGTTGTCATGGAATTTGACATTGAGAGATGTTTATTGTACGTACGAAGTAGCTAGCTAGCTAGGTAGTGACTACATTGCCTCTTCGATATATCCCTTAATTAATTTCACCATTTCAATAATAAGCTAGCTTATAATTAATTAACCGAAATCAATCAATGGCATTTCATGCATGCATGCATGCAGAGAAATTAAAGGGAATAAAGTCAGCGAGGTGTTTGGAAAATCTACTACTTCATTCTTATTATAATATTGTTCTAAATTATTTATGCATGAATATTATTACAAGCTTGCAATCCGTCCGTTCGAGAGCACCAGTTAGTTTTCAAAACAGTTTTTTTATTTCATAGGTATGTTGCTATGTAATATTGAATATATATAAATTTTGTGATGGTGAATAATATATATAAGTGTAGAGGAAATTAAATATACATTTGCATATATTTATGTGAATGGTATTTTTTTATTCAATAAAAGTTATGAATGTGTTGTTGAAGTTTAAAAATATTAGACTTTTGTGTTTTGTTGTCCAAAAGAAATGGAAAATGAAGAGAAAGAATTTAGTATCAAGAGAGAAAGTAAATTGAAAAATGAAAGAATAATTAATAAAGAAAAATGTACATAAATAGTAAATGAGGTCCACTCTCATGTATAAGATAACTTTGTGGAAGTAACATTTTCATATAAAAATATCTAGTTTAGATTGTGTAGGCCTAGCTAGGCTTACACAATACAGAAATAGTTCTATATATCTTATTAAAAAGCCAATTTCCAGCTTGTATATATGCATATAATTCAGAAGGTATATATATAAATATTATATCTTTTCAAGCCAATACTAAAATTTGGAGCATACAATTCAAATATCCACTCCATGTTATTCAGCCTACATTCTAGCTAGGTTATCAAGGCAATACCAAAAAATCGCAGAACGGAAGAAGTGTTGTGGTTTAGTTGAATTATTATTGTATATCTAACATGCAAAAAATGAGCCAAATTAACACCAAGTTAGGCAGCTTCCACGAGATGCTTCAATTTTTTGATTACAACTGAGAATATAATCAAGAGTAGTAGTTTAATTATACTACTAATCAAATAAAAGTTAGTGTCTTTTAAAATGGGCATGTTTTGCATTTTAAGTAATGTAACAGATGTCACACCCCTCCTCTAAGCTTCATAGGGATATTCTAAACATCACTTCTATATACACATCTTCTGATAGCAGCAGCAGGGTTCCATCTCAAGGTATGGAGAATAAAGAAGAGAACCACTATAACCAGAACAAATAACAACCTGCAAATGGAAGTTAATTGCAACCATTTCAATTCCAACAAAAAACATTAAAAAAAACATTTTGAGAAAGAGGGGCATTTTACATAAATAGGGGAAAAAGACTTGCATTCATTCTACTTGTGTGATCATTCTTCGCTAAATATAGTCTTCCTTATGCCTTATAAATACCGAGTTAGGAGCACATATAGTTGCAATTCATAAAGAAAAACATGTTTCCATGGATGTAATATAAAGGTCCATGGAAGAAGAACAAGGGCATAATAATGCATTATTAGCCTATTATGTACAACACCTTAGGAGCCAGTACATGACCCAAACCTGCAAAGCTATGCTTTCTTTGTTGGCCCCTTTGTTAACATCTGCAGACAGCATTTTGTAAAGCCAGAGAAAGCAATTGCTTTCAGGATTAGCATCACTTCACATTAATTGCTGCAGCCATATTTCTCAACCTCTGAGCGATTTCTGCAAATGATGGCCTCTGTGCTGGATCAGAGGCCCAACAACTTTCCATCAAAGACTTCCACTCAGGATCGCACCATGTTGGAATCTGAGGGCGTAATGAGTTGTTCACAATTCCTCCTGCATATTATGATGAATAAGTACTACGACAGGATGGTCATTTTGACATCATTATTAAAATAGCATCTACTATTTCTCTTTACTTTATAGTTAGACCTTGATGGTGGAAGGTTTTTGTTTTTTCCTTTTTGAGAGGGAGGGGGAGCCTCAGCATCAAAAATACGGAAACCTTGTCTCAACGGACTGAATATTAAGCAAGCGTCCACCACTTATGTCTTGAATCAGGCAGTAATTCATAGATACAAGGAGAGCTATAAACACTATGCAACCGAAGGCAATCAAGCATTTGCATCAAAGGAAAAACTAATTACTTCTACAAAATTTTAAATAATTCCTTGAGGCCCTTAACAGAGCTCATGGCCTAAGTCATTAATCCAAAGATCTCAACTGTGAAATTGAAGCACTAAGCGTTCTTGTGCAAACCCTTGGTGGGGCTTTCCTAGATACCGATAATCCAAGGCGAACAAGACCAGAACAAAGAATGAGCATTGAGCTCTGAAATTAAAGCGTGACTCACAAGCATTGCAAAATGGACCCTCTAGTTGGTATTACATGTTGCCAAGAGACCTTAAAGAGGTCCGATTATCCGTTTCACAGTGGTAGGCTCAGTCTTTCTTACCAGACAGTTGAAAAGTAACCTAATCTAATATGTCATCATCCTTTCACCTGTCAAGCAGTCATCCCAGCAGTAACTTACTAACTTCATATACAGGAACATGAACTCGCAGATCATGGATAATAGTAGCAAGTTTTGTCATATTGAAGGCAAAACATTGACAAGCTTTAACCAGAATCTTCTCTAATACTACCCTTTTTCTCTTAAGACATTACATTATAGAACCAAAAGACCAAGTACATGGCGAAAGCAACATACAAATTTTTTAATGAACAACAGAAAAAGTACATAATCTTTGTGGAACATACCAATTACAGAAGCACAATGCATATCAGCGTAAGGTTCGTCGCCCGTGAGCAATTCCCACATGACAATTCCAAATGAGTAAACATCAATCTAGATTTCAAAAAGGGAAATTTATGATGAGCGAAGAGGTGCAACAAAAAAAAAAACATATAGATTCAGAGAACTCCCTAAAAGAAGTGGAAAATAAATGGAAGCTAAAAACTTTAGTATTCATGCTAGCGTTAATATACCTTTTCTGTTACCATGTTACTTTTGCCGCTAAGAAGCTCTGGCGCCATCCAGGGTAGAGTTCCACGAACGCCACCAGAAACTAAAGTGTGTTGTTTTATCTTTGATAAGCCAAGATCCCCAATCTAAAGAAAAAAGTGGACAGCTGATGAGCCAGCAATTCCAAGCCAAAATCAGACTACATCAGCTAGTAAATCAGGCTTGTTACAGTATCAGCATGTAAAATATTAAGGCCCATCAAATAATTTTGGTAAGCTTCAAGAGTGGACTTTAACAATTAGAGAAAGCTTGAAACAGAATTCAAAACTTCCAAAAAAACATCAAAAGGCATTCTATTTACAATGACACAGCACTAGTGTAAAGGGATCAAAGGTTCAAAGTTGTGGTATCGGAAGACGTATCGGAAAGTTAATTCTTGATGCAGTATCGGACAACGTGCAACAAAAAACTATATATTGCTTAATAATTAAAAAAATTACAAAAAAATATCAGCAAGTAAAATAATGAATAAATACATGCAAAGTTGTCATTTAACACTTATAACATTATACAAGTCATAATTGTTGGCCGTTAAATTTTCTTGACGTAAAATTGTAAATTCTGTTTATATCTTGAATGTATTGATATTGGCCAAGACATTTATGTATTGGCATACATATGTACTTATATCGGCCATACTTTAAACCATTAAGAGATACATATACTCAAAAATAGATTTCCCAACTAGAAAAGATAGTAACATCTTTTAACACAATTGATTTTAAGCATACCTTGCACACTGGTCGATGTGGATCTCTCATATTTACTAGCAGGTTTTCACATTTTAGATCAAAATGCACAATGCTCTTTCCGTGCAAATACTCCATCCCAAATGCAGCATCCATAGCTATAATTAGTCTTTTGCGACGATCAATTGTTCTGACCATTGAAATAACAATAGCATTGTAAAATATAGTTTGTTAGTAGCAAGAAATTATTTTAATGCCTTTCTATAGTAAGGCATTAAAAAATAAAAAATGTCATCTCCCTAAACAGTGCACAGGTATCAAATAAGCTACCTGTCCTTTTTCTGCAAAAACTGTTTTAAAGATCCATTAACCATGAATTCAGTCACTGTAGCTAAAGATCCATCAGGGCCATCACGAACAATGCCATAGAAAGAAACAACATTTGGATGGTGCAGTGAACCTAATATCAAAGCCTCCTTCCAGAAATCTGCAATCTAAAGACAAATAACGTGGAAGTCAGAAAGTGGAACACAAAGAACTAAAACTGCATCATGTCAACCCTGAAAAACACAGATGCATATTACTTTCCAACAAAACTTATGATGAAAAACTGAGTTCAATAATTAAAAAGCTGAATATGTTCTCTTTTCCACTAAGTTTACTGAGAGGAACTAAAATGAAGTTGTGTAAACAATGTTCAAGCAATATACTACTGCGACAGAAACCATAAAGACTCGGCACACATTGCAAGATCAATGACTCTTCTCTTGATGTTCTTTCAAGCAATAAACTACTGCGACAGACACCATAAAGACTCGACACACATTGCAAAATCAATGACTCTTCACTTGATATTCTTTCATGTTTAGCCTGGGGTTAGTTACACTTCATCAACCTCAATTCCATCCCGATTAAACTAAAATCTCCCTCACTTCAACCTGGTCACCCTTTTAACTCCCTTGTACTCTTGATAAAATGTAAAAAACAAACATTCCATTACAGATGCCTGGCTACAAAGGCCTTTACTCATACCTTCCATCTCATTCTCTCTCTTCCTTCTTCCCCATAACATTTCCTTTAATCAGACAAAACTCCTTTGTGGAATTTTTTTTCTCACCAAATTACATTAATATATCTATATCATCCTCACAAATTTCTGTGGAGCTATAGTTAGATGTTTCATATATATGGATAAACACAACGATGGTGTTATGAATCTGTATATATAGAAAGAGGAAACATTCAAAGAAATTGTTTAGGAATAAGCTTCTGTTTTGGTATTAAGACTTTAAATACATGAATAACAAACATATGTACATGGTTTGTACCGTTACTTAGGGTTAAAGTACTTTTGCACGGTTTTAACACAAAGGAGAAATCAATAATATTAAAATTGAGGGAGGGGGGGGGGTTTAGTTCACTCCCACTCATGTATCAAACACAAAGAAATGTTTACAGTGGCTCAATTATTCAAATATTGTTATGCCAAAAGTTGGACACTGTATTTATTAAATAAAGTAGCATTAAATCCTCACACGAATAGTAAATGGCCCCACATTCACGTGAGAGGTAGCCGGTGGAAATATCAAATTTTACTTGTGGAAATATCAATACCCGAATAAAATTTACATTTATTCCTCTTTCTGTAATCACAAAAATTGAAGATACTATAATGCACACAGAAAGAAACTTTTTATATTACATACCTCTGAAATACATATTTTTTAGCATATCTTTAGAAGAATGCTTTAACTCAACATATAAGAAAGTAATATTGATAAACTAGGAGATTAAAAATAGGTCATTGCCTGCTCTGGTCACCATTAACTAGGGTGCTAACAGAGTTGGGATAAGTGTTAACATTTAACATTCATGAAAAGAAGGCAACCGCTCTTACATTTTACCTCCAAACAGTGGCGAAGTTATAGGGGGTTTATGGGGTCAATCGCATTTCACCGAAAAAAAAAAAAATTGTTTTATAATGTAAGGTAAATTTTAAAATTTTTAAGTATTATATATAAATTGACCCCACTAAAATTTTATAAATTTTCTATTATACGGGGTCAAATTGAAAATTTATAACTTTGTCAATCAAATTTTATATCCTCTTAATAAATGTATCTCTCTATAATATTTTAAACTAAATAATAATCTAATTTATATTATTTTTAAAAATAAATAATGAATTACTTACTTATGAACAGTTGTGATTAAAAAAGTCTAGTATGAGTCAATATAGTGTATATATACCATATATTATTACTCATTATATTTTCATTGTAATATAGTATATATATATATATATATATATATATATATATATATACTCGAAAGTATAAAGTATTAAAAAAATTTGGCTCGGGGGCGCTACCCCCGAACCCCCGCCAAATTATTTGTAACTCAGTAATAATTTCGACCCCACTGACAAAAATTCCTGATTTCGCCACTGCCTCCAAACAATGGTATAATAATCAACATAAACAACACAATCACCTATTACCTAGCAGTACTAGAATTTATTTCTCAGTAGGCCGGGATCTTAAGAAATTGATCTACGCCAAAAAAATATCCATATAATATAGCCAAATCAACGGTTTCTCTAGTAAAGGAAAGTGCGATGCTAAGAGTAAGAATACCAGGCGCTCTCTTTCAGCTGGTCTCCCAGTAAAACAGCTTGCTTTGATTCTCTTTATTGCCACATCTGAGCCCTTCCACTTCCCGTGATAAACAGCCCCATATGTACCAGAGCCTAATTCTCGGATTTCCTCCAGATCATCATTTCTTATTGTCTAAAGAAAGAGTGAATGTGCCGATGAGGAAAAAATTATAGTGCAGTTTCTAAAACAGAACAAATATACAGAGCAAACAACTCATTATATATATGCTAAAAAATTGAATGTGATGATAATCAGGAACCTGCAATCCCCTAGCAATAGCTTCTGCCTCAGCCTTTGTAGGCTCAATCTTGGAATTATCTAGATTGTCATTACAAGAACCCAACTCCAAATCTCCTCGAGTGTCCTGTAAAAGAAAGATAATATTAAAACAGAATTAATACATTGTTCAACTCTCCTATAGATGAGAAATACAATTAGCCCTCACCACAGCTTCTGCTTCATTAAGAATTTCTTCATTTGCATTCTCATCATTCAAATGGACAGAATCAGCATGTTCTTGAACTTCAGCTTTTACCTCCTCAACACCCTCTAATGCTGCCTTCTTCACAGATTTAATCAAGTCAGGTACGAAACTCAAACAATCAGCTTGAAGCTCCTCACTATCAAGAGAGATAGAACCTCCAACCCCTTTTGATTTCTCAACTCCACTGCTCTCTTCAGTAGGTCTTAAGCAATTTAAATTGATAGCCTCAGGAGATGCCTTGTCATCTGGTTTCTGGTTTTGCACTAGGCCAGAGATACATGGCATATTGGAGTCTTCAATTTTTACTACATGATTTGTTTCCTTCGATACTTCATTAATACTTTTTTCTTTGATCCTGACTAAATCAGTTCCTGATTCTGAACTGGAAAGAATCAAAGAAACCAATTTATCATCAACCAATATTGATGCTGAATCTGGGCGAGGCATAGGGTCTGAAAATGCGGCAGAGTTTAGCATGTCATGTGATGAAAGGATGGACTCTGGTGTAATCAGGTTATGGTGGTTCTCCAGATTACAAGTGTTTGGCATCAATTTTAAGGAATGACCATTAGAATATTCTGGGACAGAAGAACCATCTACTCCACCCACTTTCGATGAGGATTCGACCCAAGGATTCTGATTATCAAGCCCAACTCGAAATCTGGGACTACCGTCCAATGTACCCCTAATGAATCCTGGACTACGAGTACCATCTGGTAGCTGAGATGTACTGGATGCTTCATAAGTGGGAGCGCCATGCAAAGGGCTATTAAGATTCCTCCATAGAGAGAGTGCAGGTACATTTCCATGTGGCACTAGGCAAAACTTCTCCATTCCATATGCATAAGGTGAATTTCCATATCGAACTCCACGCTCTTCGAGAGGAATGTGGATGTGAGAAGCTCCTATGACCCCAGATTGATCTGGAAACACCTCATTCCTCAATTCAGGTCCAGGTCGCATATACTGTGTCTGGTCTTCGTGGTGGGCATAATGTGAGGACACATGATGGCCATCAGGAAAATTACCGTGTCCAAAAGGGATGTTCATGCCATTACCATCTATAATGTATTGATCATTCAACCTTCCTGCTCCAGATATATGTAGTCTTGGTTCCTCAGCCCTTGGAATCGAATGATGCTGTGGAATCCAACCTCTTTCATGATTCTGAGTTTCAGAGTAGAAGGATCGAGGATCATTCTGGTCTCTGGAATAGAATGGACTCTGCAGTTTTGCGTCTGTATTCAAAATGAGAGTTTCTCTACTTGGAGGACACTCAGCACAAGGACTGACCTGCTGAAACCCATTCACCATGTTAGGCAGCTCCATATGTTGCTGTTCTCCATGCTTCCAAGGGGAATCAAGATAAACTTGATTTCTTGGAATAGTCGAGTGACAGTGCTCACATATGTTGTTTCCTTCGAATACACTTGAGCCCTGAAGTACATTCCCTGGAAAACCAGCACCATCGCCTGATACAGTTTCAGTCGGAAGCCATACTACATTTTCTGTTAATTGAGGTTGGTGATCATATGGGGATTGATGATTTACTTGAAGCCGACTGTATTCCTCAGGCATTCTATCAAAACTTCTGTCTGAGAACTCCCCATATGGTGTACGATAATGTGCTGATGAAGGTGAAGCTGGAAATTCCGCCACCGGCCTTGGATCATGGTGCATAGTGGAGTAGTATACAGGACTCCATGGAGACTCCATCTCATTATACCTTTGGGTAACGGATTGTTGGTGCTGTCCTGAACCCACACGAGGAATTGTGAGATGACGCAAGCTAATCTGTGGCATGGGTATCTCGTTATTCCTCTGGTTATGGAGGCTGTCCTCGAGATTCATCTGGTTAAGGTATTGTTCTGCAATATGGAAATCATCTTCTGAACCCAATACTTGGGACACACTAGACTGTTGCTTCCTTAAATCAGGTGATTCATTAAGGCTGTTCAGAGCGTCCACATATCGCCGCTCATTATCCCTTTCATCCCCATCAATAAAATGAACAGGATCATCCTGATCAGAATGAGAAAACAGAAAAATTCTGAGTCTAGTGAACCCATATCCAGAACCTAACTTATCATACTCCTCCATCATGTTTGTCACGTCATCATCATTAACTACAGTCACAAGAGCATCAAGATCCTCATCAGGGTGCTGATATTTCAACACGGTCGCACCTTCAAAGAGCTCCCTCATCCTCCCCATCAGGTCCTCATAAGTAATATCTCGTAGTGCGCTCACAATCCGTGTCTCACCACCCACATACCTAAGCTTCCCATCCTGGGGTCGAGGCAATATACTACCACTAAAGCTACACAAAAACTTTACACGTGGGTTTTCATCATTAGAACTCCGGTGTGACCCAGGAGTAGTTGTTGTAGGGCTGTCCATAGAGTACACAACAGAACGTTGTTGCTGATCAATTTCCAACTCCTCCAATTGCAAGGATGACTGCCTCAAGCATTCATTTCCTTTATTACACAAGGTACATTCATGTCCAATTGCCTACAACTTCCATTACCCCATCACCACAGCCTAAAAAATACAGTCTTGATCACTCTTCAGCTAACTTCTAACCTACCAAATGTATTTTAAAACTCATAAAGCACTCCAAAAACTATAACATCTCTCATTTTCGATCATAAAACCCCCCCACAATCCCCATAACGACTAGACAAAATATTCAATAAAGTACACCAAGACAACTATCTTATCTCAAATCAGCCCAAAAAAAAACTACCACTCTCAATTACAACAAAAGCATTAAATACTTCCCAAAAGTACCGTACACTTGCACTTAAACTTCATAATTCAATAGAATGAACCGATAAATAGAATCTTCAAATTATAAAACCATTACCAAAATCAAGCAATTCCATAAATAAAATAACCAAAACACAAAAACATTACCTCAAATATCATATTCTGATCATACCAGGGAAGTTTAAATTTTCAAAGCTCAGTTCAAGAAGAAGAAAAAAACCCTACAAACCTTCTAATGAGTAATCGACAACTATTTTTCTCTCCGTGCCACGTAATCGGACCTCGTAAACGATCTATTTATATCTCTATGATATAATAATTGGAGAGAGAAAGTGGAAGACAAATTTTTTATGGAAGATAAAATTATGATAGCATGATGAAGATGACGAAGGAAGGACCGCCATTGTTGGTTCGCTTGGTTCCGTTTTGCTTCTGGCTTCCGGGCGAGACCCCGCTTGGTTGCTTGCCAGGTACTGTCACGCGTGGCGACATCTGCTCTCTTCAAACCTCGGCAACTCTTTATCCCCAGCCCCAGGCGCGTGGTCCTACTCTGGTCGGATCGGCTATTGATATTCTATATTTCTATTATTCTAATATTCTAAGGTATATAGGCATATCCGGAAATTGGAATCATTATAAATTCTTATTTTTGTGGTTTTAAAAAATATGCAGCTAATGGTTATTATTGATTTATAATTTGGTTATTTGATTATTCTTTTAGATTTTCGAAAAAAAATGAAAATTTTTTATATCTTTTTTTGATTTTTTTTACATCTTACAACAAAACATTATAATTATTGTTATGACTAAATATAATAATACACTAATTAAATAGAAGCATATACATAATAAATGTATTATAATAATACACTATTTAAATACATGCATGCACATAATAATATGTGTATATGTGTGTAACAAAAATAGCATATATATCATTTCTTTTCTAAAAAATAAATGGCATAAGTTTATCTGCGTTTGGATTGAAGGAATAAAATAAAGATATGAATGATTCATTTCATTTTAGTTAGAATGAGTTATTCAATTCTCTCCCTCATCCAAGGCCCTCTCATGGCTCAATGATAAAAAAAATACTTGTGGGTTGTGGGGTTTTGAGCATAAAATCTTGGGTAATAATGTTAAATTTCAATCGAAAATAGCAAAAATATATAATGGTCAATAAATTACAATAACAATTAAACACAATTTTTTTTATTTCATAAAAATTAGTCATTTCATTTTCACCTTTATTATTTCAATCAAAACGTAACATCAAAGTATTTAAATAATCCCCAATCCTCCCTCCCTCAAAACCCACACACCCAAAAATAAATAAATTAATTACTTTGGTTTGTACATATGTCATCTTAAATATTTTACTTCTTTTACAATAAAAATTTGTTATAGATTTTTTAAAAAAAATAATAATTTAAACAACACTATCTTGTCGAATTTATCTATTATCATCATAATTTATTATTATATTTGTTGGGCCATGATACTTTTCATAATTGAATTGGACCTAATAGGCTCCTTCTTTGGACCATGTTACTTTTGTGTCTGTTGGGATTGAATGATCGGGCCCATTATTTGATTATGTTATCGGGTCATTTTATTTAATTGGACACGGTCGATCTGGACCATCTTTATTGTATTTGGGCTAAATCATTGGATCGATCCATTACACAAATTGTCACTTAACTCAGCTTTGACCATTAATCATAACACAAGATAACAGTTGACTGTTATCTGCCACTTTTCTGCATGGCATTAATGAGGATGGGACTCAGATGACCGACGGTGGCAAATAGTGGTAGCAGGTAAGGAAGTAGGCTACATACTTTCGGCTGAGATGACCGGGAGTGGGGAGAGGTGTCAGGAGATAGTGGGTGGTACCAGAAACCGCAAAGTCCGAGTACGACGTGGGCAAGGATCACACAAGAAAGGTAGGTAACAAAACATTACACCACACACAATCAGATTATTATTCTCTCTCAAGCACTAGACATTATTTTCCTCCATTATTAACCTTGTGATCATCGACATCGACTCACGCCGTGAGCTATCCCCGACGGTTAAGCCGCCAAGCTTTTGGTGTCGACTTGTTGAATCTGCAGCAGATATCGGACACGTCTTGGTGATCGGGACGTGGGGAAAGATCTCAAGCGTTAACATTGGCTGTAGAAGGAGGGGTGAGTTCTAGTGTCTCGAGTATTTTTCAATCACGATCGTGTTTGTTTCTACGCCAAGATTCATGGTGAAGAGTAGAACACCTACACTCAAGGCGTACGACGGTTGTCGGTGAATCAACACCACGAGTGTCTCATCAAAGATCGTTTAGGACTTACAATAAGTGTTCATGCCAGCACAGCGTCCAAACGTTCACATGAAGATGCTCGGATCAAGGTCGGGCAAAGCTAAGCGAAAGTTAGTTTTCACGGCAGAGAAAGGGTCTGGCCATGATCGGAAACGAGTAGAAGGCACCTCACCTAGAATTCGATACCGAGATGACCAAGACGAAAAGGCCTCCCGATTGGCTAAGATGACAGATGAAGCAGATAGAGCCATGGAGGTACTTGTGAAGCAGCGACAAGATATAGCTGAGCAGATGGCTCGAATGGCGGAGTTGAGAGATGAAGAGTTGGGATTATGTTCAAATCCAAGAACGAAGGCATCGGAGTGGGAAGGAACTCGCTCATTCAGACGCGTGATTTGGGGCCAACCTCGAGGAAGAAGAAGATCCCAAGCCCTACTCCTCAAAGATCGAAGAAGGCACATCACCGCCGATTCTAAGGAGCAGGTCGGTTTAACGAAGAGGTCAATCCAGATCGCACTCGAGAATACAAAGAAAGGCGTTCGTTGTTGCACATTCTCACCATAATACCTGAAGTTCGAGAGACTAAGTATATCCAGAGGTCATACTCCCGAGAGTCTATCGAGGGTACACCACCCTGTGGACGCTCGTCATCGGAAAAGTCCCTCTAAAGTTGGAGGTTCTATTGTAAGAAACCGGTCCACTCAGAAGAGGAAGGAGTCACCGGAAAAAGAAGCATCATCTCAACCAGAAGGTGTAGAGTATCTGGTTAAAGAATTAAAGGAACTTCGGAAGCAGCTTGCCGAAGTGCAGAAAATGAAAGATACTTTGGAAAAAAGGCATCCCTTTTTTCCGCGGAGATTCTAAAAGAGAAAGCTGACCCCACCAAGAAGTTGTCCCACATTGAAAGTTATGATGGATCGGGGGATCCCTACGACCACAGTCAAGCGTTCAACCGACTGATGGATTATTATGACTTTAGCGATGCTGCTAAGTGTCATACTTTTGTCACGATGCTCAGAAAGGATGTCAGGCAATGGATGGGGACTTTGCCCTCAGATTCAATTTCATCTTGGGCAGACATGTGCAGTGAGTTTCATACTCGCTTCGGGAGCAACAAAAGGAGGGGAAAACCAACTGGCTCGTTGACTCAGGTTGAACAGTATTCGAATGAGTCTTTCGGCCAATATGTGAAGCGGTTCCGTGAAGCAGTCGGCCAAGTGACAGACCTGAACGATCTACAAGCTGTGGGACTATTTCAGAATGGGTTAGATTTGGTCAAATCAGAAAAGTTGGTGAAGAAATTAATGTTTCACCACCCGAAGAGTCTCGCTGAATCCTTCGACAAAGCCGAAGGCTATATCGTGGTGGAGGAAGCCATGAACAGCCTCAAACGTCCTTCTTCAGACCGGCTTAAGGAGACAGATCGGGACAAAACCGATGGGGACCAGAAGAAGAATGAAGGGAATAAAGACCGCTATGAAGGCGGGTCGAAGAAATACAACAATTGGAGACAGGGTGGAGGACGTTCGTCCGCTCCCACCCAGAGAGTGAATAGGATGTACACAACACTTAACACTGATAGGGTTGTTATCTTGAATCAGATTAAGAATCAACCTATCTTCGAGCCACCTCGAGATAACATTAAGCCCGGAAAAGGGAATTCTCGTAAGTATTGTGATTACCATTAAGTCTCGGGTCACGATACGAATGAATGTGCTAGTTTGAAAGATTTCATTGAAAGAAAGGTACAAGGTGGGGCTTTAGTTCAAGATATGTGGTCGAATGTAATCAATCAAAGCAGGATAGAGGACCTGCTCCGCAAATTTCAACCCGCTTCAAAGAAGCGTTGCCACCTCGAGATGTACTCGTAAGGTATGTGATAGATGTCATCACTGGGGGTACTTCTGGCAAACTTGTTGGAAAGAAGCGCCGAAGTCACTTAGACTCGATTATGTCAGTGGCGGGTACCCTCCCGAAGACTAATAGACCTTATCCGAGTACGGTAATCTCCTTTACTGATGAGGATTACCCTTCGGAAACCATCGAACCGCTTGAGGGATCATTGGTGCTGACTGCGCAAGTGGGTTCGGTGGATATGAAGTTAATGATGGTAGATAATAAGTATTCGTAGATATTTCAGATGTCCACGCTTATCGGAGGATGCATCTAGATTTGCGAAAAAATGGAGATAGGCAAGAGGCTCCTTTCAGATTTTTTAGTAACGATCCCGGGCCAAGGTGGTTGGAACCATTGAACTACTCTGGTCATCTTCTCTAAACCCCTCAAAGCAGGTAGAAATTATTTTCAAATTTTATGTCATGCATGTAGATTCTCGCTTATAATTCTATTTTGGGGAGGCCTACTTTAATTGCTTTATAAGTTGTGACCTCAATCCTCATTTCAAAATCAAATTTCCTACAATTTGGGGTGGGTGAAGTGAAAGGAGATTTGGATCCGCCGTAAGATGTTATAGAAATGTTGTGATCACTTCGGAGTGGGGGTATCGAAGCAAAAAGGCACTATGGCGATAGAGATCGAACCTTCACCGAGAGCGAGCCCGAACCATTGGTCATGCCAACCAAGAAACAGAGGAGATAGAGCTCATCCCGCAAGGCAAATAAGACAAGAAAATAGGTTCAGTCCGGCTGGAACCTCTCCGCACGAACCTCATGGAACTCCCCGAGATGCTATGTTGACATTTTCATTGGGAACCTCAAGACACGCCGGAGTGAGCAAGGATATTGTTGAGCATCGATTGAAGTAGAGACCGGCCAAAGAAGCGGTTGATGTAAGAGGAGGATCTTTGCACCGAAGCGCCAAATGAATCATCGATGAAGAGATTGCAAAGTTGTTAGTTATTGACTTCATCTTTGAGATCGAGTACCGTAGTGGATGGCAAATGTGGTGTGGTCCGTAGCAAAACGGAAATGGCGAAGTCCAGATCGACTATACAGATCGAATAAAGTTTGTCCAAAGGATTTCTACCACGCGCCCACATCGACCAAATTTCATCGATGCCACTTCGGGGTACGCTTTGTTAAATTTTATGGACGATTCTCCGGGTACCATCGATTTTCACGAGTAGAAGAGGATATACCAAGACGGCGCTCATTACGCATCGCTCTAAGATATGCCTATAAGAAAATGACCTTCGACCTCATCAATGCCGGGGCCACATACCAGAGGATGATGAACTACGTCTTCAGATATCAGTTGGGTAAGAATATGGAGGTGTACGTGGATGACATAATTGTTAAGAGCATGCTGGTACATAAACATCTGGATGATTTAGAAGAATGCTTTCAGACAATTCGTCATCACAACTTGAGACTGAATCCCACTAAGTGCACCTTCGGTTTAGGGGCTAACAAATTTCTAGGTTATCTTGTCAGTCAAAGAGGAATTGAAGCCAATCCAGAGAAGATTTAAGCGATCCTGAACATGAAGACTCCTCAGTCATTTAAAGATGTTCAACGTCTGACTGGAAGGATTACAGCTTTGAGGAGGTTTATGTCCAAGTCGGCAGAAAGGTGTTTGCCGTTTTTTGATACGTTGAAAGAGCCGAAGAATGCAAAGACGTTCCAATGGACTTCAGAGTGTGAAGACGCCTTTCAGAACATTAAGTCCTACTTATCTTCGGCGCCTTTGTTGGTGAAGCCCGCTCCTGCTGAACCTCTGTATTTGTATTTAGCAGCTTAGTTCGTTGGTAGTAGGAGCAGCTTTGGTGCGTGAAGTTGGGGGTAAGCAGCACCTGGTTTATTATGTAAGCCATATCCTTCAGGATGCTGAAACAAGGTACCCAAACATTGAAAAGTTTGTTTTTGCTTTAATAACTGCTAGTCAAAAGCTTAGGCAATACTTCCAGGGTAGGTTATTAATAGTATACACAGATCAGCCTTTGAAGAAGATTATGGGAAAACCTGAGGTCTCGGGAAGATTAGCTGTATGGACTATGAAGTTGTCCCAATTTTTTTATTGAATATCATCCCCAAACCGCCCTCAAGGGGCAGGCCTTGGCTGATTTTGTGGTCGAATATTCGTTTTCAAGGTCGATGAAGTTGTGGCGTAAGTTGAAGGATCGACAGAAAGCGATTGTAATTCTTCACAGGTTAGAGTTCGTGGACGCCTGATGCAGATGGGTCTTCTACTACGGACATCGGTGGGAGCAAGATTATTATTCGACGAGTCCGGGAGGGATTCAAAGTGCAACAGCCATCGATTTCGGATTTAAAGCAAACGAACAATGAAGTCGAGTATGAAGCGGTTAAGATTCAAGAAGTTTACTATTGCACAAGAGTCTCAAGTGCAAAGAATAGTCATCTTCAAGTGATTCTCGCTAGTCGTTAAGCAACTCCTCGGGGAATACGGCTCGAGGTCCTAAAATGATCAAATATTTGGGCGTAACTAAAAGGGCGGCTCAAAGATTTCCGATCCCACGAGTTTCAAGGGTCGAACGTAATGATAATTCCATTGCCGACGACTCTCCAAATTAGCCCACTACGGATGTTAAGCTTTTTGATGGGTCGGGTTTACTTGGAAATTTTGCAACATCCTAGTGTTCATCAGAATCCAGAATGTAGGCCGACCAACCAATACCGGGTCGACTCCATTTCTGGAGTATCTGGCAGATGGCGTCTTACCTTCGGATCAGATATTGGCCAAGAAAATCAAGTACAAGAGTGCTAACTTTGTTCTAATAGATGGGGATCTGTTTCGAAGGGCCTTCTCGTCTCCATTGTTAAAATATTTGACTCCATCCGAAGCTGAATACGCTCTCCGAGAGGTTCATGAAGGCATCTGCGGCGATCATATGGCTGCTAAGTCATTAGCCTATAAAGTACTTCGTCAGGGGTACTACTGGCCTACCATCTTCAAGGAAGCGACTGAATACGTTAAGAAGTGCGAGAAGTGTCAGCTCAACAGTCCGATCCCACATCAGCCACCAGAAGAGCTATACTCAATCTTATCTCCTATACCCTTTGCAGTCTGGGGGGTTGATATACTGGGTCCACTACCGAAAGCAAGAGGGCATGTCAGTTTTGTTATAGTTGTTATCGACTACATGACCAAATGGGTAGAAGCAAAGCCACTTAGGTTAATAACAGAACAGGAATGCTTGAAATTTTTGAAAGAATCAGTAGTGTTACGTTTTGGAATTCCTAAGGTGGTAATATTTGACAATAGACGCTACTGTGGGATCGAAATTTGAAGCATTTTTGAAAGAATCTGGGATCCAAAGACAGAAAGACTTCAAAGAGCTCATCCTCACCAAATAAACAAGTCAAGTGACCAATGTAACGCCGTTGAATGGGATCAAGCGCAGATTGGACGGTTAAGCGGCGAGATGGCCGTAAGAGCCGCTTAGCGTGTTAGCATGGGCTTATCGACTATTCCGAGGACTACAACGGCGGATTCACCTTTCAGACCGCCTATGGTAATCGATGCCTTTAGTTCTAGTTAAAATTGGATCTCCAAGTCTTCGAGTTAGTCAATTCGAAGAGATCTACAATGAAGAAGGGCTGAAGGCCAATCTTGATTTACTTGAAGAAGTCGAGAAACAAATTTTGATCAAATTGGCGGCCTATCAACAAGAGTGGCTAAGCATTACAACAAAGGGGTAAAGCTTTGCGCAGGTTGAAGTGGGAGATTTTGTTCTCGTGAGAAGTCAAGCATCTACACCTCGTAATTTGGGAAAGTCGATGCCGAATCGGGAAGGACCGTATGAAGTCATAGAAGCATCGGCTTGTGGACCTATCGGTTGAGGGCTTTAGATGGATCAAAATTAAAAATACTTGGCATGCTGGCAGGCTTAGGAAGTACTTTCAGTAAATACAATGTCAATACATCAGAAGTCTGTAAATACTTGAGCTATCATCAATAAAAGTTCCTTTTTTCTCAACAAATCTTGTCTTCATTGCTGTTCAGTTCATTGGTGTAAGGAGGTTTGGGTGGACTCGCTGACCATTCGATGGTAGCCTTAATGGCAGGTGGTCCTTATGGGTTTGTCAGAACCTTCGTGGTAGGCAAACGCCATCCCTAAGACGTTGTCAGGCCCTGCGTGGTAGGCAATTGTCGACATTTAGACCTTGTCAGGCCCTTCGTGGTAGGCAAGCGTTATCCTTCAGACGTTGTCAGGCCCTGCATGGTAGGCAATTGTCGACCTTTAGACCTTGTCAGGCCCTTCGTGGTAGGCAGACGTCATTCTTAAGACGTTGTCAGGCCCTGCGTGGTAGATAATTGTCGATATTTAGACCTTGTCAGGCCCTTCGTGGTAGGCAAGCGTTGTCCTTCAGACGTTGTCAGGCCCTTCGTGGTAGGCAACTGTTGTTCTTTAGACTTCATCAGGCCCTTTGCGGTAGGCAAATGTCATCTTGTGGTTTTGTTAGGCCTTTTGGGGTAAACAAATTTCCAATGAAGCGATCCGTCTCTCACACTTTGCAGAACGTAATAAGTATCCCTTTACTTTATTAACTAAATTTTTCTAAGTGTCGAGTTCGGAATGCCTCATTCTTTAACTTCATCTTATCTGTTATATGACATGCTTAGTTGTTAATTAACAGTTCGAGTTGAGTCCATGAAAGAGTTTGTACATTTTTCCAGTTGAATTAATATTAAAGTATTGACAGAAAGTAAATGCACCGAAGTCATAAGGGATGAGACCACATTTCATTAATATTTAATTTGATTACAAAATTAGAAAATTTTTACACAAATCCTATAAATTAAAGAAAGTAAAATTATCTTCAGACAACAACTTCATCTCCGGAGTCTAGCAAGGCCGGATCCAGTTGGGCCGCCACCAATTTTTCCTTGCCTCGACCTCGACAATCCTCATATCCTTCTGCATAACACCAAAGCACTTCTGCACTTAATTCTTCAGACGCACGATATTCAGCGTGAATCTGTTTAAGCTGCTCTTTGGTTAAAGGAGGACTCGATCCCTTTAAAGCTTTCAGTTTACGACGAAGCTTTCGGCGTTTGGATGAATGTTTTTCTTTTTCTTCACTATTTTTACTTCAAGATCGTTGACTTCAGGTCACAAATTCGATTGTCAGTAGTAAGCTCCTCATCACGCTTCTTCAAAGCTTCGGGCCACAACAAAACCGACGCTCATATCCGCCAATTTTGTTCATCGATTTTTGTCATCTTCAACTCCTCCTTAACCGAGCTCGGTTTCATTATCGACTCCTTCGCACCTCGTTAATTCGAGCCAATTCCTCTCAAGATCTTCATTAGTATGAAAAAGGCTTTCAGATTCACTTCTTTCTCGCCCAAGGACGCCTTTTAAGATGTTGTTTCCATCCTCATGGCCTCTCTTCTACCAAAGATTTATGTGCTCGGGACGTAAACGTCTCAAGACAAAGATTTTGCATATATGTTCAAAAGAATTACCAATTTCAAAGATTTAAACAAAAGGTATACGTATAAACCGAGAAAGTTATCACTTACTTTTGCCAAATAACTCATGCCTTCATCAAGAAAATTTCGCTCGAATGATTATCAAGCCTGATCGCCTTTCTAACGAAGGCTTCAAAAAATTGAAACGGAAATCGACGTTGTACCGAGGCCACAAAGTTGGCGCATACCCTTTCATCATTATGGAATTTTTTGTGATGCAGCCTTGGGGAAGGAAAATGGGTTGGTCACGAATGGGAGAAGGGTCCATATATACATTTTCAGGAGAGGGGGATCGAGCTGGAGTGGGGATGCGAACTGGTGAAGCTACTGGGGTTAAGTTAGGGTGACTGCTAGATGGTTGTTTTCTCTTTCGAGATGGTGTTGCAGTGGGCTCGAGTTGATCTTCTTTATTGGCAACTCGGATATCCAATAGGGTTGAAGTAGGAGGGATCGTTGTAGAAGTCACTCTGAGATTGTCAAGAGTCAGAGGAGTAATTTTGGTTTTTAATCTTTTAACCCGAATGAGCTGTTTACGCTCATCTACGGATAGATCGAGTAAACTCCTTCGAGCAGGTGAGGGGTTGATAATTGGTTCAACTTCAGAAAGGGTTTCTGAATCTGACGGAATGGAGATTGGCCTGGGTTTTCAGGTAGCTCTTTTCTTTCGACGAAGTTTGAGGACTTCTTCCGGAAGAACAGGCTCATCATCTTCTGGCCTATGGACTAGGGGTTCGGGTATACGTATTTCAGTAGGTGGTTTGAGTTTGGAGGAGGCTTCCGGTTGTGGAAGGTCAGCATCGACCTCTACAGATTTTTTGGCTACATTATCTTCGGATGAGACTTCCTGTTGTGAGGATTCGGCAGTGGCTTTTACCGATTTTCCAGCTTGAAAATCCTCTAAGTCTTTCACCTCCGAAGACGACGGTTTAATCAAAGTTACTACAGAATATTAACAGTTCTACATCAGAATCCATATCACATAAATTTTCAAATATTCACAAAATAAACCAGACTTACGTTTTTGTGGTCGATAACCACACCGCTGGAAAGAAGTCCATAGTTCCATTCCTCCCTCGGGAAATTGTCAAAAAGTTCTATCATTTCGGCCTCGCGTTCTTCAGAGATATCTCCGAAGTCAGTAGAAGTCTTCACATTAGTGGCCCAGTTCGGTAAAGAGGTGATTTCAGGTCCCTTGACGAAAAATCACCTCTCGTGCCATCCTCTGTTACTCGAATGAGTGTTTACCAACGAACGCCTCTCGAACTTCTCTCCTGTTTTTGAAGAATGCTTACTTATGGTCTTAAATCCTTTCTCTCTAGATTGACCGATCTTGTATACAGTAAAGAAGAAGTCGAGTGTAGGTTCGACACCCAGCTCGTGACAAAAGGCTATGAATGCCAGAATATGGATGTAAGAGTTCGGCATCAATTGGGCAAACCCAATACCCAGAAACCCTAAAATAGTCACTATAAAAGCATGGAGAGGGAATCGAACCCCCTTCTCTAAGATGGTCATCGTAACAGCTATCCATCCTTCGGGGTGTTAATACATCTGTTCTTCAGGCCTGGGAGCTCTTACCAAATGGGTATCCGGAATGTGGTAACGAGTTCGAAGTCTCTTCAAATCCATCTCTGTAACTTTCGATGGAGTGTTGGCGTGGAAATATTGTTCCTTACTCCTATAGTATGCAGGGGGATTGGGAACGGGTTTTGTAAGACCCCAAATTATTAATAAATGAAATTTATTTTCCTCTATTTATTATTTTGAAATAGTAAGGGTTGATTTGATTTATGTGGTTAGTTATGGGTAGGTAAAATGCTAAATATTTGAATAAGCAAGTGGTTATAAAATATTCATTATCGTTTAGAATATTCGTTTGGTCGTGGAATATTAAATCGCTTGTGGGAATATTCATTGACTGCGCAGCAATCTTTTTGGGCCCCATAACTGAAAGCGATTGGATGAAGAAAACGACAAATATAAGTTGTTTATAAATAAGCAGTAGTTGTTATCAAGTTAATTTTGTTGGAATACCCGGTGGTTAAAACACACTAATACGCGTTGTTGACAAACAAAGAAGACACAGTATTACACCAATTATTGATTCTTACTTAAGAAGGCACTACTTGTGAGACCCCAGATTTTATCAATAAAGATTTAAATTTTGTTGAAATAATTTTTTAATATTATGGTGTGAATTTAAGATAATATTATAGTTGTGGGTAGTATTTATAAATTTTGTAAAGTATGCAAGTGGTTATATTATATTCGATTGGTCGTGGAATATTTGGTTTAGCGGGGAATATTAGACAACTACTCAATCATTGGGGTGGACCCCAATAATGTAATTATCATTTGATCGAGAAAACGACAAAAATATTTTATTGAAATAACTACGGAAGTTTTACTGGTGGTTCTTGCTGAACTACTACTCAGTAGTAAAGACAAAGAATGTCGTGTGGTTCCACAAGAAGACACCAGATTGATTATTGATGACTTATGTGAGAAGTCACTACGGTTTGATTCCATTATTGTCGATTAATAATATGAATTATTATAGCGATAATGACGCTTTTGTTTTATTCAGATTATTAACGTAATAAAATGTAAACATCTTTTATATAAAATAGAATACTTTATTAAAGTTATTCTATAAATAGAATATATTATATTTTATTACGCATAGTGTTAAAATAGTGTTTTTGCATAGTGTTTTTGATAAGATTGCATAAAGTGTTTGCATAGTAAAATATTTTTATATAAAATAGAATATATTATATTTTATTTAAAAGATTTTTCTTTAAATATGGACCGTCGATTAAAGTAAATCAATCTGGACCGTTTCATGGATTAGAATTCTTATACATTCCATTTTCCTATAAATAAGTTCTCATTCCTTCATTGTTTTCTTACTTAATTCATTCAAACTCTGAGAGAGAAATTATAGAAAAGAAGTTATAGAGAAAATTATAGAAAGAAGAAAGGGTATTCGCTACTTTACTACTACTCTATATTAGGTTCTTTTTACTAGAAGTAGGGTGTTATTCTTTCTTCGAAGAGAACTTCATTATTCCATTCATTATTATTCGTTGAATAACTCGTAAAAGTGGCATACCCTATACATAACTTTTGTGATACGCCAGATACCCTATACTTGGTGAAATCCTTATGTTATTCCATTGCTTATTATTCTCATTGAATAACTTTGTATACGCCATTTTACCCTATACTTGGTGACATTCTTCTATTATTCATTGGAACATCCCGTCATGCGTGTGTTTTACAAGGACTCCGGTTCCGCTTTTTTATTCTCATTGGAACATCCTCGCTCGTGTGTTTTACGGACTGGTTCCGCCTTTATCATTCTCTGTTGAATATCCTATTCGTGGTGTTTTACACCGGATCCGGTTCCATCTTTATTATTCTGTTGAACATCCCATTTGTGAATTTCACCGACCCGTTCCGTTATTATTATTACATTGGAATAACCCGCCTCACGCAAGTACCGCATGCATGGTGATTTCTTTTGTTATTCCATTCTTTATTATACCGGTTAGTTAAAACTTTGATTTTATACTCCATGAAATTAGTAGAATATCCTTGATATTTCATTTCATCCAAAGATCTTTTCATGGAAATATTCTTCCGATCATTCTTGAATTTTACTCTCATTTAAACAAAGATCACGTATTGACAATTTGGACGTTAATAATTCATGGATTAAATAATTCTTGAACTTGTTTTATTGAATTATTATGTCATTGTCATTATCCTCATGTTATATTATGTTATCTTCGGCTTACAAGCATAGATGAACTTAGTATGATTATGACCGTGGATCATTCTAAGATAATCACGACTTGATATAAATGATGTGACAAAAGTCCCTCAAATGGCCTATAATGCAGTTGATGGATAGTTTTGGTATGATTATGACCTGGGGTGATTCGGTAGAGTCATGACCATTGATAATTTGATGAAAATCCTTGACCGTGGTGCAGGGATAATTAGATGTGGTGGTTTATTTATTGTCGAGTCTCAAAGGATAAAATTGATGAAAACCTTTAAAACCTAAAAGATAGTAGACTTTATTCTCTACTTGACTCTTTTAATGGATTGAATATTCCACTGCAGCTTAAACCGGTTGTCTATTATATTTTATCGGTTTAACATTGTTGAAGGCTAATGATAATTTATTCGCATTATCTTAGTCATAATATTTCATCTTGGGCTAGTTGATCTCACCTTTTCTTTCACCGCGTTTCTTCAGAAATGAGAACATAACCGGGACGAAGTCTGGGAGCGAGTAATGGTCCAGAGGATAGCATTAGTAGTCCCTCACTATTCTGCGTGAAATAGTGTGATAATAGTTGTAATGAGGACTTTTGAGTTTGTATAATATCTAGTAGACAATATATGTATTCAAACTCACGCTTTATGTCGTGCATACCGACAGTTAGTTAAGTAAGTCAGTATTTGAATTTATGTACCATGTAAGTGGCGACCCAAGATGGGTGACGATACCTAATTTTGGGGGCGCCACACTACTCAATAATTGTTACAAGTAGTTATCGTCAAAGATTTTATTAATTCAATAATCACTGCGTTGATATTTTATATTATCGTTGTTTCAATAAATTGTCATTACACAAAGATTTTCCATTATCAAAGCAATAATTCATATTATCCTAATAATATTATTAGATAACATTATTGGCAATGTCTAGAAAGTTCTCGCTCTAAAGAGAGGTTTTGGTCACCTAATCAAGGCCAAAGAAGTGAGAAATTTTATTGAAAGCCCCTCTTTCTCAGGAACTACCGGTTGCAAGATCTTTAATTCTGTGAATATTATTTGTGAATAATTAATTATTGATTTATATGATGAGGAAAATATTGATTTTATGTGGATATAGATGGAGAAAATTTTAATGTGATAATTGTTGAAAATTAATATTTTATCTTTTACGATAAAATAATTCATTTAAATATATTATTTTAATAATATATTAACGATGATATTTTTATAATGAATGCGATATGTGAGTATATGAGGAGGAAGAGTATTTTTGTGGCATTAAATGATTAACACATGTTTTGTGTGTCGGTGGACCCCATTTCTTGATCGAAATTTGATTATAGCTCGTAAAATCACCCGCTTATGGATTTTCATCAATTTCGCTTGGAATTTGGAAAACTTTCTTACGCAAAGTTGTAGAGAATTGAATTTCCTATAAAAATTAAGAGATTCAAATTTTCCGATAAAAGGCTATTTATTATGAATTATTGAAGTTCAAGTTCAAATAATTTATTTTTGGAAGTTTAAAATATTTTAATTACAAAAACGTTTTTTTCATTTTTGAAACTCATTTAACATGTTATTAGGAGGCTGAATTCAGATTGTTAGTGTGTGTATGAAGTTGTGGAAAAATTATAATATTAATTTATTAAATTTTCTACTTGGTGTTCTAAAGATTTTCCTATAAATAGGTGTTTAGGTTAGAATTGAAAATCACACTGTAAATCAAGTTTTTCTCTCTATATTATCGAGCGTATTCTTGTGAGTATTTTGAGTATACTTTGAGTATTTCTATACGGTGCAAGTTCAAGTCATAGCCTATATCCGGTGTTTCAACTAGAAGTACTGTCTTTCGAGGTAAGGGATGTTATTTTATTCAAAAATGATATTATTTATTCAATATCATTATGCCGAAATATTGGTTGGAATTTTTATCAAATTTGAACTTTTTCATGATGGAGTTCTTATTCATGAGTTACTATTCATGAGTTACTTATTCACGAGTTACTATTCATGAGTTATTATTCACGAGTTACTTATTCATTTAATACTATTCACGGTTAAGCGTGAAGATGTTTTTTTGTGAAATTTCTATCTTTCGTGTCTGAGTTACTTATTCACGCTTCTACTAAGATTATTCACGATACTGAGACTATTCACTTAATACTTTACTATTTAGAAAAATGAAATTTCTTCTTTTGTCAAAATATCTATTATGGATACTAGCTTTGATTGTATCCATGTTTTGATCATTCTGAATTTTACTCCACTGATTACTTATGAAGTATTTTGAACTTGGATTGTTTAAAATACTAATCCTTAATATTTGTTCTTTTCGTTTCAATGGATTCGTTTCCTTTAAAATATTTTTCATCATCCTCACCCTAAATGATGATATTATCGAATATCTTTGGCCTCGTGAGTGCAAAGATGAATGATTTTTTGATGAATATCTTTGGCCCGTAGAAAGCAAAAAGATGAGCAGGTGTTGAGATTAAGATGACCGACTAATTAATATCTTTGGCTGTGAAGCAAAAAGATGAATATTTGATTCGTATATATATTGATTGATGTTACAGGATAAAATATCGACGATGAACTTTTAAATTCATATATAGAAGATAGTAGTTTGCATTCTTTACTTAACTCTTCTAATGAATTGTTGTTTCATTGCAGTTGTTGATTTAAAACTTGTTGCCTATTGATTCTATTAGATTTTTCCCGTTCAAGACTAACGATAATTTGTTGTATATTATCTTAGTCATAATATTCTTTTATCGGGCTAGTTGAGCTCACCCTTTTCCTTTTTGTTCCATTTTTCTTCTCGTGAGGCGAGAATGTAGCGAGTATGTAGCTCTGGGTATGGAATGATGGTTATAGAGAGTTGTTTAAGTAGTCCTCACCATTTTGTAAAATAATGTATAAATAATTGTGATGAGGATTTATTTGGTACGTATATTGTCTAGAAGACAATAATTATATTTAAACTCACAAGATATATGTTTGTCGATTTTTGCACGCACAAATGTATTAATAAAGTCAGTAGTTATTTCATATCATGTATTTTCATGACTCTGAATAGGTTGGATGGAATGGACCTATTGGGGGGCGTACTGATTGGTATCGAGCTTAGGATATGATCTTTGGCGAGATCGTGGAATAGAACTAGGAGGGAGAGACGAGTAAATCCTTTCACAAGTGTGTCCTACCTAAGCTTATTTGTTAGTTGGTTAAGATATAGGATATTATGTGATATATCGATTTTTAATTAACCCTTGTTTTACGACAAAGATTTGAGAATGTCGATCGAGAATATTAATAAATGGAATAAATGAGACCGTGGAGATGCTTATACTTACCAACGAGGAGAACGCGTAACAGTCGGGCAATGTACCTCCCGTGAACAAAACCATCGAGCAGATGATGAACGAGGGGATGTTTGAAGCTTTTAGCTCATACAAAAATCTCCATTTAGGGAGACTCGTGTTCAAAATACAGAGGAAATGATAGAAATTACGGGTGGTCACAAACAAGCAGCTTCAAAGAGTTGGGACCACTGACACTGGGAAAGTTTGATCCGATTAAAGTGAGACGGGTCAAAACAAATTACCAAGATATTCGATGTCTTGGGATACACAGAGGAACGTAAAGTTCCATTTGCTACTTTTATGTTCAGAATGAGGCAGACATTGGTGGGAATCATGAAGTTGTACTCCATCCAAACCGCACTCAAAGATGTCAGCGGGAGACGTTTCAAAAATAGTTCAATGAAAAGTACTTCCCCGAAAGTATTCGGCTATATGAAGGAATTGGAGTTTATTAGATGGAGCAGAATAATAATGACAAAGGTCCCAAAGACGAGGCGTAAGTTCATGAGTTATCCAGTTTGCACCTCATTTGGTGGAGAATGAGGAACGTATGACGCGGATGTTTCGAGAGTTTGAAACCCGACATACGCCAAGATCTCATTTCTCATAAATTTTCTCTATTCAGATGTTGTCAATAGGCTCAATTGTTATAGAAATAGATAACGAAAATACGTTCAACCGAAAGTGACCATAACCAAGATCATATCAAGATAAAGAAATCATCGTAATAACGATAACCAAATGGAGAAAGAAGAATACGGACAAAGGCGGTAGAACCACTCGGGTGGTAATCGTGGCTATGAAAATAGAAGAAGTGAGTCTGGGAGGAGATTTTAAAAGAGGAGATTCAACAACGACCATGTGAAGACGCCGCCGCCAAGAAGAATCGGTTCCAAGGAGGAGAAAGACCACCGGTCGAGTGATGTTATAAATCGCGGAAAGAGGGACATATCACCTCAAACCGTGACGCCCCAAAATAGGTCCATTCCATCCAACTCATTCTCGAGTCGCCAAATACATGGTACGTAAATAACTACAACTTTATTATTACAACATATAAATCGTGAGTTTAAATACGATATTGCCATCTGCACAATATCCACACGCAAATAAATCCCCATCATAATTATTGATACATTATTTTACAAAATGGTGAGGATTACTAAACAACTCTCTCTGTAACCTTCATTCCATATTCCCGACTAAGATTTGCTACATTCTCGCCTCCCCGAGAAGAAAAATGGAACAACAAGGAAAAGGGTGAGCCTCAACTAGCCCAAGAAAGAATATTATGACTAAGATAATATACAACAAATTATCGTTAGTCTTCAACAGGAAAATCTAATGAATACAATAGACAACAAGTTTTAAATCAAGATTCGCAATGGAAATAATAATTCATTGTAAGAGTTAAATAGAATGCAAACTACTATCTTCTATATATGAATTTAAAAGTTCATCGTCGATATTTTATCCTCAGAATATCAATCAATATATATCTCAAATCAAATATTCATTTTTGCACTACAAAGCCAAAGATATTCATCACCGTCATGTTCATCTAAACACCCGCTCATCTTTGCACCACGCCAAAGATATTAATCAAGAAGTCATGTTCATCTCAACACTGCTCATCTTTGCACCACGGCCAAAGATATTCATCAAAATCATTCATCTTTGACTACAGCCAAAGATATTCAATAATATCATCATTTAGACTCAAGGATGATGAAAATATTTCAAAGAAAACGAATCCAAATGAATCAAAAGAACAAATATTAAGGATTCATATTTTAAACAATCCAAGTTCAAAAATACTTCATAAGTAATCGAGTGGAGTAAAATTCAAGAATGATCAAAATACGGATACAATCAAAGTTAGTATCCATAATAGATATTTTAGATGAAATGTAAGAAATTTCATTTTTTGGTGAATAAAGGCCGATTCGTGAATAAAGGCCAGATACGTGAATAAGAACTCCGACACCAAAAGATAGAAATTTCACAAAAAACATCTTTACGCTTCGTGAATAAGATACTCGTGAATAAGAATCGTGAATAATAACTCGCATGAAAGAACTCGTGAATAAGAACTCGCTTAATAAGTAACCCCGATATGAAAAAGTTCCAAATTTGATAAAAATTTCCAACCAATATTTCTAAGATAATGATATCAAGAAATAATATCATTTTTTAATAAAATAACATCCCTTACCTCGAAAGATAAGACTTTCAATGAAACACCTGATATAAAGCTATGACTTGAATCAGACCAGATAAAGAATACTCAAAGTATACTCAAAATACTTACAAGAATACGATAATATAGAGAGAGAGAAAACTTCAGCTTCGTGTGATTTTCAATTCTAACCCAAGACCCTATTTATAGAAAATGCTTAACACCAAAGTAGAAAATTTAATATAATAATATTATTATTATTTCCACAACTTCCTACGCACCAAGAATCAATTCAACTATTAAAACACATGCAAGAACCACACTCAAATCACCAAAAATGTTTTTCATATTAAAATATTTTAAACTTCAAAAATTAATTATTTTGGAGCTTTCTAACTTCAATAATTCATAATAAATAGCCCTTTTATCGTAAAATTCAACTCATGAAGTTTTATAGAAGTTCAATTTCTACAACTTTGAAAAAAAAGTTTTCAAGTTCCAAATGTAAATGGACCGAAATCCACAAACCAAGCGATTTTATGTGCTATAATCAAATTTTGGTCAATAATCAGGTCCACCAACACACAAAATATGTGTTAAACATTTAATGCCACAAAAAATACTTTTCCTCCTCATATACTCATATATCCCACATTCATTATAAAAATATCACCGCTAATATATTATTAAAATAATATATTTAAATGAATTATTTTATCGTAAAAGATAAAATATTAATTTTCAACAATTGTCATTTTAAAATTTTCTCCATCTATATCCACATAAAATTAATATTTTCCTCATCATATAAATCAATAATTAATTATTCACAAATAATATTACAGTAATCACAAGATCGCGGCTGTGCCGCTCCAAGCTGAAAGAAGGCTTTCCAATAAGGATCTCTCTCATCGGGCCGCAATTAGGTGACCAAACTTCCCTGTATGTAATTTTCTAGACATCGCCAATAATGTTATCCAATAATATTATTCAAATAATATGAATTATTCGTCCGATAATGGAAAATACTATGAATGATAATTTATCAAACAATAAGAATATAAAATATCAATACAACAATTATTGAATCAATAAAATAAAATACCGAATAAGAATTATCGTGAATAATTATCGAAAGGCTTCTTCACGTAAGAATCAATAATTGTGCAATACCGTGCCACCTGCTCAACAATGCGACAAGGTGTTTTAACCACCGGGTATTCCAACAAAGATTAATCAGAATAACTACAACCGTTATTTATAAACAACTTATATTTGTCGCTTTTTTCATCCAATCACTTTCCGTTATGGGGCCCAAAAAATCAAGCTACCGTCATTGCATTTAATATTCCTCGACAAAGATTTAATATTCCAATGACCAAACGAATATTCCCGATAATAATGAATATTTTATAACCATCATTATTCGAAATATTTCATGATTTTACCCATAACTATCCACATTAATCAAATCAACCCTTACTATTTCAAAATAATAAATAGAGGAAAATAAATTTCATTTATTAATAATTTGGGGTCTTACATAAACCCGCCCACAACAGCTTTAAGGTATTCTATAATTGTGGAAAAGAAGGACATATCGCTCGAGATCAGATGCGGTCGAAAACCAAATTCAATGAATGGTGACTCAAAAGGATGTCCTGTAAAAAGTCAAAGTCAATCTGTTCTCGGAAGAAGCGTTTGTCGTGACTCCATTAAAATATTGGAGAACCCGAACGGGTTAAGACGGGTTAGTTAATTATAAATTTGCGAAGTTTATACCTTTCAGATCTGCCTTTCTACCCGAACGGGTTAGACTTAAGTTAGTTAATTATCTCTCTTCTTTTCTAGATACATTTCTCGATTCAGTCAGCAATTATTACATTACATGTTAACCTTATTTATATAGAGATATTTGCTTTTGATGTGATTTTAAGGTTAACTACTCATCACGCCGAAATTGATTACTTTTCGTAAGGTTGTTAGTTTTCATATTCCTAAGCAACTCGTTATTCAATTCAAGCAATTAAACCATTCAGTAGTCAAACATTTTCATATTAAGCCATTTAAGTCATTCGCTTATTACGGATGTCAAGTTTTCTTAGTCCATGTTATGTATTTGAATAAAGACACGCCGATTTGAATAATATTCCTATTGTTATTGATTTTCCCGACGTATTTCAAGAATTTCTCGTTTACTCAAAAGATCGATATTAAATTTTGTATCGACTTTGAACCCCCAGACAAAACTCATTTCTAAAATCTCATATCGAATGGCTCCTATTGAACTTCGTGAGTTAAAATTCAACTATAGAATTTGGTACCGAGCCTTTATCCGGTGACTTCCTTTTGGAACGCATCGCGATCTCGTAGGGACACCATATTCGCAAGCGATAGTAGAACCGACAGTGTCATTGTAACGCATATCCAAGGTGGGATATGAGTCACGATTGAGAACAACCTAAGTTTCAGAATCGAAATACGTAGCTTTCAGGCTTAGTTAGTTATTATCGAGATTCGTTCAAGGATATTCTTGAATCGCTATTCCATTAACGCAATCGACTCGTAGAGATATAAAATTCGAATGGAGTAAGGAATGTGGGAAGAGCTTCAAGAACTCAAGAGGAGACCCATTTCAAAGACATGTTTTGACCACGCCATCCTCGAAAAAATAACGTGGTAGCTAACATGTTGAATAAGATCGATATAAGACGAAAGTACGATATTATCAAAGACTAATTTCAGATAATTTACAAATAATAGAGATGGAGATGAAAACTCTAGGTACCCACGTGATGATATACTGAGTATAATCGATTTTAATCGATAAAGTTAAAGTTGTTCAAGCTACACACCCGAGTCGATGAATTTGAAGAAGGAGGTGCAAGAAGTTGTTATTTCAAAAGCGAGAATCAAGTGAGGCGAGAGAAAGCTCTCAAACCTTCGATTTATTAATCCATTTGAAATTCTCGATCGAATAGAATCGTGGCCTATGTAATTCGCTTTTACCGCCAAGTATGATGCGTGTCAGAAGACCCCGCTTTTATAAATAAAGATGAATTTTCTATAAATATTATTTTTGAATATTATGGAATAATTTGATATAATGTTATAGTCAGGTAATATTTATAAATTTTGCAAAGTATACAAGTGGTTATATTATATTCGATTGGGTCGGGAATATCTTGGCTTAGCAGGAATATTCGCATAACTACCAATCATTGGTGGACCCCACAATGTAATTATCATTTGATCGAGAAAAGACAAAAATATTTTATTGAAATAACGGCGGAAGTTTTACCGCTGATATCGTTGAACTACTCTAAGTAGAAAAGTACAAAGAATACGTGGTCGCATAAGAAGACACCAGATTGATTATCGATGCTTATGGAGAAGTCACTTAGTTTGATTCCATTATCACGATTAATAATATGAATTATTATAGCGATAATGACGCTTTTGTTTTATTCAGTATTATTAACGTAATAAAATGTAAACATCTTTTATATAAAATGTAATACTTTATTAAAGTTATTTTATAAATAAAATATATTATATTTTATTACGATAGTGTTTTGCATAGTATTTTGCATAAGGTTTGATATAGTAAAATGTTTTTATATAAATAGAATATATTATATTTTATTTAAAAGATTTTCTTTAAATATGGACCGTCGATTAAAGTAAATCAACTGGACCGCTCATGGATTAGTTACTACGCATTCCATTTTCCTATAAATGTAAGCTCATTCCTTCATTATTTTCTTACTTAATTCATTGAAACTCTGTAGAGAAAATTATAGAGAGGTTTATATAGAGAAAGTTATGTAAAGAAGAGAGTATTTCGCTACTTCATTACTTCTATATTCATTTCTTTTTACTGTAGTGGTGTTATTCTTTCTTCTTGAAGAGAACTTTTATTCCATTCACTATTATTCTGTTTGAATAACTTTTGAAAAGTGGCATACCCTATACATAACTCAGACACGCCAGATACCCTATATACTGTGAAATCTTTATGTTATTCCATCGCTTATTTATTCTGGTTGAATAACTCAGATACGCTATTTACCCTATACTTGGTGACATTCTTTATTATTCTCGTTGGAACATCCTCCGTTCTGTAGGTTTTACACGGACCGGTTCCGCTTTTTATTATTCCGCTGGAACATCCCGTCTGGTGGTGTTTTACACCGACCGTTCCGCTTTTATCATTCTCTTTGAATATCCTATTCGTGTGTTTTACACCTGATCCGGTTCCATCTTTATTATTCTCGTTGAACATCCCGCTTTGGTGAATTTCACCCGATTCCCGTTCCGTTATTATTATTCTGTTGAATAACCCGCCTACGCCAAGCATCGCACGCACGGTGATTTCTTTTGTTATTCCATTCTTTATTATACCCGGTTAAGTTAAAACTTTGACTTTATACTCCATGAAATTAGTAGAATATCCTCGATATTTGCGCTTCATCCAAGATCTTTTCACGGAAATATTCTTCTCGATCATTCTTGAATTTTACTTCTACAAAGCAAGATCATGTCGATAATTTGACGTTAATAATTCCTCGGATAAAATAATTTTGAACTTGTTTTATTGAATTCTTATATCATTGTCATCATCCTCATGTTTATATTTTTTTTTTTTAAAGTCATCGTGGGCTCCGTAGAGCAATGATGGACTTGGTATGATTATGCAACCGTGGATTATTCTACGTAATCACGACCGTAATGTTACAAATGATGTGATTAAAATCCTCGGGCCGTAGTGCATTGATGGGACGATTGTTGGTATGATCATGATTATTAATGAATACACAACTATTCTCGCCCGTAGCGCAAGAATAATTGTGATCGCGATACTTAAGAATATCCTCGTCAGAAAAGTGTGGGTGATTCGATGATGTGGATTATTTATTAAAGTCGAGTCTCATTTATTATAATGTTGATGAAAAACCTTTAAAATCATAAAAGATAGTAGATTTTATTTTCTACTGAATTTTTAATGGATCAGATATTCACCGCAGCTTAAACCTGTTTGTCTATTGTATTTTATCGCTTTAACATTGTCAAGACTATTGATAATTTATTTTGCATTATCTTAGTCATAATATTTCTTATCGGGCTAGTTGAGCTCACCCTTTCTTTTTCACGTTCTCTTCGTGAAATGAGAATATACCGGGATTTAGCTCTGGGAAACGAAAGTGATGGTCCCGAAGATAAGATTAGTAGTCCTCACTATTCTCGTGGAATATAGTGTGATAATAATTGTAATGAGGACTTTTGTTCGAAGTTTGTATAATATCTAGTAGATTTATATTTGTATTTAAACTCACGCTTTATGTCGTATTATACATACATACGCTTATGTTAATAAGTTGTATTTAAATTCAGATCATGTAAGTGGCGCACCCAAGATGGGTGATGTATACCTAATTTTGGGGGCGCCACACGTGTTCATAATGTTTTCACGATCGATGTTACGTGAAATATGTGGACGAATTCAACCACGCCATTGAAAGTTGTAACCGGACAAGATAGTCAAGACTTAACGCACGAGGAGGTAACTGTCAAGATCTTGGATAGAAAGAATATGTCCCATGTACCGAGGTTATACCACAAGTTAAAGTTTTGTGGAGAAACCATGCTATTGAGGAAATGACCTGGAGTTGGAAACGGAAATGAAAGCGAGGTATTCTCATCTTTTCAAACACTGTGTACGTGACGTCAATTTCGAGGACAAAATTTCATAAGGAGTAGGAGGTCAGAAGACCCCAAATTATTAATAAATGAAATTTATTTTCCTCTATTTATTATTTTGAAATAATAATGGTTGATTTGATTAATGTGGTTAGTTATGGGTAAAATGCGTTAAATATTTTGAATAAAGTTGGTTATAAAATATTCATTATCATTTGGGAATATTCGTCAGGCCGCGGAATATTCAGATCGCTTGGGAATATTCAGACGACGGCCACGCCAGCTTTTTTTTGTGGGCCCCATAACGGAAAGCGATTGGACGAAGAAAACGACAAATATAAGTTGTTTATAAATAACGACGAAGTCATATACATAATATCGTTGGAATACCCTCGGTGGTTAAAACACACTAATACGCGTTATCGAACAAGAAAGACACCAGATTGCACCAATTATTGATTCTTGATTTTAAGAAGGCACTACTCAATAATTGTTACAATAGTTTCGCTCAAAGATTTTATTGATTCAATAATTTTGCGTTGATATTTTATATTATCGTTGTTTCAATAAATTGTCATTACACAAGATTTTCCATTATCAAGTAATAATTCATATTATCCTAATAATATTATTAGATAATATTATTGGCAATGTCTAGAAAGTTCTCGTTTCAAGGAGAGGTTTGGTCACCTAATTACGCCAAGAAGAAGAGAAATTTTATCGAAAGCCCTCTTCCTCAGAACTACCGTCACAAGATCGTAATTTCAGTAATATTATTTGTGAATAATTAATTATTGATTTATATGATGAGGAAAATATTGATTTTATGTGGATATAGATGGAGAAAATTTTTAATGTGACAATTGTTGAAAATTAATATTTTATCTTTTTCGATAAAATAATTCATTTAAATATATTATTTTAATAATATATTAACGGTGATATTTTTATAATGAATGTGATATATGAGTATATGAGGAGGAAGAGTATTTTGTGGCATTAAATGATTAACACATGTTTTGTGTGTTTGCGGACCCCATTTCTTGATCGAAATTTGATTATAACCAGTAAAATCACCCGCTTATGGATTTCTTGGCCAATTTCATTTGGAATTTGGAAAAACTTTCTTCTGCAAAGTTATAGAGAATTGAATTTCCTATAAAAAGTCGCGAGATTCAAATTTTCTAATAAAAGGGCTATTTATTATGAATTATTGAAGTTCAAGTTCGTAAATAATTGATTTTTGGAAGTTTAAAATATTTTAATTACAAAAACGTTTTTTTCATTTTTGAAACTCATTTAACATGTGATTGGGGAGGCTGAATTCAGATTGTTAGTAAAAGGATGAAGTTGTGAAAAAAATTATAATATTAATTTATTAAATTTTCTACTTTGGTGTTCTAAGCATTTTCCTATAAATAGGTGTTTAGGTTAGAATTGAAAATCACAATTTAAACCCAAGTTTTCTCTCTATATTATCGAGTTTATTCTGTGTGTATTTTGAGTATACTTTGAGTATTGCTATATGGTGCAAGTTCAAGTCATAGCCTATATCCTGTTTCAACTGTAAGACTGTCTTTCGAGGTAAGTGGATGTTATTTTATTCTTAAAATGATATTATTTCTTCAATATCATTATGCCGAAATATTGGTTGGAAATTTTTATCAAATTTAAAACTTTTTCATGACGGGGTTACTATTCATGAGTTACTATTCATGAGTTACTATTCATGAGTTACTATTCACGAGTTACTATTCATGAGTTATTATTCACGAGTTACTATTCACGAATACTATTCACGAAGCGTGAAGATGTTTTTTGTGAAATTTCTATCTTTTGGTGTGACGCCCCCAAAATTAGGTATACATCACCCATCTTGGGTCGCCACTTACATGGTACAGAATTTAAATACAACTTATTAACATAACTGCTGCAGGTATAACACGATATAAATCGTGAGTTTAAATACAAATATCGCCTACTAGATATTATACAAACTCAAAAAAAAAATCCTCATTACAATTATTATCACACTATTTCACGTAATAGTGAGGATTACTAATGCTATCTTCAAGACCATCACTGCTTCCCGACTCGTCTCCAACTATATTCTCATTTCCTAAGAATAGTTGAAAGAAGTGGTGAGCTCAACTAGCCCAAGAAGAAATATTATGACTAAGATAATGCGTAATAAATTATCAATAGTTCTTCAACAATGTTAAACCGATAAAATACAATAATATAAACCAGCTTTAATCAAGTAAGATAATACGCAATCCATTAAAAGAGTCAAGTAGAAAATAAAGTCTACTATCTTTTAGGTTTTAAAAGGTTTTTCATCATCATATACCGAGACTCACTTTAATAAATATTCCACATCATCGAATCACCCCTCGCACTACTACCAAGGATATTCTTTAAGATTACGACCACAATTATTCACGCACATCACGCGCCAAGAATATTTGTGTATTCATTAATGGTCGTCATGATCATGCCAACAATCGCCCATCAATGTACTACTACTTTAATCGAGGATTTTTACCACGCCATTTGTAACATTACTTGGCCAAGATTACACCGAATAGTCTCGGTCATATAATCATACCAAGTCCATCTACGCACCACAAAAGCCATGTATGACTTTAAAAAAAATATAAACACGAGGATGATGACAATGATATAAGAATTCAATAAAACAAGTTCAAGAATTATTTTATCCAGAATTATTAACGCCCAAATTATCAACACGATCATCGCTTTTGTAGAGTAAAATTCAAGAATGATCAAGAATATTTTCATGAAAAAGATACGGATGAAACGCAAATATCAAGGATAATCCACTAATTTCATGGAGTATATAAGTCAAAGTTTTAACTAACTCGGGTATAATAAAGAATGGAATAACAAAAGAAATCACCACGCACGCGATAATCGCATTGGACGTGTTATTCCAACAAAATAATAAATAACGGAACCAGGTCGTGAAATTACAACACCGTTGTGATGTTCCAAATGTAATAATAAAGATTTTAACCGCATCCGGTAAAACACATGACAGATATTCCAACAGTATCGATAAAGATTTTAACTCAGTCCTGCAAAACACATGTATGTGATGTTCCAATGTAATAATAAAGAATGTCACCAAGATAGGTAAACCACGATACAAAGTTATTCCAATGTAATAATAAGCAATGGAATAACAACAGCTTTTCTTCATGAATAAGAAAGAATAACACCCCTTACATTTGGTAGAGATTGAATAATCGCAGCAGCAGTAAAGAACAAAATACTCTTCTTCTTTCTTCTTATCTCTCTATACTTTCTCTCTATAGCTTGAATGAATTTGTGAAAATAATGAAGCCTCTAGGCCTCTATTTATAGAAGATTTCTAGCTTGAAGACCGCCGTGTGAAAAAGGCAAGTGGCTCGACGACTAATGATGTGAAAAGAAAAGTGGTTCGACACTCAGAATGTGAAACGACAAGTGGTTCGACATCAGAATGTGAAAACGACAAGTGGTTCTGGACGCCAGAATGTGAAACGACAAGTGGTTCGGACGTCCTGTAAAGGTAATTACTATTAACGAAGGTAAATACTATCGACGAAGGTAAATACTATTCACAAGGGTAATTACTATCGACGGTTGTAATTACTATCGACGAAGGTAAATACTTATCGACGTAAGAGACTTTTTAGATGATGACATATGAGCCCCCATAAAATAATCAAACTTATCACAAATCATTTTTTTTTCCATAAACACATATTTAATCTTTCAACAATTATTAATCATTTATAACTTGTCGCCTCAATTATTGATTTAATACTATAACATATTATACAGATGATATCGTGACAATAATTGAATCAATAATATAAGAGATATGATGCAAAGAATCATCAGAAGTAATAATCGAAAGCATACCGGTTGACTTCTCACGTAAAGATTAATAATCAATACCGTGTGTTACTACGCAACCACGCCAGACATCGCATTTTTTACCACCCGGTAGTTCAACAGCTTTAATCAGAACACCTCCGCCGTTATTTTTATAAAATATTTTTGTCTTTTCTCAATCCGACAATAATTTCGTTGTGGGGTCCACCAACGATTGAGCTATTGTATTTAATATTCCCTCAAAAAGAAGAATATTCTCAATTAAACGTAATATTTTATAACAACTTGCATACTTTTGCAAAATTTATAAATATTACCCATAACTATAACATTATATCAAATTTATTCCATAATATTCAAAATAATATTTATAGAAAAATCTTCTTTATTTATAAAAGTCGGGTCTTACAACCTCCCCTTCTTATGAAATTTCTTCAAATTGTGGTACGCACTGGTATGTCAAGAGGTAAGGATACCTTTGATTTCATTTCGATTCTAACTCCCAAGTCATTTCCTCAACATCGTGGTTCCTCCACAAAACTTCGATTTCGAGGTATAACTGGAGCGTAGTAATATGTTCCTTCTTATCCAAAATTTGAACAGAACTCTTCATACGCCAAATCTTCCGCTATTTCGTCCGGCTTAACTCAATAATATGGTTCGGTCTTTCACATATTTACGTAATATAGATATGTGAAAAAACGTTATGAACACGGTAGACATATTTCAAGCAGAAAGTCGAGTCCATAGCCACGCGCTCCTACTCGATCGAGGATTAAAATGGACCAATGAATCGAGGATTAAGTTTTCCTCTCTTTCCAAATCTCAGAACTCCTTTCCATGGAGTAACTTTAACAACACATGATCTCCTATATCAATTCCACGCCCTTTCACGAAGATCAAGATAACTCTTTGTCGATTTTGTGAGGTTTTTATACGTTGTTTGATCGTTTCAATCTTTTTCCGTAGTCATACGTATTCAACTCCCGGCCCCAACAACGTTGTTTCACCCACCTCATCCCAAAGATAATCGAGAACGACACTTTCTTCCATACAACGCTCGAATGGAGCCATGCCAATACTTGTTTGATAATCGCTGTCAGTAGAAAACTCCACCAATGGTAAGAACTTGTCCCAACTCCCCTCAAATCAAGGACACAGTAGTCTTAATAGATCTTCAAGAGTTTGAATAGTCCTTCCGGATCGTCCGTCTGTCTTCGAGGATGATACGCCGAAGCTAAATCGTAAGTCCTGTGCTCATAGCTTTTTGCAACTAACCCAAAATCGTGAAGTTGAACTCGGTCTCGATCGTAAACTATGGATACCCAGATACCATGTAGCCTTTACAATCTTGTTTATGTACATACTGAGCAAGACGTTTCAGTGTATAAGTCAGATTCGCAGAAGAAATGAGCGTACTTGGTCAATCTATCAATAATGACCCAAATCGCATCAATGCTTCGAGAAACCTTAGAAGACCCAGAACTAAATCCACGGTAATGTGCTCCCACTTCCATTCCGAATTTCAAGTGGTCAGAATGGACCTTTTGGTACTTGATGCTCCGCTTTAACTCGCTGACAAGTTAGACACCTCGAGATAAACAACGCTATCTCTCTCTTCATATTGATCCACCAAAATGTATTTATTTAATATCACGATACATTTTGTACTCCCAGATGGATCGCAAATGGTGTGTCAGGCGCTTCCATCATGATATTATACTTTAAATCGTGGTCGTTAGAATACAAAGTCCTGGAGTCGACTCAAGTATTCCTTCTTCATCGATTCTTGCTTCCTAAGATAACACCTTCTTGACTTTCTTCCTCATACGATCACCCGTGTCCGTAATGAGCAAATTTTAACTTTATCGATTAAAGTTCTGCTTCTACTCAGATACTCGCCATCATCACACGCGCCCCTCGAGTCTTTAACTCTATCTCCATCCTTTGCAAGTCACACAAATGGGCCTTCATACGATTAATATCGCACTCAGATCAGATATGATTTTCTACTCAACGTGTCACCTACCACGCTCGCTTCTGTGATGGTATCGATGGTACGATCATAATCTTTCAATCAGCTTCAAGCCAACGTCGTTGTCGTGATATCGAGTTCCTTTTGAGTGAAGAAATATTTGAGGCTTTTTACGATCCGTGAAAAATCTCCACTTTCTCCCCATACAAGTAATGCCTCCAAATTTTAAGTGTAAAGACAATGTACCGCCAACCCTAGATCATGAGTAGGATAATTCCTCTCATATTCTTTTGAGTTATCATGAGGCATAGGCTATAACTTTTCCATGTTGCATAAGAACACATCCCAACCCTTCGTTCAAGCATCATCAGAGATGACAAATCCCTCCGAGCCAGATGGTATCACGTAATGTGTGTCAAATAAGTCTCTCTCGAAGTTCTTAAAACTCTTCTCACATTCTTCGCCTCCAACCGAACTTTTGATCTTTCCGAGTCACCGAGTAATGGAGTAGCGATTCGAGAAAATCCTTCCATTTAATCTCCGATAATAACCAAATTTAAACCGAGAAAGCTACGACTTTTTGGCCATCGATTTAGGTTGTTCCCAAGCTTTCAATAGCTTCAATCTTTCATTGGGTCAACAGATATTCCATGACTTGATACCACGCGCTCCAAGGAATGCTACTTCTTCAAGCCGTAACTCGTGATTTCTTCAACTCGCATAAAGCTTATATTCACGAAGCTTTTTGAGTGTCACTTCAAGTGTTGTTTCATGATCTTCACTAGCTTTTGGAATAAATAAGGATGTTATCAATAAAGACGCACCACAAAGTGATCTAAATATTCCCTTGAATACTGGGTTCATCATATCCACGAAGGCAAAGAGAGCATTAGTCAATCCAAAGGACACGACTAGAATTCATAATGCCTGTGACGAAGTTCTGGAAGCCGCCTTTTGAATGTCACGGTTTCTAATCTTCAATCGGTGATATCCTAACGAAGATCAATCTTTCAAAAGAATTTGGCCTCGAATCGGGTCAAACAGTCATCAATACGCGGTAATGGATACCTATTTTTGATGGTGACATGATTCAACCCCGATAATCAATACAAAGTCGATACTCCCATCTTTCTTCTTCACGTAATAGTAACAGGAGCACCCCAAGGGAGAAGTACTAGGACTAATAAAGCCAATGTCAACAATTCTCGCAGCTGGGTCTTTAACTCAAGTTCAATAGAGCTATTCGACATGGGCTTTTGAAATAGGTTTTGTAACGTTCAAGGTCGATACAAAATTCAATTTCACGCCCGGGGTAGGCCAGAAGTTCTTCTGGGAATACGCCGTGAAATTTATTAACAATAGAATATCGCTTAAAATCGATTTATTTTTATTTAAATCATGACATGAGCTAAGAAAGTTTCGACATCCGCTTTTCAATAAACGAATAGCTTTTATGGCTTCGAGACGACCGTGATTGATTTTAATGGTTTGGTCGCTTGAATTCGTGATAATAGGTCGATTAGGAATACGAAAGCTAACAACCTTACGAAAATAATCAATTTTCGTACGATAAGTAGTTAACCAATCAATCCTTGTAATCACGCCAAATGCAAATATTTTAATGAAATAAGATCGATGTGTAATGTGAGAGTACCGATTTGAACCAAACAAGACTTATAAACAAAGTGGATGTAATGAAGGTTTCTCCCAACGAGTTTCCACAGATAAGTCAAAGTCTAATTTCTCCTGAGTCAAATTTAATCGATGAGCGCAAAGAGAGAAATAAAAGAATGGGTAGAATCCCAGATCAAATAAAGTATGACTTCATTAGAGTTTATGATAAGCTTACCCGTGATGACCTCATTCGGATTCCTCGCTCTTTGGGAGGTCACAACAAACGCCTCCTCAGACTACCGATTTTGAATTTTCCAGACGGCCTTTGGTGCTCCATCCTAAATTTGAATTTGTCTTCTGTGAAACTACAAAATCGAAGCTAAGTTGACATTTCTTCCACAATTATAACACGCTTTGACTTGCATTGACGCAATTGACCGATGTGTCCTCTCCTCCGCATTTCAAGCATATGATATGTGGTCTTTCCTTCCTTAACAACGGTGTCGGTACGACGCCTTTCCACCATCGTTGAATCTCCGCTTTCGAAATGTCCATTCTTATTGTTTTTGCCCCGATTACCACCAAGTGGTTACCATATCCGCCCGTTGATTCCTCCACGCTTGTTGTCACCGCTCGATGACTACTCGGCCGGTATTATAATTTTGCTTACCGCTTCTTTTTTAGTCAGGTTGACTCATTATCGCTCCACTAATCGAGCCCTATTTACAACATCCTAATACAAACACGCTTTATGAGAAATAAGATGTCGACGATTCCGCTTCAAACCTCTTAAAAACATTCGCATTCTTTCTCTTCATTATCCACCTGTTGGGACGAAACCGTGATAACTCCGCAAATTTTGCCTCAGATCACGCGATATTACCTGGCCATATTGTTTTGTTCCAACTTGATAAACCCACCTCCTTCATGTGGCGTAATACTTTCGTGAAAGTATTTGTCGCTGAATGCCTCCTCGAACTTCTCCCAAGATATCTTTAAGACAAAGAAGTCGAGTACGCTTTTACCGATTTCCACCAAGAACCGCTCTCCGCTGAACATAAAGGCGTAGTGGAACCTTTGCTCTTTCTGAGCATCCCAAGACATCAAATATCTTGGTAATTTGCTTTTATCCATGCTTCCGCCAAGTGGTTTTGGCTCTCCTTAAACTCCCGGTGGTCCCAGCCTGAATTGTTTAATGGTGACCGCCCGAGAGTTTTTCGTGTTTCCACCCCACGCTTTTGGGACAGAGTTGCTCTCGTCATTGCAGATAAATCGATAAAGCCTCCGAACATTCGATCATTCATCATTTGGTCAAGGTTGTTGTTTGCATGAGGATTGTCGCCTTCGATGCACATTATCCTCGATTATCGATATGTGGTGAATCAACGATCGTCAAGGCCCATCAAGCTATTCTCAACATTCTCGGATGTCATTTTCAGACATCGCCACAAAACAAAAGGTTAATCGACATGTAACAAATTATCCCTATCTTCTCGACCAACCAATAAAATA